>BTSX01000004.1:28803753-28891899 GCA_036245825.1 Pristionchus entomophagus
GTATTACAAAAAGAGAAGAGAGAAAAGAGCCACCGATAGTACCTCTGTTAGAAGTGGAGAAGAATCAAAGGGAATATGGGGATTATAGGGATTATGGAGAAGAACTGGAAGTACTAGTAGAAGAAAAGGAAGTAGGGACTGGAATAGAGGTAGAAGAGGAGTGAATGAAAAGTGGGAGTAATGGATGTGTGATTGCAGCCTCCAAGAGTGGAGTTATAGTAGAAGGGAGAGGACCTCCATTCATCCAATCCCCCCTTCCCTCAATGACTATCGTGTCTACTAAGAGTGCATATGCAAGATGTGAGGTGAGAAGGAAAAGATTTTATTATATATTGAAACGAATGTGGATGGATTGCAGAGTGGGGCATACAGTATGTCTAGAGGGGGAGAATCGATTGCAGAGTGGGGCATACAGTATGTCTAGAGGGAGAGAATCGATTGCAGAGTGGGGCATACAGTTTGTCTAGATGGGGAGAATCGATTGCAGAGTGGGGCATACAGTATGTCTAGAGGGGGAGAATCGAGACAAGCCCTTCTCGACGTTTCTTCTACTGGTTCTTCACGTAGAAAAGCATTCCTCACAACGACAACTTCTTCTCTTTCCGAGGTCAGACCATTCCCTTTCTCCATATTCATAATTCTCATTCGACGAGAGAGATGATCTTTGATCTCTTCAGGAGGATAACTATGCGACTGTATATGAATGTGTGGGGACGGATATGTTAGAGGGAGAGAGGGTCCTTCCAGCAAGAGTTGGTAGAGAAGGAGGAAGATTGAGTGTGAGTCCATTCCTGTAGAGGGAGGGATGATTACTTGTCTCTTTCAGATGGATAAGAATCGTCTCAATCTCGTGATAGGAGAGGGATCTCTTGAGTCTCCCACTCTCCTTATTCTATCTACTCATTCACCCTCTCATGATCTTCCCTTATTGGAGGGTATGTCACATACACTCAATATGTCAATTATTACTTCTGCTTGAGATGGCGAAATTGCGGTTTCCTCTCTCATATCTGTATCTTCTTCATCACCCTTCCCTCCTCGATTCCCCTTCATTCTCTCATTTAATCATTCCCTTCAATCGATTGATCAATGGACAGTATCCCTCTATTCTCATTCTCACTATGGATGGGATCGATATGAAGTCGATAGGTGTGTAGTTATCCCTTATTTATGACCATGGTATTCACATCTATCTTGTTAATTTATTCTTGTAGTGATAATCCATCTCCATCTCCTATCTTTACTCTCTTCGATTCCATCAATCCCAATGTCATTCATTGTACGATTCCCCATTATGGAAAGTGAGTGTATCCTTCCCCCCTCCCCCTTCCCCCCTCCCCCTTCCTCTTCCCCTTCCCCCTCTCCCTCCCTCTCTCCCTTCATCACTTCAACTTTTCCTCTCTTCAGATTCCTCCTCTGTGCTCGACCGAAGAAATGTAATCCCGTACTCAGAATGAGAGTGGCCGTTTTCACCCCAATTGATAGGAAAGATTCATTCCCCCTCAGGTATTTGTTCACACTTCACATCACACACTTGATCTACCTTATATCTCCTATTATGTCTTTAAATGGAGTAATTGCAGAGTTGTCGTGATGGGAGAAGGATCAGGACTGAATGATGTAGTGAAGGAAGAACACAATCTACGATTGGTCACTCAATCTTGTATGGGAGTAGTCATGGATGGGGGACCCTTGTGTGTGTGCATCGAGGAAACGTCGCCCTCCTTCACACCCATCCATGGCTATACGGTACATTAGATCTCTTCAGCTCTTATTCAGAGATATTCCCCTTCAGGAAATGGACATCTCCACTCAATCTCTCCACTCATATTCATTCCCAATTAAATCAATCGACCGTAATCAGTATTTCTCTGCAAAACTCGTTCTTCTCCAGGTACGGTATTTCACTCGATTGATTATCTATCCATATGGATCTATCCATCCATCAATCACTCACTTCAGAGACTCTCAACCGTGTCACCTCTAGTTATTTCTCTATCTCTCGATGATGATTACGACCAATTATTGATGACAGTGAGTCTTTCCTTCATTTCATCATGACTACGTCATCTGGGGTTGTATCACGTACTCATTATATTTCAGGAGGATAATAGAGTCTCTCTCGATTTTCTTCTCCCTCACTCGGTGAAACAGCGTATAGCATCTCTGTTGGATCCCCCCTCTGAGCGAGATTGGACTTCTCTGGCTTATTCCCTTGGTGTATCTTCATTCGTCATCTTTGGTCGTGCACTCTCCTCGCCAACTACCGTACTCCTTACACTATGGGAGGCACGAAGGGAAGATCTATGTCATCTCTCGCATGCTCTTCGATTGAGTGGAAGACCAGAATTAGCACAAATGATTGATAAGTCTGTGCGATAATCGTGTCAAATATCGGTATTCCGTTAGTATTCAAGTGTTTATCACCGGTGACTGATCAATGCCAACTCAGTCTTTCCCCCATGGGTATTCCCCTCTTGTCTCACTCCAATCTCATCAACTTGTGCTCAAAAACGATCCCAGATGTGCAAATAATGTATTTATATTCATTCGAAGAATAAAGACAGATAGAGTATAGATGCAATCTGCCTACTCCATTCTAACTCACAGTACATGGATCATTAATATAATGGGAATTGTAGAGAAAGACGAAGAAGGGATTGGTTCAAGCATTTGCGAGTTCTTTCCATTCAGTGAATAACTTCCTTGCATCACCATTCTCTGATTTCTCAATTGGAAGACGAACAGAATCAGAGATGACCTGAAGAGGACGGCTCAACACAACAACAAGTTTGAAAAGCTGACTTCGCCCTTCGAATTAACGAGACGAATAGCCGGAATCGTCTTAATCTCGTATCGAGAGAGGAATTCACTGAAATAAAATTGCTTGTTGAAGGCATAGTCGTATATGAATCTACCGCTATATGTTCTAGAAGTACTCACAATGGCAATAAACAAGGAATTTAGAGAGGAACATTAATGGGATGACGAAGGAAAAGAAAATTGGCGACTAGAGATCAAAAGAAGAGCTTACGCAATGAGAGGAGATCCGAAGGGCAAATACACACACGGAGGCAATTTGGATTCGTAGTATCTGTACAATGAGAAGGAATGAATGATCCTTTGTGTGGATGGATGAGTACTAGGGATGACTGATCGGGTTCGGGTATCGGGTACCCGACAATATCTAAAGGGAGGCGCGCGCTTGCTCTAATTACCCGACATTTGAGAGAGAGGCGAGGGGGAGGCGTCGGGTACCCGACTTTTTCACGCGCCTCTCTGCCATATTTCATTCGCGAGTTGCGCACTAAAAGAGCGTTTGCTCGGTCCATTTTGGTGGTATCGTACCCAGTTTTTCCAGATAGCACCGGAAAACATTGCTTATTAACATGGTTGTATCAGCTAAGATCGTCCCCTCTCACGGAATTACCACTCTTCTCGAATATCCCTCCAACTGCAAGATTTTCGTCTTTTTGACCGATTGCGCACTAAAAAACGCAAAGAACTCGGTTTGTTTTCAAGTTACAAGAACCCCGTTTTTTGAGAAAGCACCGAAAAACCGCTGATTATGATGCCGTTTTGACCTAAGACCGTCCCTTCACGGAGAATTAGCCCTCCTCTCGATTGTCTCTCCAACTGCCCGTTTTTGGACGTTTCTGGAAAGATTTTCCACGAAAAACGCAAGAACTCGGTTGGTGTTGAAGCTATGATGACCCCGTTTTTTGCGAAAGCACCGAAAAACATCGCTGATTATGATTCCGTTTTGACCTAAGACCGTCCCCCTTAGCGGAATTAGCCCTCCTCTCGATTGTCCGTCCAAGTGCCTCTCCTCCCCTCTCCCGTTTCGCTTACCCGTCTCGTCTAGCGCGCGCCTTCTAGTCATCTTCAAGCTCCGTTCTCGGAGCTACGCTGCAAGAATCGAGCAAACGCGCGTGATAAAATGTCGGGTACCCGACGCCTCCCTCCCAAATGTCGGGTAATTAGAGCAAGCGCGCTCCCTCTCGTCGGGTACCCGATCTCGGGGCCGTTTCGCGCGCGATAAAATCGGGTACCCGATACCCGAAACGGCAACACTAATGAGTACTCACTTCTGGAGTTGGTCATCAGATCGATCTCTGCTCACCCACAATACTTCCAGAGCAAGATTCTCTTTGTCCGCTTCCTCGTATAGTCGCTGGAAAGAAAGACGATGAAACAAGTGATGGGAGAGATACTCACCTTCATTTTGGGAGTGAACAACTTGCAAGAGGGACACCAACTACTGGAGAAGTAGATCAGGAGGGTCTGTGATGGTTACACTCTCATCCTCCCCCCCTCCCTCCCCCTAAACTGACCTTATCGTCGAAATAACCTTTGTCGATGTTATCAATTCCTCTCTTGTGGATAGGCAATCCATCCAGGAAATGAGCCTTCCTCACTCCGTTCTTCACTACACTCCAAACATTAGCAAACAGACGCATCCACCACCTAAATGATCAGATTATCATTCAAATTAAGACGACTAGGCATTATTGTATTCCCATTTGCATTCATCCTTGATAATCTCGTTCCTAATCCCATTCAAGCTATCAATTTGGAAGGTCTTCCTTTTAAACTTCCTCCTCAACACAACTTTAACCCTCCATAACCCCTCGCCCTCGCCAAGGGGTCTCGAAATTCAGATATGTCCAAAGTTCTCATCTTGATATATGGTCGCATACGTCGGATAATATACAGAATACAGTAAATATAGAATATGCATATGTATCTAAAAATCAATCAAAACAACATCAAAAATACGGGACCTACAGTAGTCTCCGTTATCCCCGGTAAATGTCTCTCTTGGTCGACAAAGATCAGGGAGCGATTAGTTTTTTCCGGAACTAGTTTTGCCTAACTCGGTAATAAACTATTGCACACAGTTCATTCATAAAATCTAGACTACGTGAATCCGAATCAATGGTAAACAGTTTTCTCTTAACTAAATAACCATCAGCTTCAAAACTACCCCTCATGTTCCCGATTAAATAATATAGTTACCAATATGAATGCAGAGTCAATAAACTCTTCAGAGACAGAATTGCATGTACAGAGGTCAAATACTAGTGAAAAGTAACACACTATACCCGCCAATTTTTGGGGAAAATAGTACCCGCCGTTAGGCGGGGACTGTAAAAATAAGGTATAATAATGTTTCCTCGTACATTGAAGGAGGAGATAAATGATAAAGAATGAGCAAGGAAGGACGAATACAAAATGTGACAAAAGACACCACATGGGAAGCGCACGCTCAGAGACCACACATTTTTTCGTTGTTCAAATCAACGCTGTGATTATTTGAGGCCACAACACATATAAGTATGCATAAACCCATTTTTATTAGCAATGTTACGCACTGATTTGGCAGTATGTAACCGGTATGTTACGTTTTTTCAAACTTTTGTATACTGTGTATGAAAGGCACAATTAAAATCGATGAGGGTATAATTTGTAGGTGCATTTTGATCCCCGCGTTCGAATGAGTATACAAGTTAGCCATAGAAGTACCGGCAAAAGTATTTAAAACGCGTTCTCTGTACTACAATAGCGTAGGAAAAAGGGGTGATAGCGGCATAGTTTGGTTAAATTGTCGTACGGGCTTCATACTTTGGGTATGTGACCCTTACAGGTTGAAAAAAAATTTCAGAAAAACTTTGATCTTTGATCTCCAAAAATCGATTATTTCAAATTTCAGATTTCGGTATCATGTTGCATAACATTCGAACGAGCATCAAAAGTTATGTTAAATTGCAGAAGGAAACATGATTTGAGCTATTCCGACGCGATTAATGACTCAAAATATGAAAAATTCGGTCACTTTTGGTAAACATCGATACGGCTCCTCATGAAGTCAAGATTTCTACCTCTCCAAATTGACATATTTTGTGCAGAATTTAATAAGGAATCGGCTGCCAACACTTTAAGAAAAAATTCTCATGTCGATTTTGACATACTTTCCGATCACTGCTCCTCCGTATAGAAACATAATTTGAAAGGATTTGAAAGCCAAACTACGGTTGACGGAAAAGCGTCGGAGGGTGTAGCCAAATATTCCGGACTGAAATATTCCGACTGCGGTCCCTAAAAATTGCGCAAAACTTTTGAAAGTAAGGGTCCCCCCCCTTACCAACAAAAGTATACCCGCCGATTTTTGACTGACTTCACACGCGTATTTGACCTCTGTGCATGTATATTAAAAAATTTCTTTATTGCTACTACCGGCTTGGGTAATGTACAACGACTAGACACGATTCCCTATCGAGTATTCAACATGTGCTATCCATATGCATCAACTACAAACAACTCGAGAGCACCTACTTTAATTCCATTCTAAAGAAGTCTGGCATAGTCAAATTGGTCGTCATTGATTGAGTGAGAGAAATGAGGAGCAGTGATGAGAAGAATTGGTTGATCAAGAGATTGAGAGAGATAGGAAATGAATTGTTGAGCAGTGGAGGAGGAAATGGCACGGCCATCATAACACAGAGTGAGAGTGCATCTACAATGGAAGGAATTGATGAAGGAGAAAGAGAAGGTACGATGAATGGTTACCTGCTCTCAGTCTTCTTCATCTCATTAATCTCATAAACGGGTGATCCCACAGTCAGAATGGCTGCTTGAGGTTCATTGATGATTGCAGTGAATCCAGTCACAGATCCGAACATTCCAAGATTCGAAATTCTGTACAAATCAAGATCAATATTTTTTTTTAAGTTTTTAAAACATACGTGAAAGTTCCTCCTTGGAATTGATTAGGAGTCAAACGGTTCTCCTTTGCTTTAGCGGCCAGATCTCTCACAGTCTACAAATATCTTTAATTTTAAATTGATCTCTTCCCCGTTCATCGTTATTTTCCCCGTTCATCGTTCTATGTATACAAGCCCACTCGAGATCGAGTCTCCTCTTTTGGTATCAACATTGAATTCACTAAATGTACAGCCAGATTCAATTCGTTCCCTGTTAGATCATCTCGAATGTACTCTCAACTACCCGACGTTATTCGCACCGCACTAGCGTTGGCGATTTGATTCTTGGACGATTCTGAGACACAACCGATTCTTTTCATTCGGAATGGTTTGTGTCTGAGAATCAGTGATTCTCAGAATCTTGGATTATCAGAATCCGGGATTCTTAAGGCCATAACTTCTTCCAAAGTGTACGTATTAACTTCAAATTTTGAGAGCATGTTTCCAAGCATGATATCCCCACATTGTCCAATTTTCATATCCAATGGACAATTTTGAAATTTCACGCTTCTAGTGGTTTTGGGCGGAGTGAATTGAGACGTTCGAAGGGAGATTGAGTGCTTGGAGATGATAAGTGGACACATTTCAATATCCAACCATGCTACTTTGTTGGAGACTCCCATCTTTCTCACTTATTGTTCCCATTGCTTCAATGACTCGTCCTCCTATTGTTTCAAAGTTCGTTGATGCATGGTTTTCCTGGTATAGACGTTTTCCTTATAAACACGTTCAAGCTACTCGCGTGAGACCTTATCATTCATTGAAGAAAGATCGTTCTTCCCCTGTCAAAAGCGTGAGCTCAAATTTTGTTTTGATATGATCGGGCACTCCTAAAACCTTAGAAGAGAACGGGAAAACAAGAAAATAATCACAACTTAGATTGGTATTCCAAAACATTCCTTTTTTCGCGTCAAAACACGTATCAAAATTTTGAGAATCCTGGATTCCCAAATCGTTTTCACTGAGAATCATTCCATTCTGAGCGAGATAGAGAGGAGCGGTTTTTGAGAGTCATTCCATTCTTGAACCCTCGCGAGGGATCGGTCGGTTCAGAATCAAACTGCCAACACTACACCGCACCCAGCGTCAAGACTTTTAAACGTCGTTTAGAAAACCACCCCCTCATTAATTACCTCTCCCATCCACAGCACTAATCCCCTCGTCTACTCATAATATTATTATATGTATTTTCTTGTTGCGCCTAGTGCGTAGATAAATTATTATTATTAATATTATTATGATTGACGGTTAAGCACAGAAATAACTCATACAGTGATATTTCATTTTTAAATTATCGAAATTAAAGATCAGAAGTTTACATTTACCCAACTGCTCGGAAAAACGAAGTAAAGTTTGCCGAAGGGTGTTCGAACGGGTTTCAAGTGACTTGCATAAAACTCTGCACGAAACTCGTCGGGAAAATCTCTTTTGATGGTTCCCGGAACGATCATAAATACAAAAGCAAGCCCAAACTCGTCCGTAAACCTGTCAGAATTGTCGTCTGACGAGTTTCACGCAAGCTCTTGGTAGAGTTTCATGAAAGTCATCGGGAAACTCTTCCGTCGTTGTTGGGTTTTACGTAGCCCTTTGAGAAGAATGGTGAAAGGAGGTTTAGCGATACCTTACTAATTTCTATAATTCCCTTAGTGTCTGCATTGAATATAATGGGAGTGATCAATCCAGTGGGAGTAGAAACAGCAACCGAGATATCCACTGAGTGATGGGCAACCACCGCATCTCCGATCCAAGCTACATTCACAAGAGGAACTGCCTTCAATAAGTACAATATTCCACAAAGTACAATATTCCAAAAAAAACGTTCGAGATCTTTAAATGCGACAACAAGCTAAACGGTATCTTGTTTACAAATGCATTTTAAAGGAGGTGATGGGAAGATAAGTGATAGGAACTGACTGTGAGTGAATTGGCAACAGCCTTGATGATGACATCGTTCACAGAGATGGCTATCCCATCCTCCTTCAACTGCTTACGAAGGGCTGCCACTCCATCCCATATCACAGAAGCAGACATGTACTCGTGAGGAATATTCTGCTGCAAAAGATCAAAGATCATATTCTCTGATCTAATACCTTTCTATGGTAAGATCACAAAAATAAAGTAGATGATTTACCTTCGATTGGGAGAGTCTCTTGGCGATAGTCCTTCTCATGTTAGTCAGAGGGATATCATGGTAGCCTCCGATTGACCTCTTGCTTCCCTTATGTGCACTAACAATATTCGATCCACGATCCACCGCCGCCTTCGTTAATTTCTCCATCGGTTTCAAATTTCTCGATTGGATAACATGCATCACATCACTGAAAATTATTTCAAGTACCAGCCGATCGCACTTTGCTTCGACTGTTTCCATATGAGCCCAAAAGTTTGTCCTAAGGGTAACTTTCGATTCTGAATCGAATGGCTGATTCCGTTTTTCGATCTGAGCCTTCTGAATCCCGGGACGGCACGACGTCAATTTGGCCAAATCAGTTTCTGTGATAAAAACAGGTCCGGGAAATGCAAAATCGGCCAACATCTCACGATTCCCGACCAGAATTTAATTCTCTACAAACTGAAAAAAATGAGGCTCTATCTTTTTTCGTTTTCGAGAAAAGATCGATTTTTGATCTACCTGCGGCGCACCATAAATACTTACACATTAGAAAGAGCATGCTTTTCTGATCATTTTGATATATGGGGTCATGACCTTTTCAGTGCGCAAAGTTGTTTTATGAAGGATTTTTCGAGTCCAACTCGCTGTTTTTGATTTTCTTGATTGCATCTTTCTTATTTCGTCGTTTCATGATCTCTAACATAGAAATTCGGTTTCTACGTGCAAAATACGTCAGAAACTCGTATTGTCAGGTGAGTTTGAGAAAATGACTTTTTTGACCAAAAATCGACGACGACGACGTCAGGATCGAAAAAATCTATACGAGTTTCTGGCGTATTTTTGCACGTAGAAACCGAATTTCTATGTTAGAGATCATGAAACAGAAAGATACAATAAGAAAGATACAATCAAAAAACCTCAAAAACAGCGAGTTGGCCTCGGAAAATCGTCCATAAAACAACTGCGCACTGAAAATGCCATGACCAAATATACTAAAATGATCAGAAAAAAATGCTCTTTCTAATGTGTAAGTATTTATGTGCGCCGCTGGTAGATCAAAAAATCGATCTTTTCTCGAAAACGAAAAAAGATAGAGCCTCATTTTTTTTTCAGTTTGTAGAGAATTAAATTCTGGTTGGTATCGTGAGATGATTCTGACACGCCTATTTTGTCTTTCCCGAACCTGTTTTTTATCGCTGAAACAGATTTTGGCCAAATTGACGTCGTGCCGTGGATTCAGAAGGCTCAGATCGAAAAACGGAACCAGCCATTCGATTCAGAATCGAAAGTTACCCTTAGGACCAACTTTTGAGCATACATTATGTTTTGCCTGTTCTCCGGCTCGTTGAACTTTTGCTGACTCTTAGGCGAACGGGCTCATATGTCGATAGGGTTACGTGTTAGTAGCCTCTCACCCTACCCTCTCCCTCATCTCTCCCCTTCCCCTCTCTTCTCTCTTCTTCCTCCCTTATCCCTCCTCTCCTCTCCCCTCCCCTCTTCTTTTCCCTACCATCGCCCTCCCCTCATCCCCTTCCCCCCTCCCGCTCTTCTCGCTTCTCCCTCCCCTACCCTCTTCTTCTCCATACCATCGCCCTCCCCTCATCCCCTTCCTTCTTCTCCCTCTCTCCCCTTCCCCTCTCCCGCTCTACTCTCTTCTTCCTCCCTTCTCCCTCCCCTCCTCTCCCCTCCCCCTCCCTTGAAAGTTGTATAGGCCTATATAATTTCGTCATTGAAATTTCTAGAAATCGTGGTACATTTTGTCATATAAAAAAAATTGATTGATTGAAAGTTTTATAAGCTTATATTATTTCGTCATTAAAAGTTTTATAAGCTTATAAAATTTCGTCGCGTTCTAACGTGTTCTGACATGTCACGATGTGTTCTAACGTGTTATGACATGTCAAGAATATCACGTCTTCTAACAAGGGAAGTTCACCAACTGTCGCCGAGCTGTTCAAATTTGCTCGATACGCCAAACTTGGACTTGCCACGGAAGGCGGAAAATTGTTTTCAAAAGTTCCTAAATGCTAATGAGCGGCTAATTAGAGCGTGAACACGAAAACGCGCGGTTGAGATAAGAACATCCTTGTGCAACGTTTCCATCGGTTCGAGTGGTCAATTGGTAGTGTGCTCGCTTCTGAAGGGAGAAGCGCCGGTTCGAATCCTTTCATGGACAAACTCTTTTGCCTTATTTTTTCCATCACTTACGATGGAAATATAATAATTTTATTAATCTATCAAAGTGATATCACATCACCAACTACAACCATTCAATTCTCGTTTTCTATGATCGAAGAATCATTCAATTCTCGTTTTCTATGATCGAAGAAAGAACAAGTGAAGCGGTAGGACTCACAGAATGAGAACATAAAATGAAGGAATTTTCTGTACGTTTGGGAATGGGGCAGGAGATGGAATTGATTTCGATGAAATCAAGATATTAATATTGCAGCTATCTGGTCATTCATTCTAATGTGTCCTACTCCTTCACTTGTTCTTTCTTCGATCTTAGAAACGAGAATTGAATGATCCAAGGGTTGTAGTTGGTGTTGTGATATCACTTTGATAGATTAATAAAAACAATTTATTTTCATCGTAAGTTATGGAAAAAATAATGCAAAAGAGTTTGTCCATGAAATGATTCGAACCAGCACTTCTCCCTTCAGAAGCGAGCACACTACCAATTGACCACTCGAGCCGATGGAAACGTTGCCTAAGGATGTTCTTATCCCAACCGCGCTTTTCTTTTCAGGCTCTAATTAGCCGCTCATTAGCATTTAGGAACTTTTGAAAACAATTTTCCGCCTTCCGTGGCAAGTCCAAGTTTGGCGTATCGAGCAAATTTAAAAAGCTGGGCGACAGTTGGTGAACTTCCCTTGTAAGCAAAACCAATACTTGACGGTACGCCCATACCAAAATATTGAATTTTGATCGATCCCAGGACGCCCATGCCAAAAGTGGACGGGACGACCAAACCGGACAAACCAACGGACAGACGTTTGCGCTATATTTTCACAGGTCTCCTGTTATTTTGCATGAAAATCGAGCACTTTTGTTACAAAAAATATTTTGTCTCGGATTTCCATGAAACTTGGTTGATAGCTACACTTGGAGGTCAATAGACGGGATATCCCGGTCATTTGGTGAATTTTCGTAATTATCGATTTTTTTACCTACTATTTCAAAAAGCCATAACTCGGTCAATTTTTGAGCTTGAGCGTGCAATTTTTCATTCTAATTGAGTTATTTGTACAACAGATAATGAAAAAAGGAACAGAATGAAAAATTGCACGCTCAAGCTCAAAAATTGACCGAGTTATGGCTTTTTGAAATGGTAGTTAAAAAAATCGATAATTGCGAAAATTCACCAAATGACCGGGATAGCCCGTCTATTGACCTCCAAGCGTACCTATTAACCAAGTTTCATGGAAATCCGAGACAAAAAATATTATTTTTTTTAGCATTCATGCAAAATAACCGGAGACCTGTTTTATATAGACTATATATAATATAAATAGTATGGACTTCATTTGTTTATCTCTACTTTCTTCAGTAAAATGATTATTTACTAACCCTTTGAGAACATTATTTTTGGGTCCTGTTGGATTAACATCTCTTCTGGAGAGCCCATAGTGATTGAGGAGAAGCTTCACCGCTGGTCCCATCAAACCATTGCTAAACAATTGATTAGAACTACATGCGTTTGAAAGAAATATAAAATACGAACTTTTCAGAAGAGAGTTGTCTGCAGGACGCAGTTGAAGCAACTCGCCGTAGTACGCCCGTGCCGTTCATTACCCTTTTAGGAGATACAGCATAGAAATATGCAAGTTTCGATAGACAGAGACAGCTTTACAGAAACTCTAGAGAGAACGTGCTTTCAACAAACAATCACCGCAGTTACTTATATCATTTAATTCAATTGAAATAACGCGACGAGAAGAAATGAACACAAGCAGACGCGTCGAGATCGTCTAGACGGATGGCAGACGGGATTAATGGCAGCTAGCAAATAGCCTAACTACCCGAACTCTTGCGGATCAGGAGTGTGCAAAAAATGTATCGACCTCTTATTATACATACTTTCTCGTCTTCTCTACCCGGCGAGAGAGCATGCGAAATGAGGAGGTCGAGAAAGTTTTGAACACCCGATTTAGTCGATAATTGAAAATTGTTGAAACTATTGACAAGAAAAGTCGGTCACGTTACTTCACTCAACTCTACGGTAAAATATTTAGCAAATCGTAAATTGCTTCTTTCAGTTATTTTTTTGTATTTTCGTAGACATTTTTTATAAGTTGGATGTTTGGTCGATAGGTATTACATAATCGCCAAGTGTTCCGGCGTTTTTGCTGATCATATGTTTAACTTTTCTATGACTTTTCATATTTGAATGGCTGGAAAGGTTGTTTCTCGCTGTAAAACGGTTCGGCAACTGTACGACTACTTCCTCGTACTCGATTTCGAAGCTACTTGCATACAAAATGCAAAAATTCTGCCGTACCAGGTGAGTAGCTTCATTCTTTAAAGTTCCCGGCATCCCATTCAAAACTGAATTCAGGAGATTATCGAGTTCCCTGTGGCCAAATTGAATTCGTCTAACCTCGAGGTCGAATCAATCTTTCACAAGTATGTTCGACCAACAGAAAACAACAACAAAGGGCTATCGACTTTCTGCACCGAGCTAACAGGAATCATTCAGGTACATGGTATTACCAAGTCCAAATCTCAATCAATATCATAGTCCTAGTCTGATCTTGAGATAAAGTATATGTGAGTATGCCACTCTGAGACAGAAGAGCGGTAAATAGAAAAGTCTTATATATATCTTTTATACTCTTAACAACCACGTTTTTTCATCACTACCATAACAGGAAATGGTAGATGAAGCAGAGCCCCTTCCTGAGGTCCTCAATTCATTCGATCGATGGTTGGAGACGGAGGGACTTCGCGATAAATCCTTCATTTTTGTCACTTGTGGTGACTGGGATCTACAAATCCAACTGCGGAATGAAGCGTTGAACAAGAATATTACACTTCCACCGTTTGTTCTTTTATTATTATATTCCAATATTTCACTATACACTTTTCCAGGCATTTCTCGTCATGGATCAATGTTAAGAAATCAATCTGTGAGCTAACGGGAGTGTTTCCGAAGGGAATGAAAGACATTCTGAACAGCATGGAGATTGAACTACAGGTATGCCAATCAATGATGGTTTGATATGGAATATAATGGAAGGGACGTCATCACTCTGGCATTGACGATGTCAAGAATATTGTCGAGATAACTCGATGGCTGTTGAAGAAAGGACACGTTCTGAGAAATGATAAAAACTCGTCCAGAGGATTTGGATCGAGTGTATAGAGAGTCAAACGACGTGAATGGATTTGGACTTATTCCTCTCTGTTCCACTACTGACTCGACTCAAGCGACGACGAACGCTTCGAGATCGTTTCTGAATGGGATACTGTAATAAATGTGATCGATAAATGAAGCTGACTGAAACTCGTCCAATCGGTTGATATTTGGGAGAGTTGGAACTCCAATAGTGGCATAGCATCACTGCTGTCAGTATGAAGCAGACTCCTTAACCACGAATGTCAACTTTTGATTTTGAGTTACAAAAGGATTTAGAGTCCGACTGTAAAATAATTTTTTTTAACGGAATATAAATTCAAAGCATATGGTAGCTATAAATGGGCTACCTAGAGCTGCTGATTTCGTCCAAATAGACCAAATCAAGTGTCAGTCTACCATCCAGCATAGCGTTTTATGCTCTTTCAAATGATATGTAACATGACACCGAAATCTAAAATTCCAAATTATCGAATTTGGAGATCAAAGATCAGATTGTTATTTTCTTTAATTTTTTTTAAACAGTCGGATGCATCTCCTTTTGTAACTCAAAATCAAATGTTCACCATACCGAGCGCTACTGATGACAGAAGCATCATCCCACTCAGTCCATTGACTAGTCCTGTTCGCTCCTTCATTTTACTATAAATAGACTGGTGTGACTGTTTCTGATTCCTGATGATTTACCTCAAATGATCCAGCCAAATTCCAGTAGTGATAACTGCAAGTAGATCACCGACTGATGAAATGATACACATTATCAGCCAAACAACGAGAATCGTTCTCCATCGATATCTGTAATTATCATCTTACTTCCATTTTGTTATCTCCTCTGAATCATCATAGATTACCATCTTCCACCTTTCTTATTCATAATAAGCTTATTTTCACCTGTGTACTGCTCCAATTCCAACGATTGCCGTCACGACACCTACTATGGCAGATACAGTATTCATGTGACATGTTGATTGATACTCGGCCTCATTCGGATATCCTACAATCGACTGATTCATTACTTGATCTACATCCTATTCTACCTGGACAAGAGAGTCCATGAAGTAAAAATGATAGGGAAAGAAACATCTCGGCCTTACACAAGTGTACGAGGATCTTGATGTATCTGAAAAGATGGAAACGATAAGAGAATGAATCGATAGGGAAACTCACTCTGTGTGCTGTAATCCACTTCGTTGCATTATGTTATATGCCTTATATCGAATACGATTAGAATTGGAATTGGATTCCGGGAACTCATCATCAGTCTCGCTACTCTGAAGGAGTCCATTGGCGATCGAAACGAGAGATGGCATGACAACTCGAAAAAAAAGTGGAGAACTCGTCAAATCGATAGAACGAAGAGAGACTAAAGTACCAATTCGGGTGGGACCATTATGCGTAACTCTGGCTCTTCTAGGGGTCGAAGTAGATCCATGGAAGACAAGACTCTCGAGAGTATGGTTACTTGGAGAGAAGGAGAATGAGAGAACTCGTGCTTTCCTCCGTCTCTCTCCTCCCTTCTCTGACCTAGTTGGTTGAGCAAGGACACTGCAATATATATCCCTCCCCTTCCTACCAAATACCTCTTATCCACGTGCTCATCTCTTATCGCCTCTACCTATTTTCTCACTTGTTTTGAAAATATTTAAAGGTGTTCGGAAAGCATGAGAATATCAAAATTTTGATTAAAAAAATATATATAGCTGTTTATATGATATGTTTATATTTATATGATATATAAATTATATCCTTATACCCATGGGCAAGTATTGACCGGTGGACAGCTACTGACTGTCGATTTAGATAATGTACTCACGGCGTTTTGCATTAGGGACCACCGAACCGGAAAAGTTAGAATCAGAGTAGGGACCCTCAAGGAAAATCAACGCGGCGTCCTAAAAATAGGCCTTTTGTTTCATTGAACTACTCATGCGTGCTGGACATCAGAATGATAAAGAGAAAAAATACTCTAGTGAAAGGTTATCGAAAACGAAGGGGTCAAGCGAAGCCCGGCCCACTTGCAGTTTTTGACGCACGCAGCGCGCTCATTTGAACGCGTCGCGTGCGCTGTTCCTCGGGTCAGCAATTTCGATTCGGTCAATATTTTATAATTTCAAACTTATTTTTTCTTCTCTTTTCTTTCATAGATAGCAAGATACTTAGGAAAGCAAACATATTTGAGTCTTTTCCAGAGTTTCATGGTTCTTTATCCTTATGAACTCAGACGACTCTAAACTACCGAAACCCAAGACTGAAAATAATCAATGTTTCAAGAAGTTTTCAGCGAGTGAAATACTCCTCTTTCTTTCCAGCACATGTCCTCGAAGGCTGGCGTGTTATACGGCACTGTCACTTAGAGAACAAAATAGTTGTATCGATAGGATAATTCACTTCACAATGAAACGATCCTAAAGAAGATCACGACGTTATAGTCCTTAAGATAGTAGTAGAAAGGTTAAACGACGACGTTGACTCAACTGAGAACAAAAACTAATGTATAGAACAATCACAATAGTCGTTAGATAATTCACAACCGGATGGTACTGCGAAACAATTCACTTAAAACAGTCCTACCGATCATTCAACGAATACATGTAGCTGCACATTTGCAGTATAGAGTCATCACATAATGACAACCGATTGTATTAAACATCAGAGTATAATAAACTACAGTAACATCGAAAAAGGTGGGACGAAAACTAAAATTCTCAAATAGGTTACAGTTCAAGTGTTCACAACTTTTGCAATAAATTTTTTCAAGCTTAGATTTTTATGAGAGGGGTTCGCATAATAATAGGCATTACTGAGAAAAAAAGAGAATAAAATCTATGCTCGGAAACAGAGAGGGAAATGCTTCGAGAAAGAATACTAGAAGATTAAGTGAAGATGCTGCACTAGAATGAACACAGAAAAAATTTGGGAATGACGATTTTCTCCAAACTCCATCAGAATATTTGAGACATTGCCCTCAGTAGATTAAGAAATACATTGGACAGGAGGGGTGTAAGATAAAAGATATCCACGGATCGTATACTTCAAACGGCCATAACTTCTGCATAAATTTTTTCAATGAGAAGATTTTTCTGTGAAACATTTGCAGTACTAAGGGGAAGAGTTGCAGTACATAGAAAAAAATCAAGGTCGAGAACAGATGTCGAAATGTATCGGAAACGAAAATCAGAAATTATTGTGAACATTGCCAACTACGAGCGAATATAGCAAAAATCGGATAATATTGATTCCGTCCAAAGCCAGTCAGTAAACTCGAAACAATGTCTGGATAAGAGTAGGCTACAAATTGGAGTGGGGGCAGAACAGCTAGAAGATGATGCTCAAAAAACATGGTTTTTGAGAAAACATTGGTCCAGCCCAAACGGTAGTTCTAAAAACGGATAATATCAAATAGCGCGAAACGATGGAGACACATTCAGCGATAGATTACCCACTAGTGGAACATGGAACTGAAGAGGTGGAAGTCTTGAGTAATCAATAATAGGGATAAACTCAAAAATAGCCGTGAAATTTCGAATTGGCGCATTTGGAAAACACACCACAAAATCACACAAAGTCAACGTATTTTTCCCGGTTTTTGGGCACGGCTCTCAACCTTGACGGTCCCTAGAATCAGAGCCGGCAAATGTAGAGAGGACAATGGCTATTTTTCAAAGGCGTCAAATAAATATTTTGCTTATTTTGCCTAATGCATTCGGTTGCGCTGAATCCAACAGAACAAATAAAAAAGCAAAATAACGCAAAATAAAGAAAATACGGCTCTTTTTAAATATTGCGAGCTAGACGCCTTTCTACAGTATACTTTTTCTAGAGCTGAGTCGTTGAATTGTGTCAGATTAATCTAGATTTTATATACGATATTTATATTATTTTTTATTTCATTTTTATTTGACATTTTGTAGTTATTATTAATGAAATACTGTTGTAAAACTTATTTTAAACAAACTTTGCGTGTATTTGAACATTTTCAATACGGAAAAAATTTTTATCGACTGAGACATGGCAATGATCAAATTGAGTTATCCCTTCTCCTTGAGAGACCTCGGGATCGACGGCGCCTTCTCAAGGTTCGGGTTAGATTACTAGGGAAGATAGTTTATTATGATATAGAAATAATTTCAAAGTGAAATAAAGATGTCGAGAATTTAACTAATTATCATCTGGAAAAATAATGAAAGGGAAAATATGAGGGATTTGCAATCATTTTCAAATAAAAATAATAAAAAAAATCGGGACATTCAAACGATGATTTCATTATTTCCGACTGATATACACGACTATTCCAGGTATGCAGCGTGTAGCTAAGGACATTTTCTAAAAGATCAGAGTGGCTTAGTAAGGTGTACGACCAACAAAACCAATGGCAAAGAGAAATCGAGGAAAATGCGCGATTTCGTCGAGTTCAAACGATTCAACCGATAATTACGATATTTCCGACTGACAATCAAGGCTATTCCAAGTACTTCGCGTGGAGCTAAGATCATTAGCGACAAAATCAATGTGGTTTAGTAAGGTGTAACGACCATTGGTAGCGATACTCGATCAATCAAATGTTTGATGATGTGTCACTTTTGAAACCAAGCTAAAATATAAAAAAAATTCTACGATGCCACTTAATTTAATCATACTTAGGGGGTAGATACGCGATTTAACAAGTGATTGGATTTCAAAAAAATTAAAACGTTATCAAAAGAACAAGCAATACATAGGTACCGCAGGGGGTGGGCTTCAAATTGGCCAAAATGGTTCCTAATTTTGGTGAATCACTAAGTCAACGATGCTGAATCTATTACTAAGAATGAAAAAATATATTAAAATTGTTTAAAATTATTAAAAAGTAGATTCAAAATGAAGCTTTTGGCCAGGAAAACACCGTATTTTTTTGGGTTGAAGTGTAGCCTTGGGTCATATTTATAACTTTATACTAAATAAATCGCCAGAAGGATTTTTTGTTGCGATTTCCCTTCTGTTTTGATGAGAATACATCGGGAACGCATCAATGATGTCGTTTTTATCAAATAAATATAAAATATTGCGTCTTTATGCGAACAGAGGCAAGAACGAAGTTACCAGGTAGATCAATTTTTCGCGACGAACCACATAAAAACGAAAAAACTCCAGGACGAATGGTTGTGATCGTTCGATGCGCCATGATCTATTCTATTATATTTCAGAAACGGCGGCCATTGTACACGCCGAAAATCCGGGAAAATTGAACGATATTGTTAAAAATGCAGAAAAACCTCGAAATTGCGAATATTTGGAGCTATGCTGCGGGAAAACGAAAAAACGCCCAGCTTAGTGGAACAGTTCATTATGATGAGAAAGGGTTGCGGAACACGATCGTGATATCGAAAACGATTGTACATTGCGTTTTCGGAAGAAAAAGGATAAAAATGTAATTTTCAAAGAGGCACGATTTTTAAGGTCGCTGACTGTGACGTTGTCTTGAATTCCCTAGCGAGGATGAAGTATACGTTAGATAGAGGAGACGCAGGACTAATTATTTTTAACAATAAATACACCAAAATAATATTAATTATTAAGAAAATAATTATAGAAAAAACGGCAAAATAAGTGTGGTGTATGAAGGTCGAGATTTCCTCGGCCGAATTGCAGAAAGGGACGCATGCGGTTCTTTCTAGCAATACAACGAAAATGAAAATCTTGATTTCGGTTTCAGTTGTCGATCCGCAGCGTGGTGTGGTGGGGGTTTCTGTCAATCACGAAAATAAAGAAACTGGTATCGCATTTTGCACGCTGGAACCCTCTATTCTCTCTCTAGCACGGCCTCCGGACCGCCGACATAGGGCAAGCGGAAAATGTCGCTACCAATCAGGGGAAATCAGGAAAAACGAGCGGGCCTCCAAACAACATACAGTAAAATCCTGATCCTGAATCACGATCATGCGGTGCAAGTGCCTGATTTACGGTAATAATACCCTGAAGACCAAGTTCACTTTGCGATTCTTCGTTCCGGAAGTGAAAATCAGGCAACGTGAACCAGTAATCACTCTCACAAACGCACGGCCTCTTAGTCGAAAAAATATTTTGGTCTGAGACTTTCTCCTAAGATCTGAAATCATCATTCTGACTAATCTGAGTGTTGGGAGATAGTTTGAACCCTTTTTTGAGAGCTTATACTCTACTTATACATATCTGAACATTTCATATTTCTAAATTGCGATTTTTCTACTTTGACATTTTCCGCGATACTCCGCAAGAATTACATACTGTCAACACAAAAGATCATCATCATGACATAGCGATTATTTTCGCTTTTTGAGCGAAACCTATAGTCCCCATATTAGTACTTAGAAAAGGTCACATTTTTAAAATTCTGAAAAAAATACCAGAGACTCACTACATGATGTAGTTAACGAAAATGCTAACCACCCAAAACTATATTTTTTTGAAATTAGTTATGCCAAGAAATGTCTCGATTCGGATCGAAAAAATAGGTTTTTCAAGCATAACGTCAAAAACTATCGACACATATTACCAGCCATAAGAACATATTACAAAAGATCGCATGAAAAGTCCCCCGTTTTTGAGTAATCGAGACAAAACCATTTCCTTGCTGTGAAAATGCTCGGCTTTCGCTGCTTCAATAACATTTGCTACTTCCCAAACTTTATTTTTATTTTCAGAACTATTTTTTATGCTGCACAATCTATCGATGGTAAGAAAGGCTAGACCAGACAATAAATTCTAAAACCAAGCCATTTTTTCGTGCCCTACTTCCTATCAATATCACGTATTCACTCTTTCTGCCATGCTTTGTATTCTTTCATTATGTCCTGTTATTCATTCTGGTGAATGAAACAACTTGAAAAACAATAGAAATATTTTTAAATGCTTTACAAAAATATTAAAGAATTTGATAGCCAAACTACGGTTTATTGTCTGGTCTAGCCTTTCTTACCATCGATAGATTGTGCAGCATAAAAAATAGTTCTGAAAATAAAAATAAAGTTTGGGAAGTAGCAAATGTTATTGAAGCAGCGAAAGCCGAGCATTTTCACAGCAAGGAAATGGTTTTGTCTCGATTACTCAAAAACGGGGGACTTTTCATGCGATCTTTTGTAATATGTTCTTATGGCTGGTAATATGTGTCGATAGTTTTTGACGTTATGCTTGAAAAACCTATTTTTTCGATCCGAATCGAGACATTTCTTGGCATAACTAATTTCAAAAAAATATAGTTTTGGGTGGTTAGCATTTTCGTTAACTACATCATGTAGTGAGTCTCTGGTATTTTTTTCAGAATTTTAAAAATGTGACCTTTTCTAAGTACTAATATGGGGACTATAGGTTTCGCTCAAAAAGCGAAAATAATCGCTATGTCATGATGATGATCTTTTGTGTTGACAGTATGTAATTCTTGCGGAGTATCGCGGAAAATGTCAAAGTAGAAAAATCGCAATTTAGAAATATGAAATGTTCAGATATGTATAAGTAGAGTATAAGCTCTCAAAAAAGGGTTCAAACTATCTCCCAACACTCAGATTAGTCAGAATGATGATTTCAGATCTTAGGAGAAAGTCTCAGACCAAAATATTTTTTCGACTAAAATATGATTTTTGAAAAATTACGAAAAAAAAATTAAAAGTTTTAAAATTCGCACAATTTGCCTATAACTCGCTGAAAAGTAAATTAGATCTTTGTTATGATATTTTGAGTTGGAAAGTTCGATGTTGGAGCGCCTATACTCTACTTATACATATCTGAACATTTGATATTTCGAAATTGCGATTTATCTACTTTGACATTTTCCGTGATACTCCGCAAGAATTACTTCATACTGTCAACACAAAAGATCATCATCATGACATAGCGATTATTTTCGCTTTTTGAGCGAAACCTTTAGTCCCCATATTAGTACTTATTTGGCCAGTCATGTCTCAAATAACATCTTGATGAGGTAAGTTTAGGCCAGACGTGCAGAAAAGGTCACTTTTTAAAAAATTCTGAAAAAAATACCAGAGACTCACTACATGATGTAGTTAACGAAAATGTTAACCACCCAAAACCATATTTTTATAAAAATTAGTTATGCCAAGAAATGTCTCGATTAGGATCGAAAAAATAGGTTTTTCAAGCATAACTTTTTTTTCTCGCAGTGATGATGTCTAGTGTTCAAATTCGTTTTCTACGTGCAAAAATACGTCAGAAAAACTACAATTCATGTACTTTTTTTTTCAACCCTAAAAACTGTGGGTTACTGTAAGTCCGACAAAGTCGACCTGAGACCTTAGCTAGTGGTGCCGTCAATCAGCACTCGGCACCCTTACTTCAAGAAAAAAGTATGGGAGGAATCGATTTTTTGGCCATCCGTGAGGATGTGCACAGATGTACATGAGGCACATAAGGCCACAACAGGGGTCTGGAACAGGTAAAATATGACATAGCCTCAAAAGTTGTCGATTGAGCCCGATTTTCGATCTGAGCCTTCTGAATCCCGGTACGACCTGGCGTCGATTTGGCCAAAATCTATTTCTGCGATAAAATCTTGTTCCGGAACGGCAAAATTGGCCTAGATTTCGCGTACCCGACCAGAATTAAATTCTCTACAAATGAAAAAAAATTTAAGCTCCACCTTTTTCCGATTTCAAGAAAAGGTCGAGTTTTGACATAGGAAGTGGGCGCGGAAAACCAAATACACAGTAGAAAGAACATGTTCTCCTGATCATTTTGGTATATAGGATATAGGATTTGACTTTGACGATAGTGGTTTCCGATCGGTTTTTGTGCAGCCAGTTTTTTTAGATTTTTAAAGTATAACTTTTTTATTTCGTCTTTTCGTGATCTCGCATATAGAAATTCGGTTTCTACGTGAGAAAATACGTCAGAAACCTCTATAGTCATGTCATACTGATAAGATAACATTTTTGACCTAAAAATCCTCATCGACGACGACGTCAGGGTCGAAAAAAGTCATATTTTCAAAAATACATGAATATAGAAGTTTCTGACGTATTTTCTCACGTAGAAACCGAATTTCCATGTGCGAGATCACGAAAAGATGAAATAAAAAAGTTTAAATTCAATCACTAGTTAAATCGCGTATCTAAGATACGCGATTTAACTAGTGATTGAATTTAAAAATATAAATTTCATCAAAAGAACAAGCAATACAACGAAAATGAAAATCTTGATTTCAGTTTCGGTTGTCGGCTTAGACGGGTAGGTCAAAACTAGAGAGAGCATAGTGGGTCAGGGTGCAGCAAACGGATACCATCGGCGACTTTTCATTTTTATGTTGTTCGTAGCACACCACGAACTGAGTCGTCAACTGACTTATTTTAGCCTTATTTTCGAAATTGATTTTATCATATTGTTTTTAAAAATATGTCTATTTCTCATATAACGCCTTCTCCTTGCACTAAAGCACCACACCTTGCGCGAGGTTTGACTGATCTTCCACAAATAACAACAAAATCGTCATCTTTGTAGGGTACGAATTTCGAGCGAGTTGTCTTCCTAGTTTTTGACATTTTTGGCATCGTCCGCGGTCGTCCCCGCCTTTCGCACTGATACCAATTCGTTCTTCTGACCCTCGCGGATGTTTTGGTCATAGTGAATTATAGGTGGTCTTAGGTGGGACTCCCGATTTCGACCTTAGAAAAAAAACTGTTGTGATCTGTCGTACAGTTTTGCTTTCTCCGAGGTCTGGCTCGCCTCCCCTATGCTCGAACCGCTTCAAATCCCTTATATGTACTCTCGCGCAACGTTCAGTTATAATTCACAATAATAAAAATTACAATGAAAATATTTTCAAAATTTTAAATCATAAGTTGATACACCACTCTACTGGTCCCATTACGGTGAATCGCTGGACAAAACACTATTTTAATAACCCTCTATATTTTTGTTATTTAATTATTTTTATGAATATTTTTATTCCCAATCGATTCAGCGGTCATGATTCCATAGAACACACTACGAGCGATTACTCTGGGATTTTTTTCTAGATACCCCATTGCGGTCCCTAGTCAAAACTCGCTGATTTAATTTTTTCATGCAAATCTAAGTATGTTTAATGAATTCTGCACTTCCGATTACCCGAATACGCATAAAGAATTAATTTTACGTGGTGGTCCCTAGTTTTGCATGGCCCAAATCCACGGCCCCCGGAGTGCCGACATAGGACAAAAGAAAACGTCGAGAACTACAAACTACAAAATCTAGTTGAAGTTGCCTGATTATCACTTTGGTTGACTGGAACCGCGACGCGCCCAAAAACGATAATCCCTGATTCTCAATCTCAGTTCTCGATTCGATCGCTAAACATAGAAAAATTAATTGAAAATCAGGGTGTTTGCACCGCGCAAACCTGGGAATCGCGAACTGAAATCTGAAATCAGGGTACATTGCTATGAGGCCAACGTTTCAATTGATAATCAGGCAACCTGAAAATACTGTATGGTTATTGAAAGCCCGCTCGTATTTCTTGATTTCCCCTGATGGGCGGCGACATTTTCCGCTTGTCTTATGTTGTCGAGTAAGAGGCCGTGCGTTTGTGAGAGTGATTAATGTGTGCTGCGCGTGCGGTTCACGTTGCCTGATTTTCACTTCCGGAACGACGAATCGCAAAGTGAACTTGGTCTTCAGGGTATTATTACCGTAAATCAGGCACTTGCACCGCATGATCGTGATTCAGGATCAGGATTTTACTGTATGTTGTTTGGAGGCCCGCTCGTTTTTCCTGATTTCCCCTGATTGGTAGCGACATTTTCCGCTTGCCCTATGTCGGCGGTCCGGAGGCCGTGCTAATTGAAACAATATTACTTTTCAAAACCTGAGTAGGGACCGTAGCCCCACCCACTTTTCTGCGTTTCGAGGGAACCCCGCTACAGTACGCCATAACACACCAAACTCAAGGTTAATCGAGAACTTTCCAAGGATCTGTTTTGCGATTTTATTTTGCCTATTTTAAAGCGCCGTTCTTTCAATATTTTGGGTTCAATATTTCGCTCGAACAGTCGAACTACCACATACGCTTGTCAGTTTCCAGTTTAGTCGCAGATACTTCATATTTGAGCACTTCGAAAAATCTTTAAATTTTGAAAGTTTCATCTATGAATTTCGACATTGGTGCCGCGAGGTTCCTCTTCAACTCCTACATTTATTAGAACCTATTCAGTCGCTCTTCTCTCATATGTAGGTTTTACAGGCGCACTTTAACGCACAACTGTTCTGTAGCACGAAATGCAACTGAGTACTGTGACTGCCACTCAAGTTCTACTTTTCCCTAATTTTCCCATGCATCGATTCTATTAGATTGTTAGTGATTAGTTATCAGGAACCTACTCTTATGTCCTATGAGAAGTTTCTGAAAGCAAGCACCTCGTAAAATATCATAATTGTCGAAAAAAGGAATTCGAAGAAATCGTGGCTAGAGTGTTACTTAATGTAACTTTTCCTCAGCGATTCGTGTGGAGTTCAGTGGGTGAGCTAGAGAGGACGAACATAAGACGTCATTACGCATATAATCAGTTAGCTGGCTTGCAGTCATAGCTTCCCTGGTATACTGTAGCTCTGTTAAGCATGCAAAAGCTTTCCGATTTCGATTTAATTCGACCATATTCTCATGAACGATAGTGCAAATGGTAGCAGCGCATGCTAGGTGTAGTTTTTGTAGTAAACATACTTCATTGAGGTAAAAAAGACGATCAGAGTGAATTGATCTTAAACTTTGATATATGGACTGGGAAAAATCCATAAATTGTTTACTCATATCAGTTCTAAAGTTACTCTATCTCCGATGAATTCTACATAAACGAAGAAAATTGGAAGCAAGAACTGAGTACACATAACGACCCAATAGTTTCAGAAACATAAAGCTGAAACAAAATATGCTCCAACTCAAGGAATTTTAGGGTTACTGTATGCTGTTCAATGGAACCCATTTTCGAGGTGCTCAAAAACCTTGATCTGGACTTTTCTATTAAAACTATGTTTATTTCAATGATTAGGGGCACTAGAACTAGCGATAACGCCAAAAATAAATCTAGCAGAATCGCTTCCGCCCGGCACGCCGCGGTCCCTAAACCTGAGCATGGAAAATGGGAAAGTGGCGCGCCATTATCGTTTTTTCTCCGATTTGTATATTTGTATACAAATATCACGGCCTATTAATACCCTTGTAGATCTCGATGAGCACGGACGTGATCAATCTCTCAGCTCAAGATGAGACAACAGGCAGGACTGAAGGGAAAATGAAATGGAAAGTCTACAAATCTCTCAAGAAGGAAGACAGGTTCGCATCTTCGTAATATAGCTGGTTATATCATTATCAATTTTCACATGATGAATATAGCAGGAAGCGAAAGGCTGGTGACCATCTTCCTGACCAAGTTGAGATCAGTCAATCGAGACTAGACCGTCATAAAACTGAAGCACTGAAGTTGGATCCGTCAATGCTCAAATCTTCCTTCCATCGGGTATGATTTCTTTTTAAATCCATTTAAGCCCTGTAAACATAGTTAATGAGGTGCGTAATGTTATACCAATTTTATTTGTCCCTTTTTCAGAAGAAGTTTACTGCTAAGAAGAAGTTGATAGAGGAAGGAATCGAGAAAAACGCTCGCGCTGAAATCTTGAATGTTGAAGAGGGAGGATTTCTGGAGACTGAAGATGGAGAGTGTTCATACAACATCACGCAAAGGGAGATCGTCCAGAATGTTGACGTTGCTTCCGCTGCTAAGGTAAGTTTATCACTTTCGTGTTCTATTTTTAATGCATTCTGCGTATTGTGGACACTGTATTAATTAAAAGTTGTTATTTGCACTCTAACAAATATTGTTTTTATAGAGCTTCGGACTCACTCTTCCTCAATTCGGGCCGTATAGAATAGATTATTCGAGCAACGGACGATTTCTGGCAATGGGAGGGCGCAAGGTTCGATTCTTTCAAACCCCTTAATTTAGGTTTTGCTAGATAATTCAAGTATGCTTAAACATACTGAAGTAATGATAGCGTTATCTAATGAGTAGCATAAATGAGTATAATTGTGCTAGTTATTGAGGGTCATGTGGCAGCTCTGGATTGGCAAACTAAGAAGTTGCTCTTCGAAACAAACGTCCTGGAGAAAGTCAACGATATACAGTGAGTTTATCTTATCCAAACTTTTATTCAACGTTTTTTTTATACGAAGGGATCTCTCTTACTACTATTTAGATGGCCGTACACCCTAAAATCGCTTCAACCGTTGGTAATATATGAGGCCGATCGTTTGCTCAGGTTTCTGCACACGGAGACAATGCTCGCAGTCGCTCAGAAGAACTACTCGTATATATATGATAGCACGGGAACTGAATTGCATTGTCTGAAGAATCTTTTCGGAGTGGAGAAACTCGCATTTCTGCCCCATCACTTCCTACTTGTCGGATCTACCAAGAAGAGTTACTTACATTGGTCAGATTTTCAAATATTATGAATATTCTCTGTATTAGTTTCAAATGCTGGCTTGGGTGGTATTAATGTGTGAAGGTTTAGGTTGGATGTTTCGGTGGGGAAGATAGTCACTTCGACAATGACTCGATCGGGCCCTCTCGACGTCATGACTCTTAATCCCGCCAATGCAATCATCCACACAGGACATCACAATGGTTATCGTCTATTTGGAATGCCATCATTCGACTTGGCAAATTTATTTACCATGTTCATCTTTTTTTCTCTCGATAATAGTGAGTTGTATGTGAATGGAATGTTTAGGTACAATCTCTCTCTGGTCTCCTAACGTGAAGGAGCCTCTGATTCGTCTCCTTGCTCACCATTCATCTCTCAGAGGAATTGCTGTTGATTCAAGTGGAAAGTACATGTATTCAACTGCCGTAGACCAGAAATTACGGTATTTACAATGCTTTCTTTATTATTTCTCTTATTTGTCTCTCCTCTCTTCTGATAATTCCCGAACATGGATATTTATCAACGTACCTATCATTTACTTTCGTACAGTGACTGAAGCTTCTTTCATTTGGATACCCGAACTTATGCAAAAGCATCGCAGATCTTGTTGGAGATCTAATTATTGATTAAACATGTTTTGAGTGTGTGGGATCTGCGAACTCATCGTCAGTTGTATTCTTACTCTCTTCCTCATGGTCTCAACGAGGTTACTGTATCACAGAAGGGGCTTGTCGCGTGTGGAGTTGGCAATACTGTCCAGGTAAAGGAATTATCTACTTTTCATAATGGGAATGCCATCAATTTCAGATCATGAAGGACGTTTCAAGTGGAATTTGCACTCAGCCTTATCTCGTTGACAAACCTGGTGGAACAATCTCTAATCTCGAATTCGTCCCGTATGAGGATGTGTTGGGAGTGGGACATGGAGGAGGTTTTGCAAGCATGCTCATTCCAGGTTTACTCATTTCGAGATCATTTATATTATGATTTCACTAATTATTTTATTTCCGTCTGTTTAAATAACACAATTGTTTCGAAACACTTTAAAAAAACAAATGTCAGGTGCCGGAGAAGCGAATGTTGATGCACTGAGAAACAATCCGTATGAGACAAAGAAGCAGAGGAGAGAAAGGGAAGTCAAACAACTGCTTGACAAGGTGAGAACACTTTCACATATTAACAGAATATCTTGTTGCGATTTGTTGGGAACATTTAGAAAAATCTTTTTTTAATTATAACTATTTTCCATGAGTTTAAAATTATAATTGCAGATCGCTCCGGAACTCATCAGTCTTGATCCAAATGAGATCAATCGTGTGAACACAGAGGCATTCGAAGAAGAGATAGAAAAGAAGAAGAATATCCTGTGGATCAAGGATCCAGCCATCGAATTTACCCCCAGACACAAAATGAGAGGAAGAGGAGGAGGAGTGGATGGAGCAAAAGTCAAACAGATTGTCAAAGGAGAAGATAGACTTGAGAAGAACAAGGAGAGAGGAGATATGCACAAGGAAGTTTTCGGCACTGGAGATACGGATAAGACACCCAGTTGCGTGTTGGATCGATTCAAGAAGAAGAAGTAGACACCAAATATATAATCCATTGTTACGTTTGTTACAAGTTTATTGGTTGACCGCACATTGTTATTGTTATATGATAAAGCTCCATATAATATAAAGCATGGAATAATGACAGCCAAACACATTATGTACACTTTTGCATCGAGCGTAGGACATTTAAGAACAAATTCAATCGGATTAAGCTTTAAAAAACCATGCGTTTGAATCTCAACTATTCGTCTTATTCTGCTGCTTGCTCTTCTTTCTTTTGCTCATTTGACTCACTTTGCTCTCATCACTACTACTATCATCAAACTTCTTCATTCCATTCTCCATTTTCTCAACCGAAAGTGCTCTCTTTACTCGAGTCTAAAACGAATATGTCACCGTGAAATTCAAAAATCGCTTACCATTTCAATAGCAGCTGCATCAATTTCCTGATTAGATGAGTTCATCATTTTTTGTTGCAATTCGACAAACTGATTCATTTTCTTCAACGCCCTGTAAATATATTTAAATATTGCGAATATTATTCTTTTAACAAATTATGAATAGGGACGGAGGTCGCGAATTTTTGAGTACGCTTTTACGGTTCCTAACTGCGAACTCGCTTACCGTATATTTGCGTTGTAATTGTTTTAGCCCAATATCTTTAAATCTGCTATTAATATTAAATAATTTTGGTGATAAGCTAGTGGTAAATGGGTGTACAAATAAGCTTGGCACAATAATAGGAGCGTACACGACGATAGCCATAGGTGTCCACGCCGCCGGCAAAACCTTTTTGGCCAAGTATATCAGTTCACGATAACCGGATCACGGTATTTTTGGTTACGTTAGAATCCGGAGTTATTTTAGTGCACTTTGGGATATGGTACTCGGGGTCGAAAAATGACCATATCCATGACCCCCATGCATGGTAAAAACTCAAAATCAAGTACCATATACCAAAGTGCACTACAGTATCTCCGCATTCTACCGAAACCCAAATTACCGTAATCCGGCTTACCATAATATCGAGAACTGACTTTTTTCAAAATGCATTTAAAAAAATCCGTTCTTTGTGCGATTATGACTAACTCTGCGAACAAAAATTATTTAAATATTTTACAACCTAAAATCATAGCCTAGTGGATAACGCGCTTGTCTTGGAAACCGAATGTTGGAGGTTCGATGCCTGACCCCACCAAACATCTTTGCCAAGCTTCGGAGATTACGGTATGAGATACCGTAACCTAAAATACCGTAATCCAGATATCGCGTCTATCGAGAACTGACTTTTTTCAAAATGCACTTTAAAAATCAGTTTTTTTGGTGATAACTCAGTTGTTTTTGGTCGCGGACACTTCTCTACATTTCTTATGACAAGAGCTAAGGGCTCCGACACACGGAAAATTAACTGTGATTTTTAACGTCCGACATGTTTTGAAATTGGATCAGCTCGGACGTTTTCTTTAAAAAAAATTTCTGTAAATTTACCGTGCATCGGAGCCCTTAGCTCTTGTCATAAGAATTGTAGAGCAGAGTTTGCTCTTTCACATAAAATTTAACTTGCGGCTCGCCGACCAAAAATAACTGAGTTATCACCAAAAAAACTGATTTTTAAAGTGCATTTTGAAAAAAGTCAGTTCTCGATAGACGCGATAGCCGGATTACGGTATTTTGGGTTTCGGTAGAATGCGGAGATACTGTAGAGCACTTTGGTATATGGTACTTGATTTTGAGTTTTTACCATGTATATGGGTACGTGGGTGCGCAGTGACGGGCAGATTTTGCCCGTCACTGCATTTGGTCATTTTTCGACCCCGAGTACCATATCCCAAAGTGCACTAAAATAACTCCGGATTCTAACTTAACCAAAAATACCGTGATCCGGTTATCGTGAACTGGTATACATGGTCCAAAAAGGGTCGCCGCCAGTCGTGGACACCTATGACGATAGCACTCAACGATGCCACTCACAAGAGGGTGTGCAATGAAAGAGAATGTACCGAATTTTTATTCATATGAGGGATAGATTCGGGTTCAGAGAATCAGGTTATACAAAAATTTCAAAAATCGATACAGCCGAATGTGGTTTTTATGACCTCCGAAAACGGTCTTTTCTCCATTCTAAAAGTGACTTTTCCTTCTTGCTAGTTTATGAGAACGTGTACCTTCCTGTTATTTTCATGATAAATCTTAGCTAGTAATTATCGTGGTTTTGTCAAAATAATAGAATATTTGGTACAGCGGTTTTTTCAAACGAGTGGTATTGATGATTCGGGTTACGGTAGTTTCAATGTTGACCAGGTTTAGTGATCGGAATCGTAATGATGCGTGTTTTCTTGCTAGAGATCGTTTACCTGCCACTCCTGAAGACCGATTGTGTGCAAATCTTATTTGACCGTCGAGTTAAAATACCATATTTACTAGTAAAATTAATTTGCAATTGACGATTTTCATGTTGAAGTCTGACCCAGCTCAAGGCCCGCATGAACTCGGCTGATCAAAAAGTTCTCACTCCTCGACGATTTTCCTTATCATTTTGCTTATTATTTTGCCATTATTTTTGGAAAACTAAATTGAAAACTCGGAATGGGGTAGGCTGAGCTTCCATCATATGTTTTGATCATATGTTGACACGACCTCCGTCCCTAATTATGAATAAATAAATAAAACTTAAAAATTTACTCAGGGCATACTGTAGGAGGCATTTAGCGGTGCACATTTATGATTTCACTTTTATATATTTTATTATTGTTTTAAAATGTTTTATTTGTAAGTAATTAATTAATTAAATATATTTAATAATACAAATGACGCCAAGGATCGTGGGGAAGCAAATTCTTCAAATATATTGCAGCTTTCGGTGTCTGTTTTAGCCTTAGCAATCTCTCTGGATGTTGTCTCTCCTAATGAGTGATAGGAACGTACTAAGCTGAACTCAATACAATGGAAAGTCTTCCAGCACATCCTTTGAGTAGACACTGAAGTGACTGAGATAAAGCTGTTCCCATCTGAAACTCTAAGTTGGGAATGACAAGAGACGATGACCGAATCATTTCTTCTCCCTATTTACGAATAGGTACATTTCAAAGAAATAAGATAATATTCATGGAAATAGGCAAGCCAGTAGTCAATGCGTCCTCATGCCTCTCTCCCCTATCTCCCACTCTTCCGTATTATCTCACATCGAGAAATTCGGTCATTGGAAGGGAATGGTAAGGATGAATGAGAAAATAAGCAGATCAAGAGAGATCAGACCGATCTAACTTAAGAAAAAATTTGATAAGTTGATCTTGGCTCATTGATCTGAAAGACGGTAAAGGTACAGTATCGATAATATGTCATTGGCAACTGTTTCCATCTTTCGTAACTTTTGACTCATGAGATTTCGGGCTCAAACTCTGTACGTGTAGTAGTACACCCATCGTGTGTTAGTAATATGCCATTAAGATATAAAAGAATTCCCTGATTGTTGCCTAATGATGAGTCAATCAGCACATGTTTTTCACGCATGAGTACTTAGTTTTATCGGAGAGGTATTGAAGAGGTATCTAGAGGTATCTATCTCCAATGAAAGTGGGAAGTCTGAGAAAAAAATCCGCTAAGAAGAAAAAGAACATGTGCTGATTGACTCATCATTAGACAAAAATCAGGGAATTCTTTGATATCTCAATGGCATTATACTAACACACGATGGGTGTACTACTACATGTACAAAGTTTGAGCCCGAAATCTCTAATGAGTCAAAAGTTACGAAAGATGGAAACAGTTGCCAATGACATATTATCGATACTGTACCATTACCGTCTTTTAGATCAATGAGCCAAGATCAACTTATCAAATTTTTTCTTAAGTTGGATATCGGTCTGATCTCTCTTGATCTACCTATTTTCTCATTCATCCTTACCATGCCCTTCCAATGACCGAATTTCTCGATGTGAGATAATACGGAAGAGTGGGAGATAGGGGAGAGAGGCATGAGGACGCATTGACTACTGGCTTGCCTATTTCCATGAATATTATCTCATTTCTTTGAAATGTACCTATTCGTAAATAGGGAGAAAAAATCATTTGGTCATCGTCTCTTTTCATTCCCAACTTGTTTCAGATGGGAACAGCTTTATCTCAGTCACTTCAGTGTCTACTCAAAGGATGTGCTGGAAGACTTTCCATTGTATTGAGTTCAGCTTAGTATGTTCCTATCACTCATTAGGAGACAACATCCAGAGATTGCTAAGGCTAAAACAGACACCGAAAGCTGCAATATATTTGAAGAATTTGCTTCCCCACGATCCTTGGCGTCATTTGTATTATCAAATATATTTAATTAATTAATTACTTACAAATAAAACATTTTAAAACAATAATAAAATAAATAAAAGTGAAATCATAAATGTGCACCCCTAAATGCCTCCTACAGTATGCCTTGAGTAGATCGTGTCCGGTAAAATTTCAGGCTGATCATGTCCGGTAAAATTTCACAAGTATAAAAAAACTGACATTCTCTGTTGTTCGACGAGATTGAAACTATTCCATAGATTGGCTACCAATTCAGAAGTGAAGACAACATCAGAATGTTGAGAAACAAGGAAAAGTACAAGCATCCCATCACTTCCGAGATAGAGAGAGAGAAAGCGAGTTACTTTTTCAGCTTGATCTGAAAAATAATTATCATAGTAGCATCTTGTTAGAAAGTAGAGTATGGAACTTGAAAGGGCATATAATAATGCATTAAAGATAATTGCGAGAGAAAAAAACTCACTCATTTTATTTTTGTCAATGGTAACATCACTCATATCGAGATGAGATACAAGGAAATGGAGTTGAGAAGTCTCACTCATCATTGACCATGACCAACTAACAATATTGAGAGCAGTGAATGCAGCCAGAGTCATGTACCTGTACAATATACTTCCCAGATCACATAAGATCTACGTCGTTTATGAAATACATGCGCCAAGCATACTGTACACTCTTCTCATTGACGTAAGTTGTAAAACATAACAAATACTCTAAGATTGAAGTAGTCAGTATTCATAATAAAACGTTAGAACTTTACTCTTCATAATAGAAGGGCTCTACAAGAAGATGGTACCCAATAGGGGATCGGCCTCATAGTTCAACCTACACTAGATAATATCTTCGATAATCTCTCTTTAGTCATTCTTACTACTTAGTCCTACATGTAAATCAACCGGTCACTGAGAATGACTAAATTAGAAATATTTCACATAGAATGACGAATCGCATCGCATATAGTAGAGCCAACAGAAAAATATAGAGAGAAACAAACCATGTCCATAAAATGAGAAATATCTTCTCAGTGAAGACATTCATCAAGAGAAGACACTGGATTGTGTGAGTTTGCACGTTGCCCATATCTCTTGTCTGACAATAACAACGTTTCATATTTCGATGAACCTGATGATCACCTATCTATATATTAGTTTACTGATCTTTACATATTATATCCATTTCAAAATCTGAATCTATTTTTTTCTCAAAATCTTTCGAATACTAAAAATAAGACTTCTAAAATAAACGACAGAATTTGACATTAAAAAAGAAGTATATTTGTGAAATTAAATTTGAACAATGAATTCCTTACTTCGAAATCGCATAGAGTTACTCGAGGGAACATTCCATTCTCCTTCCATGTTTCATTTCCTTGCACTAACATCTTCCATGTCTTCACTGCTAGATGATCTTCATCCGAATGAGGAAGTACGCATCTACTTTTTTCCATTGACAATCACCTCTAGTATATTCCCTTACTTTTCCAGCATCTTGATCTGAACTCCAATATTTAATAGGAAAGCGATTTTTGCGATGAAATATATGAGAGTCACGTAGTAGGTAGAATATTTCACGTTCAGAAAACGTAAAATCTTATGCGGAATAAGTTTCCTCTGTAATTGAGGAGCATTTTAATGGGTTCACTTTGGAGAAAAAATGTTTAAGTATGAAATAAAGAGTAGTCATGCTCACATGATTAAGAATCTTGTGAAAACGAAGGGCTCCATTCAAATGAACGCCGAGTGCTTCAACATTGCTTTTCTTGACTTCTGGAACACCGTTGGTGTCAGACGAAGATAGACGTAGTATCTCTCCAATGCGCATCCCTGAAGTAGGTCATTTCATCATCGCCTTGTAGATAATCCCCTTAGTGTTTAATAAGATTGAATGGGAAACGACCGATATATTGATGAATGGATAATTCTTCCACTAACACCCATCCCTTCCCAATAGATGAATTCTGGTTTTACAAATTGAATGTTCAGACTTTAGACTAGCGAACATTTGGCAATAATATTCAACAACTTATTGAATAAATTCCAAAAAAACTGGCCGTGTCATGGAGTGGGAAACGTCGAAATGAGGGAATTCAGATCCTCCACGTAATTTGGCCTTTTCCAGGATTTACCGATTATTTCAGAATGCGCATGTTTTCTTATCATTAATGTAAAAGTCTGGTAATATAACACCGCACATAAAAAAATTACAAAATTCTGTAGAGGCAAACATGTTTTAAATCGTCGGTGAAGAGTGCATAGTTTGCGATTTTGTCTGTTTTATTTAGCTAACTATTTATTCTGGTGATGTGCACTCTGGCTTTTGCTTCACTGTCATCAGTGACTCGAATTTTTGACAAGTTTTTCCCGAAATCCATAGAGGCAAACCTTGTCAAATAACTGATGGAACGAAAAGATAAAATTCGCCTATACATAAAAGAATCCCGATTGCAAATCGGCCAAGTCGAGTAAAGGTACTTCAACCTCTTGGCAAGATTTAGCAAATTGGGGGACATGTGCAACTTTTGACGGCGCATCTTTTTAAAGAAGCGTCAAAATTCGACGGCGCATCATTTTCGTGTATTCAAAATTTGTCCGGAGCCGTTGAATAGGCGAAACCCGGCTGTGAAAAGCCGGATGTGTTGATTTGGGGTTTAGCGTTGAATTAGCGCTACGGTTCCTGAAAAAACGTTTTTCCTCTCGTCATTTTAACCTTAGTCCCCGGCAAGCACTATTAGGGAAAAGCAACTTTGAAAACCAGGAGCGCGCGACGAAAATGGGACACTCGCTGAAAATCGTACCAAAATCGTCCAAATCGCTATTCCAGCGGATGGGAAATATATAAGGCTACGTGGGAAATACTAGCGGACTGCAATACGGTATGCATAGAACACAGGCGCATCGATCTAAACTTGGTAGATCCTGGTAGCACCAAAAGCCGCTTTTTGGCGATTACTTTTCGGAAGCACACTTTCCGGATTTTGAGGTTTTCGTGATTTAGCGAGAGGGGAAATAGTCGTGGTGCTTTGAGTCGAAAAAGAAAGTTGTAGCGCTCGCTGAGACGCATCGATCGGTGCCGGAGATGAAAGGTTTCTATGCGATTGAAACCGAACACGGCCGGGTAAAGACGGAATTTGCGGTTTCGCATTTCTTAATTTGGCCAATTTTCGAATCTGCAACTTTCTAAACGAGAACCGAACGAAAGCAAATCTTTTGCTCGGATTCGGCATCACTCGGAAAGTATTTGAAGTGTTCGGGAGTCAACGTAATCATTGCGCAGGTGGTTAGCTGTTAGCTTAGTGCCCATCACCCCCGGGTTCGAACCCCGCGCGGAACAACAACTTTTGCTCGGCCTCGCAAGTATCCAGAACGTGTCCGGGGTGGTCGGGAGCGTGCGCAATCATGGCGCAGGTGGTAAGAGCTAAACCCCCAAATCAACACATCCGGCTTTTCACAGCCGGGTTTCGCCTATTCAACGGCTCCGGACCAATTTTGACTACACGAAAATGATGCGCCGTCGCAAGTTGCATCTGACCCGCATATTTCCTAAACTTGGCACCGCGCCTAAAACTTTTAGCAGCGACATGCCGATTTGTCATCGGGATTCTTTTATGTATAGGCGAACTAGCCGAGCTGCTCGCTACGGGCAAGCCGTGATTTTTTTATTTAAAAAATGCTAAATTTTGATCTAAAATTTGTCATTCTAGCCCGAAAAAGGTTTGCAAAAGATGGTGCATCGGAGGGGAGTCGAACCCGGGGTTTGATGCGCGCTAGACTGACGCCTTTCCACCTGCGCCTTAGTTGCACATCGAATGACGTGCTATCGGCCCTCTCGAGCCGAAGACCGGGCGAGCAACAGTGAACGCGCACGATCCGTCACGATCCGGGTTGACATTCCAGGTTTGGGGGTCGTCGGTGGGTCGGGTTCGACGTTGACGGGTGCCAGGATACTTTCAGACCACTGCCCAACACGATCCGAGTTCGCGAAAATTATTGCAAACACTTTTGCACCGGCGGGGATTCGAACCCGCGTGGTGAGGATCTGAAGCCCCATCTTGTAACCACTACACCAAGCTTCAAACTTACTAAAATGCTTCAACTAAAGTACAGTTCGAACCGTCACGGGTCACTCTACACGATTGTATACTCTATTAGGCACTATCCTCGCAGAGATCCGAGAACTTTCACCGAACTCGAAGAATTTTGGCGGAAAACGCCTTTTTCAGCCCAATAGTACCTCACGGAAACAGATGCTGCTCAGCCGATTTTGAAGTTATCGACTCGACCAAAGCGGCCATCGATTCCCCAGCGTTTTCCCCACCTCGAACTTACAACCGACCCCCGCGTATATATTTCCCACTCGCCCAAATATCGGTTTCTCCAAACTTGAAAAGTTTGCCCGGCCATTTCTGGCTTCAGAGTGGTCCTACGCCCGGGCTTTGAAAAGCCGGATGTGGTGATTTGGGGGTTTAGCGTTGAATCAGCGCTACGGTTCCTGAAAAAACGAACCCGGGTGGTCATGCACGATAGTCTAACCCCTAACCACCTGCGCCATGATTACCCACGCTCCCGACCACCCCGGGCCGTTTCTGAGTGATCGTGAGGCCGAGCAAAAGTTTTGGTTCCGGGCTGGGTTCGAACCCGGGGGTGATGAGCACTACTCTAACAGCTAACCACCTGCGCAATGATTACGTTCACTCCGAACACTCCAAATATTTTTCGAGTGATGCCGAATCCGAGCAAAAGATTATTTTCGTTTGGTTCTGGTTTAGAAAGCTGCAGATTCGATAATTGGCCAAATGCAGAATTGCGAAAACGCAAATGCCGTCTTTAGCCGGCCGTGTTAGGCTTCAAACTCATAGAAACACTTCATCTCCGGTACCGCTCGATGCGTCTCAGCGAGCTCTACAACTTTCTTTTTCATAACAAAGCACCATAACTATTCCCCCGTCTGCTAAATCCCAAAAACCTCGAAATCCGGAAAGTGTGTATCAGAAAACGAATTGCCATTAAGCGGCTTTTGGTACTACCATGTTCTACCAACTTGTAAAAGATGCGCCAGTGTTTTCTGCATCCTGGACTCCTTTCCGCTTATATTTCCCACGCCGTCTTATATATTTCCCATCCGCCGGAATTGCGATTTTGACGATTTTGGAGCGATTTTGACCGACTGTATCATTTTCGGCACGCTCTCCCGGCTTTCGGAGTAACTTTCCGTTAATAGTGATTGCTGGGACTAAGGCTAAAATGACGAGAGAAAAAAAGTTTTTTCAGGAACCGTAGCGCTGATTCAACGCTAAACCCCCAAATCACCACATCCGGCTTTTCAGAGCCGGGTTTCGCCTATTCAACGGCTCCCAACCAATTTTGACGCTTCTTGAAAAAGATGCGCCGTCAAAAGTTGCACATGTCCTCCAATTTGCTAAATCTTGCCAAGAGGTTGAAGTACCTTTACTCGACTTGGCCGATTTGCAATCGGGATTCTTTTATGTATAGGCGAATTTTATCTTTTCGTTCCATCAGTTATTTGACAAGGTTTGCCTCTATGGATTTCGGGAAAAACTTGTCAAATCCAGAGAGATTGCTAAGGCTAAAACAGACGCCGAAAGCTGCAATATATTTGAAAATTTTGCTTCCCCACGATCCTTGACGTCATTTGTATTATTAAATATATTTAATTAATTAATTACTTACAAATAAAACATTTTAAAACAATAATAAAATAAATAAAAGTGAAATCATAAATGTGCACCGCTAAATGCCTCCTACAGTATGCCCTGAGTAAATTTTTAAGTTTTATTTATTTATTCATAATTAGGGACGGAGGTCGTGTCAACATATGATCAAAACATATGATGGAAGCTCAGCCTACCCCATTCCGAGTTTTCAATTTAGTTTTCCAAAAATAATGGCAAAATAATAAGGAAAATGATAAGGAAAATCGTCGAGGAGTGAGAACTTTTTGATCAGCCGAGTTCGTGCGGGCCTTGAGCTGGGTCAGACTTCAACATGAAAATCGTCAATTGCAAATTAATTTTACTAGTAAATATGGTATTTTAACTCGACGGTCAAATAAGATTTGCACACAATCGGTCTTCAGGAGTGGCAGGTAAACGATCTCTAGCAAGATATTTTCGTCCTATTTATTGTTATTAATCATTTGTGTTGATATTATTGATATTACTTTTTCAAACAATCAAAATTCTTACATGGATTTTTCCTCAGCCTTCCTACTAGGCGTGATAATAGAAGGCCTCAATACCTTTTCGATGAAAATATGCACTCATGGGAGGATGACGTGCAGTGGCTCTAGACTGTCTCAAAGCAGGGTCCAGAAAAAATGGATTATCGTTCATAGACATGCTAGAGCCTCGTTTAAATGATCAAAATTATCCTTGTCACAATTCCTGATGATCCCCAAAGTTTGGTAACGATAGCTCTTAATTTGACCTCAGGGCACGAAAAAGACGAATTTTTCACTTTATCACATAACCCTATTTTGGATGTTTACAGTTCTGACGGTGATTTTCGTTCAAAGGTCATTCCAAGACACAATGGTAGCAAATCCATGGAATATACCATTCCCAATTTTTTAGAGCATTTGGATACCTATCCCGCCCGCGACAACTTAAATTCTGAGGTCAACTCTTGGAACGTCTCTTAAACAATCGGGACAATATTGTGACACAACGAACCACCGTATTCGTAAGCTTGCTTCTCGTGCTAAATTGTGATTATTAAATTTAGTATTTTGTTTTATCATCGTCCCTCCTGGCACTGGTAGCGCGAGACGAGCATAGCTTAATTTATTGAAGCGTTTGAAAAATATTCCTGTGACTTCAGTCCACGATAGTATGATCAGAAGACTAGCACGGCAACCGGGCAGCCGACATAGGAAAAAATAAAACGTCCGAAAACATCAGGGGGGATCAGAGAGGAATCATCAGGGGAAATCAGGTAAAATTGTACAGTAGAAAGTTGAGCCCGTATCACGATGAAAACTGAAAAATCGTTGGTCTCACACGGATGTCCCGCGAAAGTCACGCTCACTTTGCGATTCTAGTGCACGGAACGTTAAAATCAGGGAACTTGAACCGCGCGTGTGATACTGTACTCACGCGTGTGTGATTTAGGCAACGACATTCATTGTTGCATTTGTAGTTTGTAGCCGAAATTCGCTCTGGACGTTTTCGTTGGCTCTATGTCGGAGTTCCGGGTGCCGTGAGTGAGAGAGGAATCCTCCCTTGATCTACCCGTCTCTGCCCCTCTGACCTGACCTCGGCCCCCCTCTCCCTACGGTCTCTGGTCTCTCTGCCGCTCTAACCTCTTTCGAAAGAGGAAGCACGGCACCCAGAGCGAAGACATAGGCAAAGCGAAAAACGTACCCGCTCATCAAGGTCAAATCAGGAACCGCCCGCGAAAATAAAAATCCTACAGAAAGAAGTTGATCCTGATTTTCACTTTACCGTAATAAATTTGAATTGTCCCACAACGATGTTCCTGATTCGCACGTTACCGTAATAAATAACGTGATATTCAGGGGGTGCATACTATGTTTAGCAGTTCCATCGTGAACTGGAAATGAAAATCAGGGAACTTGCATAGGGACCACCACATAAAATTTTAAGCTTCCTCTAAAATTGATTATTTATACGCATTTGGGTAATCAGGAGTGCAGAATTCATTAAACATACTTAGATTTGCATGAAAAAATTAAATCAGCGAGTTTTGACCTACCCGTCTAAGCCCCGCCCATCTTGGTGCAATCCCGCACAAAATCGGTTCGGTTGGTCATGGCATGTTCAGTAGGTCACCATTCGCGAATTTCAAACACTTTCGATTATATTTTTCTTGGCGGCATTAAATAAAATGGCAGCTGCGGACCGATAATTGATCAATATATAGTAGAAATTATTGTTCAGGAGTTAGAAATCAGTGCAAACTCGTGCAAGGTTTACGGTATCTGTAATATGAACCACTAGCAATTGTTTATTTGAGTGTTTATAGGTCTTAAAGCACAGAACTCGTGCTCTACAAAGCGAATTAAATGACTGCAATAAACAAAATATAACAGAATCAATTAATTGAAGGTGTTGAAACAAGTGATTATAGCAAAGTTCAACAGCTAATTTGACAAAGACCTCTGCCATGGATTTTTCTACAATTTTACATGAAGATTAAATATAGGTCGCACAACGAATCAATGACTAAAATAAAAGGCTGCACCTCTTAATGCACTCGCTAGCCTATAAAAATAAAAATATACGATCTTCCGTATTGAAATTTAACATGATCGCTGCCACAGATTTTGTTTATTTATTTATGTCTGACTCCTTATGATCAGGGATCCATTATTTGACAATAATTGAAGAGGTGCACCTCCTAGAAATCAATAAATCTGGGAAAAACAAAATTACTGAAGGGATTTGAATTCCCACATTTCGCCGTTTCCCACGCCATGGCACGACATTTGCTGGCCCTGCTTCTAACTTTTCCGGTTCGGTGGTCCCTAGAACTTGCACCGCACGTGCGTGATTCAGGCAACGGCGTCTGTTGGGAACTTATAGTTGGGAAGGCACGGCCTCTTAATCAACTACATAAGACCAGCCCATCAGGGGAATTCAGGAAAAACGAGCGGGCCCTCAAACAACGTACAGTTTTTTTTCTTCAGGTTGTTCAGCTACTCGGGTTTTCCCGCGCTGCCTGCGCGCCACTTTTGCGAAGCTGCGCAGCCACCCTCTCCGCTTTTCACACACTCTCTCGCCCAGGTGAGAGAGCACGTGAAAAGAGGAGAGGGTGGCTGCGCAGCTTCGCAAGTGGCGCGCAGGCAGCGCGGGAAAACCCGAGTACAACCTTCAAAAAGGGGACGTAGGAATCATATCTTCTTGGGAGCTATATCGATATTTATCGAAATTTACCAAAAAATCACTTATTGAGCCACACATAGCGTCTAAATAGACCAAATTAAGTTCCAGTCTATCATTCAGCATAACTTTTTATGCTCTATCAAATGACATGTAACATAACACCGAGTTTTCAAATTTGAAATTATAATATTTCTAAGAATTCTAAGATCAAAGATCAAATTGTTTTCGAAAAAAGTTTGTTCGACTCATAGGGGTTATACTATTCCTTTTAGACCCGTAGGAGAGCCAACCGTGCCACCCCTTCTGCAGTATTAGAGAGAATGCATTATAACATTAAACTATTTGCCCAGATAGATAGATATACAACTCACCAGATTGAGATGCAAAGTATTTCCATATGAGACACGGTACCTTGAAGCAAGCAGCCTCAAATAGCAAGAAGAAAGGCATCCACTGATAGTATGACACCTGAGAGAAGGGAGATAATACGTATCAACCCATTCCATCAATCAAAAGTAAATAGCAAACCTTCTTTTCGGCCTTATCTGCATCGGTTAGACCGGCAACCACAGAAGTGAATGGAACCCAGTATGTCTCTTGCGACCAACAGTATGTTTCAGCATACTAAAAATAGAATGGGTATAGAACATAACTGAATAGCACTTGTTACCTGTGTCCAGGATGGAGTGAAATCAGTTGGAACCATACAATCGATTGGTTTACCACCAAATTGGCGGAAGGAGATCACAAGAGCTGCTCCAATCAAAACATTCGCAGTAATGAAAGAGTGTAACTTGGCGATGACATCATTAGCTGCTGGTTCATTCGAATATGGCACTGTGTGCAGAATTCGAAAGGCGAACATTCCCCTATATTATTAACATAATTCATACTTCATTCATACGTAATATTCATACATCAAGGTTCCCGATATAAAAAAAATGTGAGGTTAAAGTGAAATGTGAAGAATAGAAGAAGCAATTAGGAGAAAGATTAGATGGAGAGATGCGATTATGAAAAGAGACGAGAACGATATCTGTCTGGCTACCGTACTTTCAACTGCTAAACTAGCGCAAGGACGATCGAGAGAATAGCTGAGAATTTTTAAATAACCAATTTCTTCAGTCTTCAGTCAGATATTTGATACCGAGAAAATAACGGATGTGTGGCAGCTGAGATATAAGTTGCTGACTTTAAAAAGTAACATTACTATTTATAGCAATAAGTTAACTTACTATGTGTATTATATAGGAGTGATCCAAAAGTATCTTCCGCGTTTTGAAAACTTTTATTTCTTGCAAACTATAAGTCGAATTCCCAAATTCTATTTAGTATTAATTGAAGGTACAAATGATCTAAAATGTTCCATTTTAAGATTGCGAAACTATTGCGTAATGATGACGAAATAGGGTCAAATGTGTGTTTTCGGGCTACATGTTTGAAATTTTCTGTCTCAGTGGAGGACTTCATTGGGAACACCGGATTGGAAATAAAGATAAAGAGGGATCTGTAGTATCAAATAAAAATTGTTAATAGAAAATACCTTAAACGATGGTTGAACTAGGACGAAATCTTTCGCTTTTATGCCTCTTTTGATGGTCGATTTTTCGAATTTTACCTTTCTTGGCAGTGAATTTCCTTCAAATTCCGATAAGTGTCAGTTAATATTTATGTGTAATATTTTCAAAATGTTGTTGCTAGGAAATTCGCACATTTTCAGAAAAATGTGTGTGGAATTTCGAGTTTCGTTGTGATGATGCAATCGATAATGAAAAGATTAGGTAGCGCGCAATTTGAGCGTTGTCCATACCAAACTCCCTTGAGACGATAACATGATTTTTATCTATACGCAAAACAAAGAACGGATTTTTTAAAATGAAAATTGAGACTGGACACTTTTGATGTGGTTTGGTCAAAATAGTGCCGTTTGTCAATAACATGAGGACATACAGTGCTCAATTACTTAAATATTAGAGTAATGGTTGCTAAAGCCAGCGCACTTTAGTATGACTTGATAAGTATTCTAGAACCTGTGAAAAATATTTTTTTTCAAAAACGCGGAAGATGCTTTCGGATCACCCCTATAGTAACATACTTTTCGGCGTGAACAATACTATATGCTTACCCTTCAAAACCTGAGCATATCAGGGCTGACCGATCAGTACGATGGAAACAATAGAGATCCAAATTCACCGAATTGGACTCTTTTATCTGATATAGCGCCGTGGAGAGAAGTGATAGGACCCAACAGGCGCCATATTTGTGAAGTCTGGTGATTATACTATTGCTAATGCGCCCGGTCAGCCTTTTCAGGCCTTCTAGATATGATGCCGTTTGCGGTAGGGTCAACAAGGGTCGAGAACAGGTTTAAAAAAAAGGATATGCCTAAAAGTTGGCCCTAGGAGTAACTTTCGATTCTGAATCGACTTGTGGAGTCCGTTTTTCGATCTGAACCTTCTAAATCCCGGTATGGCACGACGTCAATTTGGCAAAATTCTGTTTCTACGATAAAAAATCTGGGATGGGCAAAATTAGCCAAAATTTCGCGTATGCGACCAAAATTTAAAGCTCTACAAAATGAAATTTTTGACGAAGCTCTATCTTTATCCGTTCTCAGTTATGATCGTTTTTTGACAGAGTAAAATGCGTGGGAGACGACCTAGTACACTAGAAATAGAATCTTCTGCTGATCATTTTGGTATATGGAGTGAATCATTTGACATATGGTAGTGTTTCTACACAGCATTTTGTGCCGCCAACTCGCATTTTTTAGAGTTTTTCGAATCGAACTTTTTTCTTCGGTCGTTTCATGATCTATAGCATAAAAATTCGATTTCTACGTGCCAAAATACGCCAGAAATTTTAGAGAATAGCTTTTTCGACCCGACGTCGCTGTTGAGATCGATTTTTGGGTCAAAAAATTCATAATCGTAGAAACATATCTAACTCTTCTTAACGGAATAGCCAATCTGAGCTTCTGAAACAGTTCCCTAGGAACAACACTTGTTCCTATGCTATATTATGAATAGTCCTAATGCTACGAGAGTATCTTTCACTTCTAGTAGATTTGTAGTAGGTATTCGCTACCGAATAGGATTCGGATGAGTGTGTGAATTGTGCACATTTGGAAAATTACGTATTTTATCATAGATAAAAACACGATTAACAAAACAATCACTCGACGATCACGTCGTCAGCCTTGGTCGCTCTGGTGTAAACGAGCTGACCGGAGTGCTTGACGATGCACTTGACGAGACCCTTGGCTTGAAGCTCACGAAGACCGGCCTTGGCGAGAGAAGCGCGGACCTTCAGACGCTCAGACACGACGGAGGGAGTGATGAGCTTGTAGGTGATCACCTGAAATTATGTTGCGAATGTTGGATCTAACGTAGACGGCTCGGCGTTTCTCCCGCATAAGAATTTAATACGAAGTTCTATTGAGAGATTGAGAGGATGTCATAACTACGACCTCACAACTTTTTATTCTCGGCTTACCATACCACTTTGAAAAATGTTGCTTGTTTTTCAATTTGGAAACTACTATACCAAACAGAAAGAACATTAAAGAACAAATGATAGGAAAAATTCACGTCGTATATTATTTAAAACAAGCTAGTTGACGCAACATCGTGAAAAGGACAGGACGGGGGACTAAATATTAAAGCTCACCTCCTTGTACAACTTGTCGTACGTGGCGGCATCGAAGAGAACGGCGTTGTTGAGCTTATCTCTGACCTTTCCCTTAGACCACTTCTTCTTCTTTGCCTTTCCTCCTCCTCCTCCCTCCTTCTTCTTAGGGGGGTTCTTACCTCCTTTAGGATCTGCTTTCTTAGCAGTCTTGGGCGGCATACCCTGGAAGAATGTAACATATTTATAAAAGGATAAACACGGACAATAATAGACATTGAACGAAATTTTGGGCTAAAAAGTAAAAGGAAAAAGGAAAATGCGTCTTGCGAACAAAAAAGGACCCTGATCATCAGGCATCTTCCGTATGAGAGCCAAAACAAGTAGATCACGACGCGGAAATAGTGATGTGCACGGGTGCACCCGTGCCCCCGTGCACCGTTCACCGTACACCGTGGATTGCCCAGTGACAGTAGCCCTTAAGTGGTTCAAATGGAGCACATGCATTATTTTCAGAATATTCAGAACATTTTGTTATTTTTATATCAAAACGAATTTTAATAATGGAAAAAATAAATATAAATAATGGATTAATTTTTTAAAATATATATATATTCCCGGAAATTTCAGAGCGATTCTTACGTAAAATATATAATAATATATAGTTGATATAACTTTTGAACTTCTCCCTGATACATTTATTTTTTCAAGTAATTTATTGCAGCGTTGCAAGGCAATTTGCTTAAAATAAAATCATCTTTGAATGAATGGTCATATTCTATTACGTCTATGAACGCTTTTAGATGACACTTCGATCTAACATTAAGAACCAGTAAATGGAATATGCTTCTCAACATGTATCTGAAGGATCCCAATCACATATTAATTTCAATCTATCCGTTTATATGTGTTAAAACCCATGTGAACACTCATCTCACATTGCGTCTGAGCTAACAAATATGATAGACGCGTCTGCTTCGTTACAAGTATCGAGATTGTTTGGTCAAGGAGTAATTAATCTGCGGTACTTGAGTGGGAGTGACTAACGGTACGACGAGAAAGGGGAGGATTAAGCGGTCCTCCCCCTTCTTCCCCCCTTCACCCACTCCCTCTCCTCCCTATTCTTTCACTCTCCCCTCTAGTTTGTCTATGATCATTTTGTGTAGACTAGTCAACTGATCTCCTTCAAATCGATAATATCTAGTTGATGGAATATGACAATCAACTACAATCTCGCTGTTTCCACTTCTCGACCATGGACTCTTTTCAAGCTTCTTCTCAAATGGAGAGGTTCTATCTGGAAAAGTGTCATAATGGAATTGTCCGTTTGGCTCATTCTGTATGCTACAATCAGTGTTGTCTATCGATGCGCTCTCAATCCACAACAACAACGGTCTGTTATCCATCCTCCATCCTTCACTTTTCTCTTTCCATCTCCCTTTCAGAATCTTCGAAAGAGTAGTTGAATATCTGGATGCTCGATTAGACTACATTCCATTGAACTTCATGCTCGGATTCTTTGTTACAATCATTGTAAATCGATGGACATATCTCTATCAGATCATTGGATTCATCGACAAGTCAGTGCTCGCTCCATTTTCCATTTCTATCCATAGCGAGAGTTTATGGTAATCTCGGAGTTGGATTAGTGGAAGGACGAATTCGATCGATACTTGGCTATTTTAGTATTGGACTCATGGTTGCTGAGTATGTGAGAGGACGAAGTGAAGAATGTAGGATGTACAGAAGAACAATTCTGAGATATTGTGAACTTGCACAGGTAAAAATAGCAATTCTGAGATAGACGGCCTTTCACTCTCCATTAATGTCTTCAGGTGTTAGTATTCCGAGATATCAGTATGAGGACTAGAAGGAGATTCCCTACCATCGACACAGTAGTGGCAGCAGGTCAGACAAATTATTTAGAGAATCCCATAATTTTGACATAATACAAGTTATGAAAACGATTGACATAATACAAGTTATGAAAACGATTGTGCAGAATATGTATTTTTTTAAAAAGTTTTTAAAAAAAGTTTATGTTGGTAGAATGATAGAATATTAATTTGTTGGAGGATTCATGATGCCCCATGAGAAGGATCGATTCGATGAGATTGAATACAAGTATTCCAAGTATTGGATGCCTTTCCAATGGGCTCTTGCTCTCACATATGATGCTCGGAAGAAGGGAATCATTGAGAGTGATTTCTTCCAAGTATCTGTTACTCAGGTATCAAAGTGTCTCATTGGGAATGATTGAATGATATCTTTCCCTCAGGAGATCAAACAGTTCCGAACGGGTCTAGCTTGGATCTGCAATTACGATTGGGTTCCCATCCCCATAATGTATCCCCAATTGGTGTGTCTTGCTGTCCACACATACTTCCTCGTTTGTGTCCTCTCTCGTCAATACATCATATCAGAACATGCCGCTAACAAAACTGAGGTATGTCATTCTCTATCTGGGAAAGATCGATAGAGCAAGGGATCATACATACTAGAGAAGGTAATCCTACAACGATTTAAAAGGAAGTATATGAAAACGCTCTGCTAATAGTAATCCTTTGATGCTCTTTTGACCTTTTAAAATGGGAGATTCGAGTTGGAATGTTTGCCCTTCTTGCCATAAATGTGAGTTGAGAAGAGGGAAACCACGTCTATGAGATGACAAACAGAAAGAAAAAGAGAAGGGAACATGTCAGGATTAGAATATTAAGAAACCTAAAAAGGAACTAGTTGTACTGTTTGAAAGTGAGTCATGTGAGAAGGGCTGTTTCTCTGATTTAGAACTCAAAAGAAGTTGCCCATTCAGATTGATCTCTACTTCCCCATTATGAGTGTTCTACAATTCATTTTCTATATGGGATGGATGAAAGTGGCAGAAGCAATGTTGAATCCATTCGGAGAAGATGACGATGATTTCGAGACGAATGCACTCATTGATAGAAATATTACGGTAGTCATTCTCATTGATCAATCCCTTCTATCATTCTCTTCTAGATGGGACTGATGATTGTGGATCAGGGATATAATCGACCCCCTGATCTTGGAAGAGATCCATTCTGGGGAGAAGAAGTTGATCCACTCTACAGTGAAGAGACAGCCAAAGATACGAGGGAAGTACAGATGGAAGGATCTGTATCACAAGTCAAGTCAGTTCATTCCATTATTCATCTTTATTCATTCCATTTGAGATTACCAGAGGGAACGAGTCACATTCGGATGGTATCCAAAGTGGACAGTGTCAATGGATTAGTCAATTCTGCCAGTACAGCCTCTTTGAGAAAGAGAATGAGCATCGTCTCTGTTAAGAGGTCACCCTTTCATTCTCAGTTTCACAATTACAATTTAAATTACATTGAAATTTTAAGTTTTTATTGAGAAATTTTTTCCATAGGGACAAAATAGATGATTGAAGAGACGAGACGAGAGAAAGTGGACGATCGATTGCTTCCTTCAACGCTATCAAGAGTATTAAATCGAAGATTGAGAGGTAACTGATGTAGTTGTTCCAATGAAAATATTATCTATTTTTCTTCTTCATATCCTTGAGCAAGACTCGATTGGATGAGACGAACAAAGCATTTTCTACAAGTAATCTAGATAAAATGAATGAGAAAAGTCCCGATACATTTTCAAGGGAAGACTTCGAAGATACTGGTATGGATATTTGTAATGATCAATGATGATTGGTTGATTGTAGGGACTCCTACCAATACTCCTGCCACTCCTTCAACTCCCACTAAGAAAACGATGAGTTCGGCTAATCTGAAGGGTCATACATTCGCTCACCATGTATTAGAGAATGTAGAAGAAGATGAAGAAAGTGAAGATGATGAAGAGAAAAAGAGAAGAAGTGCCAATACTTCCAAATCAGGTGAATACATTCTCTTCCATCCTTCGAGAAACGCAAACCTCTGAACTGAAATTTTTTGTACTCTTGATGTACACAACTTAATATTATCTATGTTGTGATATTGAGAAGGTCTATCAGTGTCTGAGATGGAAGAAGGAGGAGCAGGAAAGGAATACGACTCAAATGCGATAAGAGAGAAGAGAACCAGTGAATTCTTCATTGGAGGAGATCACAAACCATGAATTCGCACATGCCAACAAATTATTCATCTCTGCATTTTGTCATTTTGATTCATTAGGACCGCATATAATAATTGTAAATATTTTTTTATAATTAGAGATTCCCATTCAACGAATCATCGTTACAGAAAGAGAAACAAAATGAAAGAAGATTTAATTGGTTACTCGTAGATAGAATCAAAAATCTAAAGACGAGAAAGACTAAAAGAAAAGGCGGGAAAGATGAGGATTCCTTTCCCACTTCCACTATAATCTCATTCATGAGCAGCCTCATTATCGAATTCCTTGATATCATCCAATGGGACTTTGGCTGGAGCTCTCTTCCTGTCAGTATCATTCCTTATATGAGTCTATCCATTGTCTCTTACCTGGTTGAATTAGGTTCTCTAGTAACAAGATGTGATTGAATGAGTGAGGGAATCCCTCTTCTCTTCCTCATTTCTTCTTGTTTCTGTCTCTGTCTTGCTCTCAACTGCTTCGGTTTGTGATACAGAACGAATGTGACCACTTCGAATAGCAATTCGAATATCTCAGCGAAGGTTATCACTGAGAATCCAATCCACAGACCAATATTACCACCGAAGTCAGAGAAGAGATTGACTAACTGAAGAGAATAAGACTCTCTCGGGCCAATTATATCCATAACTCACAGTATACCCAGAAGAGAGGGGAGGGGGAGGGGGAGGAGGAGAGGGAGGGGGCAGGGGAGGGGTAAATTCTATCCATAACTCACAGTATATCCAGCAGTCTCTCTAAGGGTTTCGAAGTTGAGTTGTTCATAATATATCTCGATATAAGCAGTATTGACTCTGAGAAGGGAATGATCTCATTGAGATCTGCTATAGCTCTCCTCACCGATAGTATTCTGTGCAAGCAGTTGAATCATTGAATATCTCGAATATACCGGGACAATCGGTTCCAATCTTGAAGTTGACTGAGGGCCATGCAGCAGCGGAATATGCTGTCTGCAATGAAGACTCCCTCTCTCACTCTAATCTTACTCATTCACTTTCCAATCAAAGATGATCTAGGAAGGGAGTAATAGAGATACCTCGAACACATTCTCAGTACATGGTTGAATGCATTCACAATCAGTTTGTAGATGGTAGAATCCACCCGATGTATTGGTGATATTGGATAGACATGCACCTGATTAGTGGAGTCGGTCAATGGAAGAAGGGGGAAGGGAAGGGAGGGGGGGATGGGGGGGCTGACTTACGTTCTGTTTTACTCTTTGCATTGCATGTCTTGTTCTCTTCTGATTGAAGGGGAAAACGAGGATCTCCACACTTGCATTCTCTCAGAACTAGTTGTTGGAAGCAATTTCGATAACATCCCTTAAGATGCCTTCATTGGAAGTTCTGTAGTCTGTGGCTAATTGAGCGAGAATGAGGCTGATCTATTCTATTGAAGGATGGCTTCGTACCTCTGGAGAGTAATGTTCATGGTAGATATACCCCTCTGGACGGAAGGAATCACTGCATTTGCCATAAGGTCCATCTAGACGATGCAACACTTTCTAAAGGTACACCCCCTTCTTTACAATATATTCAATCAACTCACTGTCTTTAGACCGAATGACGAAATGAATCCAGTGGGTGCACTGTATCCAAATGTATCTGGGAATGGTTCCTGATCCTGCAATTAGAAACACTTGAATGGTGTGATGAATGGTGCAGTGAGTGCCTGTTCATGGACGACGATTCTGACTCCAGCCGCCTCAGTGGTGGGCATGTAATCACTCTGATTAACATTGAGAAGTAGTCGGAGTCCGTACATGGGCCCAGCTCGAGAATTCTTCATTGTAACAGAATCATTGAAGTTGAATGTATAGCAATTGCCATACTCGGGATCCATGTGCAATTTGAAATCTCTGAAAGAGATGAAGAAAATGAATCTAACGAGACATTAAATGTGAATGATTTTGGCTAAGAGATGCGGTAACTAAATATTCTCTAGTCTCCCCTTTTTTCAATTATATCTTAATTGTTTCACCCACTTGTCCATATCACAGTCTTTTCCATTGAATGAGCATCTGAGCACGAAATCGTCGAGTGTATACGATAGATTCCTCCTCGTTTCTCTATCCAAAGCTGCTACCAGAAACATAAGATTCTCCTTGGTCTTCGTTGTGATCGCACCCTTGTCTTTGAGTTCCTGAGATGGATGGAGGAGGGAGGGGGAGGGGGGGGGGAAGGGGGGGGGGAGGGGGGGGGGGGGGGGGAGGGGGGGGGGGAGGGGTACTCACATCCAATCCAAATGCTTCTGACACAGTGACGACAACAGGAGGAGTTATGGGAAGGACGGAGTAATTGTGGGGATTCCACCAGGTTAATTCCTCGCCATACTTGAAGATGGAAGTAGATCAAGAGAGATCGGATACTTACTGGTGTAATAACACAATAGTGAGATATCGATTGGCATAGACATTGGACTTGATGGGAGATGGGGAGAGAGGCATTGGGATGATCGGGATGAATACATGTACGAGAGTGAGAACATTGAGAACAACTCCGTGAACTCCTACAATTAATTATGTTCCCTTTCTCTCTTCCCATACACAAAACATACCATACGGCGGATGAATAACAGGGCCATACATCTCCAGTGGATGAATCCTCGAAACACACGCAAACAGTCGCATTGACATACAATTCACCATTTATTTCATTTGTATTTTTAAACTGAACGAACCTGGAGGGGATTTCTATTGGGAACACATTGATCTGATTGAGGGAGACACGTACACTTAGCGAATACAGCATGATATTCAGCCTGACGACGAACCCTTCAATCAATAATTTCCATAGAATCATCCATATGATCTACGAATCACCTTCCAGACGATTTACCCGTTTTACGCTTCATTTTTCGCTCTGATTCAATGATTTTCTCAATGGCCAAGTCAATTTCCCGTGATGAAACTTTCTTGGCTGAACTTTCAGTTGGAAATTGCATACGATCACTTTGCTCTATAACTCGCTCATAGATTTCGAACTGAAAAGAATATATTGGCCATGATTTGGAGTTGGAAATGTACTGACAGTCTCTTGGATTGACTCGTGTTGCCTCAATTCACTGTATTTGAATGGATTGAGATTGCAGACTGTGGCGGCTGGGAATGGAGCTGAGAAGGAAGACAATTGTCGAGAGACCCCCCCCCCCTCCCCCCCCCCCCCCTACCACTCTTCCTTCCTTCCTTCTTCAACCACGAACACAATATCTTATAAGGGACACTGGGAAACTGACCAGGCTCGAATTTGAGTTGCATTTCGATGATGGTTCGATACTCAAGATACTCAGACATAGTCCAATATGTTTGGAATATAAAGAAGGAAAGACAACACAGGAATATAGCCATCCATGTGAAACGACCGAAGTATGAATCACCTCTGAAATGATATGGAATCTACGATCTAGTCCACTTCTCCCACTCATAAGCCCATCAAAAGGGAAAATATTATTCTAATTAGAGTCATTTGCATCTCTGGAAAATGCCTTCCAAGTCATCTTCGTCAATAAGATCTGCTTGTAGGCGGTTTGGACCACGTTCTTTCTTTTGGATAATTCCGTTTACCTTATGTATGGACTCTTCCCCCCCCCCCCCCCTCTCCCTCCCCCAATCAATTGTGGATTGTGAATGAGAGACAGACCGGAAGAAGGGAATTCCATGTGAGGATGTTCTATTGCAGAAATCACGGAAGAGAGTCTTCAGAGATTGATTCTTATCTTCATGTGAGAGTCTTTCACTCTTGCGAGATGACACTTTACGATCAGAGAACAGATTCAAATAGTCCTGTAATATCATTCATCTTTCTCTTTAACACAGAGAATTTAAAATGCTAACCTCTTCTTCTTCTCCAGTAATATTGACATATCCAACAGAGGGAGTAATTAATTCCCCCTCATTCTTCCCCATTCTCTCCTTCTCTGAAGGACGGTCAACTCTCCTCTGTAATGTTTCTTTTTGTCATTCCACGCGAAATTATAGATATCACGATTAGCAATAAGTTTATTACAAATTAAATGATTCACAGTTTTGCTTAACATGTTCTCTACAACGTACGATTAGACTTGAAATCGAATGGACTCTTGTAAGATAAGAATATAAATTGAGACAGATGAACCTCTGATGGAAGAAGAGGGGAGAGGGAGAGAGGGAGACCCCAGAAATCCCAGATGGAAAGTAATGGCTAGCCCAAAGAAGGAAGAGAGAGCATAGAGAGACTTCTCTCAATAGACGAGATCTCTTGTGTCCCATGGGAAGACATCTCTGACTCTGATACACCCCCTCCCCCTCCCCTCCTCTCCACCTCCTTCTGACAAGGCTAGGAGACACACCCACTTATACCTTAGAGAGAGATGAAGGGACGAATGGGTCGAGAGGAAGCATGGAATTGAATGGAAATGGGAAAGAAGTTGGGTGGAGGGGGGGGGGGGAGGGGAGGGGGAAGGTGAACTATTAAAGGGGAGGGACTAGGAGGACATGAATGGATCTAGGGTCGAATGAGTCTTGACTGGACGATGAAATCGACAGAATGGACATGTTCCCATTGAAAGGATGTGCATCTCGTAATCATCAGAATGGAACATCTTAATTATTGATTGATTGAGAAGAATAAGAGATGGTATTACATGATTGCACTGAGGACACATTGACACTGAGATTGATGGAATTATATTGAAGAAGTATCGAATAGGGAATGATCCAATTCTATTTGATATGAGTACACTCGATCCCTCCAATCTACTCAGTTTATCTCTATCCAGTCTTGGCTTTTCTCCTCTTCTCTGCAATGAATTCATAATAATTAGAATAAGGAAACGAGTCATTCACCAATTTGTCGAATGGATTCAGAGGTTGTTGAGTGAGAGGAGGTTCACTCTCAATCAGAGTCATCGCTTCTTCCTCTGATATTTCTTCTTCGATCCAGAATTCAGCGACGGGCAAATTCTCTGGAAGAATCCCCTAATTGTTTGTAACAAGGAAGGGGAGGGGGAATAGATACCGAAGGAAGAGAAGCAGTAGATAGTCTCTGTCCCACAATGGACACATGTGGATCCCTTGTCCAATCCATTCGATAGACCACATACGAAACACTTTGGATTGAGAGAAGGATCATCAGATATCTTCTTCGATCGAATCTTCAGAGTTGCCACCTCAATTCATTTCTACCTCATCATTCCAATGTTGACTCTCTCACACATCTAGGGACCACCAGGCTGATAGCCAATTTTTCGAAATCTGGTCGAAAGTAAGCTTAATGCGACCGTCAGGGTCTCAATATCATTTTTTGCTTTTTGACGTTTATCGATAGCTCTTCTCTCAAGCCCGGGAGAGCGCGCGCGACTCCCCCAGCCTGTGAGGGGGAGAGGCTAGACGTGTCTCCCCCCCCCCCCCCCCCCCCCCCAAGGCTCCCGGAGAGCCGACATAAGAAATGCGGAAAGTGTCGCCAATCATCAGGGGGAAATCAGGCAAAAACACGCGACGCGTGAAAAACGCACAGTAGAAAGTTGAGCCTGATTTGCAATTACAGTATAATTTTGCCTGATTTGCAATTACAGTAGGAAAATGTTGTCCCTGAATTGCACGATCTTCCCTGAAACGCATTCTCAGTTCGCGATTCGAGTTCGACTACAAACTACAAATTGACGATTTTTCTTACAGTATTACTTTTCAGTTCTCGATTGACAAAACTTGCGCTAAAAATGATGAAAAAACAAATGTTGTTCTGATAATTCCTCTAAAATACAGAAGAATCGGAAAATCAAGTGCCAATCTTTGTGTGCGCACTACCCTAATCACAAATACCCTAATCACCCTATCTAATCCCAACCTTATTTTCGATTTTTCACCGACACAAACGAGTCTGACACAGTTTGGCACAGGACCACTGTATGTAGGAAGGTCATAGATGCTGATCAAGCTTTTGGGCGAGCTATTTGGTTGCGAATGCCGGTTGTGCTCCCTCGATCTCGCTTTTGAGGGGAATGGTGTCGAGGGAAAAGGGGCGGGGCTGGCAGACCTTACTCACATCGATCGATCTCTGCATATTTGAATGAACAGAGATTGATTTCAGCTTTTCCAGTGCATTTCTGGCCAATTTGAATGCTCCCACTTCTTGTGCAACATTTGCAATGAAGAAGTAGACTACTCTGAAGGATGAGAGTGCTCGACTGATTATCTCTTCTCTTTTATCTCTCATACCCCATGGATATGTTCTTGAGTGGTTGAGGATGAGCTGCAATGAATCGGGCCTTGTGCAAGAGAGCCTCACTCATCAATGGGGTGAACACTTGATTCTGAAAGTATCCTTCTATTCCGATACACGATATATGGGGAGGGGAATAAGGCGGGTCGTATCCCCAAACTATTTTTGGTGTTTTGTAACAGGTCGAAAAGAAAGTGTGTTACATTTTTGCTTATATCTTTGTTGTAAATATATTTTTTACAAAGTTGTCCTGTTTTTGTACTTAAAAAAACGAGATCTTTCAGACAATAGTGGAGATGAATGATATAATATAATATATAACGAGATAAGTGTAATACCCTATAATTTGGGTTTGTTAAATAGTTTGAGGATACGACCCGAAGGTTTAACCCCCCCCCCCCCCCCCCCCTCCCCATATATAGGGGTGTCCCATAAGTCTTGAGAATTGCTCCGTAAATCATTGTTGCGCAATAGAATGCCCCGATTTCGAAATGCAAATTGTAAACAAACTATTGTATCATGCTGACGTCGAAGGGGTATTGACATTGCATCACTTTAGAATTTGCCACAGTCATTCAAGTGATGGAGACTTATCACGATAAACGCGCTGTCTTACTTCATTCCTTCCGCATTGGTCGTACATCCAAAGAAGCTCATGCGGACATGGTGCTTACGGATGGAGAGGATGCCCCTTCCCTTGCTACATGCCATCGTTGGTACACCCGCTTCAAGAAAGGAGATTATAACCTCGATGACCAACCCCGATCCGGTCGCCCAATTTCTCGCAAACCCACTCGAGTTCTCACTGCGCTGAAGAAGGATCCGAAGAAGAGTGTGCGCATGTTGGCGGCAGAGACTAGCACTCCCAAGACCACCGTGTTTCGGACCCTCCATCGGGCGGGAAAGACAGCGAAGCTCCCCCAAGTCATTCCCCATGACCTCTCCCAGGCACAACTCAAAAAGCGAGTTGAGGTGTGTCGGGAATTGCTCTCTCGTAGATCGAATCTGCGATGGGTAAATTCCATCATCGCAGCAGATGAGAAGTGGTTCACTTATGATAATCCGGAGAGGAGACTGCAGTGGTGCGACGTGTATGAACAGCCCCAGCCCACCCCGGAGAAGGAGCAGCACAAAAAGAGGGAAATACTGTGCTTCTTCTTCTGCTCCCTCGGTCCCCTCTATTGGGAGATCCTCGCCCCTAACACCTCGGTCACTGCCGACCTCTTCACTCAACAACTGGAAGAGGTCGCCATCAGGGTCCCTCCCGAACTCATGAGCGAGGGAAAAATCCTGATGTTGATGGACAATGCGCCCCTCCATCACGCGAAAATCACCCAGACCAAACTGGACGAGCTTAAAATGGAATGGCTTCCCCATCCACCATATTCCCCTGACATTAGCCCTTGCGACTACCATTGTTTCCGCTCACTGTCTGACTTCTGCAGGGGAAGGAAGTTCAAGGACCGAGACTCACTCGTTCGGGCATTCACCGAATGGATCATCTCTAAGCCTCCCGAGTTTTGGAAGAGAGGTGTTAACACCCTGCCCGAAAGATGGAGACAGGTCGAGGGTTCGTAGGGGGCATACATTGATTATTGATTATTGTAAACTGTTGAAGAAATAAAAAAACAAAAAAATAAAAAAAATTCTCAAGACTTATGGGACACCCCTATATACTCACATGAGCTAGATGGATAGCATCGTACGCATAATACACTTCTCCCATTTTCATCCTCTCACTACTCTTCAATAAGAATCGTGAATCTTCCTCTCGAAGCGACCTTCAATAAATAATCATCTATATTCAGAATGGGTCTCTCTGACTTCTCTGCGAATTGTTTCCCTTGTTGCCAATAAAAGTAAGCAGCATCAGTGAATCGTCCTTCCAATACACTATTCATCGCAAGACTCTCTATCACTTGATACGCTTCACTATCACTTCCCGCCTTATGGAAAGCCTCTTGAGCCTCTTCGAATTTGTCATTCTGAGCCAAGTATCTACCGTACTCCAGATAAGCATAGTCAGATAGACCCGGATATCGATTCGCGATTGCGAATGCCTGTAATAACGAATGGATAGATGAATATAAGAGGGGGAGGGGAGGGGGGGGGGGGTGAATTACATCATGCCAATTGTTAGCAGTAATGTGCATGTGGAGGAGTCTCTTCATCTCGTTCAATTGAGTGTAGATATTAGAGGCCATTCCATATTCTTTCTTCTTTGTCAGATAATCAGCCAATTTCAAGAAGAGATTCTTATCATTTCTGTCCAGTTTACCCATCATGATAATGGCTCTTAAATGGGATGGAATGGAATGGAGAATGTGAGAGGGAACATACACATCCATCCAATCGTATTCAATCAATAGATTCACTGCCTTCTCATAATCCCCACTAGCAATGAACATCTGAGCAGCCAATCTCGGCTCATTCGAGTCTTTTGCCCAATCTGCCCTCTTACGCATCAAGTTCCTTTGCGTTTCTCCAGTTGTTGAATGCATTAATGCCTGGGAGAAGAAAGGGCGATTATGTATGGACGGAGAGGGGGGGGGGGGGAAGGGGGGGGGGGGAGGGGGGGGGGGAGGGGGGGGGGGGGAGGGGGGGGGAGGGGGGGGAGGGGGGGGGGCGCACCTGTGCATCATCGAACATCCTCAGATCAGTGAACAATTGCATGGCTTCATGTTCATATCCATGTTTCTTGTACATTTCAGCGACATTCTCGAATTTTCGATTATAAGCTAGAATTTTGGCCCGAATGAGCACATTGTCCCTCTTTATTACCAATCATCTTCTGAAATCATAAAATGACGAGTTATTTTAAATTAATAACTAAATAAATAAAAGTATATATAGCATACCTGCACTTGATGAATGAGATCCAATGCTCGGTAGTCCTTCACTCTTGAATATGCCTTTTGTGCTATGATGAGATCTAGTTTATCGAATGATTCATTGGCAAGGAATCTCCAATCCTCTTCAGTCACTCCCATACAAGCCACTTTGTATGCCTCTCTGGAATAATAAGTGAATGGAATGAAGGAGGAGTTTTTATCCCACCCGAATAGACCACTCTCGATATACTGATACAATTGAGTAGAGTATGGTACTTCCACTCCTCTCATCATATAGAGATGGAGACAATACACTCGATTTCCAGTGAATCCCACCACGAATGCATCCATCTGAGAGGATGGAGATAAAGGGAGGGGGGGGGGGTGGAGGGGGGACGGAGACTGTTCCAACCTGCATTCGTTGGACGAAGGGGGTCTCACTTCCTGCTCTTATGAATACTCTCCCATTCCCACAATAACACACGATACTCGGTAACTCAGCATTCACTGCTATTGATCCCACTTTTGTATCCTGCAATGAGTCGTGATTTGAAGGGGGAAGGGGGGGGGGAGAGGGGGGGGGGGGTAAGGGGGTACCTGGAAGATGGTCTCTTTAGTCTTGAGATCGACAACAGTTCCAATACTGTTCTCATCAACGATTCCGATGATTCTTCGATCGATGGACACATCGAATTGACGAACAGCGAGATTGTGAGTGTATTGCACTACAGGGAATGGATTGTCCACGAAGATCTTGCATATCTGATGAGAGGGATGAGAGAGGGAAGAGAGGGGAGAGAGGGGGAGAAGGACCACTCCACTCACCATTCCATTTCTAACTCCGACCACAAGTGTCTCTTTCCCAGTCGGGCCTCCTACCACTTTGATATATCTAACCAGTGAGGGAAGTCTCCATTCTCGTTGTTTCACTCCTTTGTGATCATATGAAGTCAATAGTTTCTCATTGCATGTTATTATGTGCTGAGCACACACAACCTGATACATTATAAGTAGATTGAGACTAAATAGGGAATGGATACCAGCAGGGAACAATCCAGATCTCTCTCCACTGTATCTACCAATCGATATTCCATTGGTTCCCTCTCATTATTAGTGGCAACCAGGGTATATATGACCGTCTTATTGGACAATTGGACCTCAATCATCCATTCCTTCTCATTTGTCCTCTCCCTCACTCCTCACTGCTAGTTTATTCTTGTAGATGGCGACTTTCTTGACTAGATCATTGCATCGGATACGGACACTTGTGTTAGAAGGAAGATGTTGGACGGTCACATCAGTCATCTCATTCCGATGGGTGTATCTGAATGAAGGATGAGAAGGGGGAGGGGAGGGAGGGGGGGGAGGGTGGGGAGGAGGGATGAATGGAAGGGAGGGGATCACTCACATATCTCTATAGAGAGCATGGACAGTACTGAAGAAGAGAGTGTATCCACAGAAGGTCCCATCCACACATCCAACTGAGAGGAGAGAGGGAGAGGGAAGGATCAGAGAGGAGAGAGGGAGAGGGAAGGATCAGAGAGGAGAGAGGGAGAGGGAAGGATCAGAGAGGAGAGAGGGAGAGGGAAGGATCAGAGAGGAGAGAGGGAGAGGGAAGGATCAGAGAGGAGAGAGGGAGAGGGAAGGATCAGAGAGGAGAGAGGGAGAGGAAGGATCAGAGAGGAGAGAGGGAGAGGGAAGGATCAGAGAGGAGAGAGGGAGAGGGAAGGATCAGAGAGGAGAGAGGGAGAGGGAAGGATCAGAGAGGAGAGAGGAGAGGGAAGGATCAGAGAGGAGAGAGGGAGAGGGAAGGATCAGAGAGGAGAGAGGGAGAGGGAAGGATCAGAGAGGAGAGAGGGAGAGGGAAGGATCAGAGAGGAGAGAGGGAGAGGGAAGGATCAGAGAGGAGAGAGGGAGAGGGAAGGATCAGAGAGGAGAGAGGGAGAGGGAGAGGGAGAGGGAAGGATCAGAGAGGAGAGAGGGAGAGGGAGAGGGAAGGATCAGAGAGGAGAGAGGGAGAGGGAGAGGGAGAGGAGAGGGAGAGGGAGAGGGAAGGATCAGAGAGGAGAGAGGGAGAGGGAGAGGGAGAGGGAAGGATCAGAGAGGAGAGAGGGAGAGGGAGAGGGAGAGGGAAGGATCAGAGAGGAGAGAGGGAGAGGGAGAGGGAGAGGGAAGGATCAGAGAGGAGAGAGGGAGAGGGAGAGGGAAGGATCAGAGAGGAGAGAGGGAGAGGGAGAGGGAAGGATCAGAGAGGAGAGAGGGAGAGGGAGAGGGAAGGATCAGAGAGGAGAGAGGGAGAGGGAGAGGGAAGGATCAGAGAGGAGAGAGGGAGAGGGAGAGGGAAGGATCAGAGAGGAGAGAGGGAGAGGGAGAGGGAAGGATCAGAGAGGAGAGAGGGAGAGGGAGAGGGAAGGATCAGAGAGGAGAGAGGGAGAGGGAGAGGGAAGGATCAGAGAGGAGAGAGGGAGAGGGAGAGGGAAGGATCAGAGAGGAGAGAGGGAGAGGGAGAGGGAAGGATCAGAGAGGAGAGAGGGAGAGGGAGAGGGAAGGATCAGAGAGGAGAGAGGGAGAGGGAGAGGGAAGGATCAGAGAGGAGAGAGGGAGAGGGAGAGGGAAGGATCAGAGAGGAGAGAGGGAGAGGGAGAGGGAGAAGGAGAGGGAGAAGGAGAGGGAGAGGGAGAGGGAGAGGGAGAGGGAAGGATCAGAGAGGAGAGAGAGAGAGGGAGAGGGCGAGGGAGAGGGAGAGGGAGAGGGAGAGGGAAGGATCAGAGAGGAGAGAGGGAGAGGGAGAGGGAGAGGAGAGGGAGAGGGAAGGATCAGAGAGGAGAGAGGGAGAGGGAGAGGGAAGGATCAGAGAGGAGAGGGAGAGGAGAGGGAGAGGGAGAGGGAAGGATCAGAGAGGAGAGAGGGAGAGGGAGAGGGAGAGGGAGAGGGAGAGGGAGAGGGAGAGGGAAGGATCAGAGAGGAGAGAGGGAGAGGGAGAGGGAAGGATCAGAGAGGAGAGAGGGAGAGGGATGGATCAGAGAGGAGAGAGGGAGAGGGAAGGATCAGAGAGGAGAGAGGGAGAGGGAAGGATCAGAGAGGAGAGAAGGAGAGGGAGAGGGAAGGATCAGAGAGGAGAGAGGGAGAGGGAGAGGGAAGGATCAGAGAGGAGAGAGGGAGAGGGAGAGGGAAGGATCAGAGAGGAGAGAGGGAGAGGGAGAGGGAAGGATCAGAGAGGAGAGAGGGAGAGGGAGAGGGAAGGATCAGAGAGGAGAGAGGGAGAGGGAGAGGGAAGGATCAGAGAGGAGAGAGGGAGAGGGAGAGGGAGAAGGAGAGGAGAAGGAGAGGGAGAGGGAGAGGGAGAGGGAAGGATCAGAGAGGAGAGAGAGAGAGGGAGAGGGCGAGGGAGAGGGAGAGGGAGAGGGAGAGGGAGAGGGAAGGATCAGAGAGGAGAGAGGGAGAGGGAGAGGGAGAGGGAAGGATCAGAGAGGAGAGAGGGAGAGGGAGAGGGAGAGGGAGAGGGAAGGATCAGAGAGGAGAGAGGGAGAGGGAGAGGGAAGGATTAGAGAGGAGAGAGGGAGAGGGAGAGGGAGAGGGAGAGAGAAGGATCAGAGAGGAGAGAGGGAGAGGGAGAGGGAGAGGGAAGGATCAGAGAGGAGAGAGGGAGAGGGAGAGGGAAGGATCAGAGAGGAGAGAGGGAGAGGGAGAGGGAAGGATCAGAGAGGAGAGAGGGAGAGGGAGAGGGAAGGATCAGAGAGGAGAGAGGGAGAGGGAGAGGGAAGGATCAGAGAGGAGAGAGGGAGAGGGAGAGGGAAGGATCAGAGAGGAGAGAGGGAGAGGGAGAGGGAAGGATCAGAGAGGAGAGAGGGAGAGGGAGAGGGAAGGATCAGAGAGGAGAGAGGGAGAGGGAGAGGGAAGGATCAGAGAGGAGAGAGGGAGAGGGAGAGGGAAGGATCAGAGAGGAGAGAGGGAGAGGGAGAGGGAAGGATCAGAGAGGAGAGAGGGAGAGGGAGAGGGAAGGATCAGAGAGGAGAGAGAGAGAGGGAGAGGGCGAGGGAGAGGGAGAGGGAGAGGGAGAGGGAGAGGGAGAGGGAGAAGGAGAGGGAAGGATCAGAGAGGAGAGAGGGAGAGGGAGAGGGAGAGGGAGAGGGAGAGGGAGAGGGAAGGATCAGAGAGGAGAGAGGGAGAGGGAGAGGGAGAGGGAGAGGGAGAGGGAGAGGGAAGGATCAGAGAGGAGAGAGGGAGAGGGAGAGGGAAGGATCAGAGGGGAGAGGGAGAGGGAGAGGGAGAGGGAGAGGGAAGGATCAGAGAGGAGAGAGGGAGAGGGAGAGGGAGAGGGAGAGGGAGAGGGAAGGATCAGAGAGGAGAGAGGGAGAGGGAGAGGGAAGGATCAGAGGGGAGAGGGAGAGGGAGAGGGAGAGGGAGAGGGAAGGATCAGAGAGGAGAGAGGGAGAGGGAGAGGGAGAGGGAGAGGGAGAGGGAGAGGGAGAGGGAAGGATCAGAGAGGAGAGAGGGAGAGGGAGAGGGAAGGATCAGAGAGGAGAGAGGGAGAGGGATGGATCAGAGAGGAGAGAGGGAGAGGGAAGGATCAGAGAGGAGAGAGGGAGAGGGAAGGATCAGAGAGGAGAGAGGGAGAGGGAAGGATCAGAGAGGAGAGAGGGAAGGATCAGAGAGGAGAGAGGGAGAGGGAAGGATCAGAGAGGAGAGAGGGAAGGATCAGAGAGGAGAGAGGGAGAGGGAAGGATCAGAGAGGAGAGAGGGAGAGGGGGGGGGGGATGAGGACTCACGTGCAATTTGATTGACTCTTGGACGGGGTTCAACAATCCATACCCATGTATCCATAGTGACGACTTCTCCCAGATATGTCCCTGTGAATGACCAGTTGAATGATATCTCCGAGAAGGAATACCTAGTTTGGTGAATACTTGAACTTGTGCGTTGCTTCCACAGATCACGAGATATTCATCATTATTGATCCAAACCATGCAAGTTGGATCGAAATCTAGTCTCAGATCGTCCTTCTTCTCTGGCAACTGAGATTGAGAGAGTGAATAGAGACTCCATTCATTTGTCATTCCTCACTTTATTCCCATCCAATCCATAGTAACTAATAGTCCTCGACCAATCTGCTATCACCATGAATTCTTTCCTCAATAATAATTCTTTCTTTATGAATTCATTCATTTTCTCTCACGGAGTTCCATTATCCCTTTGTTTTCTCCAGTCCCAATCCACTCTGAAATTGAATTATATGAGAGAAATAGGGAAGGAACGAACAGATTATTGAAGAGAATGGACGATATGGGTTCCATTCCGGGTCTCTCAATCATTATGGTTGTCTCCTCAAATCATATCATAATCTCCAGTAATGGAATTATGACTGACACTGGCATTGAAATTAGGAAGATCGGAGGGATCGAATGTCTTGAGGAGGATCCTTCCATCATAGAGAGCAACAGCGAAGTGATCCCCCTTCCTCGACCACCCACAACTTGTTATACGGCCAGGAACCTTCTGCTTATTCACGTTCTTGTCTGATTCCGACCAATGAGCTCAATGAGAATCAATCGATAGATGGATGGATACGCTGAGTTACCGTAGTCCGTGAGAGCACACGAGAGAAGAATTACACTAAGGGGATGAAAGGCAAGACATTGAATGGCATCGCTGTGTCTGAGAATACCATTGATGAGAGAGGAGGAAGATAGAGAGAGAAGAGGAAGATAGAGAGAGAAGAGGAAGATAGAGAGAGAGGAGGAAGATAGAGAGAGAGGAGGAAGATAGAGAGAGAGGAGGAAGATAGAGAGAGAGGAGGAAGATAGAGAGAGAGGAGGAAGATAGAGAGAGAGGAGGAAGATAGAGAGAGAGGAGGAAGATAGAGAGAGAGGAGGAAGATAGAGAGAGAGGAGGAAGATAGAGAGAGAGGAGGAAGATAGAGAGAGAGGAGGAAGATAGAGAGAGAAGAGGAAGATAGAGAGAGAGGAGGAAGATAGAGAGAGAGGAGGAAGATAGAGAGAGAGGAGGAAGATAGAGAGAGAGGAGGAAGATAGAGAGAGAGGAGGAAGATAGAGAGAGAGGAGGAAGATAGAGAGAGAGGAGGAAGATAGAGAGAGAGGAGGAAGATAGAGAGAGAGAGAGAGAGAGAGAGAGAGAGAGAGAGAGAGAGGAGGAAGATAGAGAGAGAGAGAGAGAGAGAGAGAGAGAGAGAGAGAGAGAGAGAGAGAGAGAGAGAGAGAGAGAGAGAGAGAGAGAGAGAGAGAGAGAGAGAGAGAGACTCACGTGTATTTGAGTATTCCTTCGTGTTCAGATGTCCAGATTATCACTGATTTATCAGCTGAGCCAGACGCAAACTTAGATCCATCGTGAGCCCATGCTAGGGCGTACACTGTGTCTTTGTGACCTGAATGAGTTCATTCCCCCTCTCCCCCCCCCCCTCCCCCTCCCCCCCCCCTCTCTCCCACCCCCCTCCCCCCTCCCTCTCCCACCTCCCCTCCTTCTACCTTTGAGTGTCTGTAGATTGATGAATTCAGTGGCACAGAATATGAATATATTGTATCCCGCAGCTACAAGAACTTCCGATCCGTCGGGTTTCCATCCAATGGCATATACACATCTGAGATTCCTTCCTTCTTTCCATCGCCATCCTCTCCTATTCAAACCATCCAGATGAGCCTTCCTCCCCGGCCCCCCCCCTCCCCAATCCCCCCACCCCCTCCCCTCTTCTCCTTCAACCCACTCATACACTAATTCACTTATTCCCTCTATATAAGCATTCCCTCATCTGATATATTCATTCAATAATGGCGACTTCCTATGTTGGCCTACTCCTTCTAGCTCTCTCTCTTCCTACAGTAATCCATTCCTTTCCTTCCAATAATTTCTTATCTCATTCAGATCGCCTCCCAATGTTGTTCGGAATCAGATAACTCTGACTTTTGTCTGGTTTATTCAATGCTTTCCCCAATGGAACAAAATGAAGTGATCACTCTCCTCGGTAAGTGAAGTCCCTCCGAGAGAGAGAGAGAGAGAGAGAGAGAGAGAGAGAGAGAGAGAGACTTCATTCTAATCAGGGAAATAACAAGTGATTGAAGGTGATAGTTGTCAAGGGGATCCGGATGATGCCCTTAAGAAGATGGAGAAGAGAAACCCCAACTTCCTTAGATTCGGAAGATCAGCCAATTCAGATGTTCAATTGAGGCTATCTCGATCTAATGGACCTAACTTCCTCCGATTCGGTAGGTCACTCTCCCTTCCCCCTTTCCACGTCCCCCTCCCCCCCTCCCCCCCTCCCACTTCCCCCTCCCCCCTCCCTCCTCATCCCGTTTTATAATCTTTGTTCCTCAGGCCGTCGTGATCCAAACTTCCTTCGTTTTGGAAAAGCAGCAGCCGACCCTAATTTCCTTCGATTTGGAAAGAGAGCCTCTGGGAGCCAAACTTCCTCCGATTTGGAAGACAATCTGCGTTCGACCGAGAGGCTAGACAGCCAAACTTCCTTCGATTCGGAAGAAAATAGATGGATAGAGGAATCTAATCATATCTGCTCGATTGCACGACACGAAATAAAGAGAAAGATGTTCCATTCCATTTTCATATTCAGTCACTTCTCAACAGAATGGGACATGAGTCCAGCTTATACTGTCTATCATCCCTTTGTTTATCTACTAGCAATGTCCGGAAGAGACCTATAGAGTGATGTTGATCATTCTGATCTGTAGCGTATCCGTTCTACATACATACTTCTCTATCTTGACCACTCTGTCGATTTGTCATTGAGACGTGATTTACATGTCCCATTAGAATAGTTTCAGCAATTCTGATAACTAAGATATTCTAATTCATCTCCCCCCATTTTTTTCAATTCTGAACTCATCTCATCTCATCTATATTATCTATTGTAAGAAAATACTCACGTAGAATTTCCCTCCGCAGTTCCTGTGAAATTTTCCATCCACAGCATATTGGGGCGCATTTCCGACGACAGTTTGACGAGAAATAGACCACAAAGTGCCTATTGCAGACGAGATCTACGAGTCCAGTACTCATTTCTCCATAGCAACCAGAACAGAACCTTCCAAACCCGAATTTATAGATGCCTTTATCATGATCTTTAATTCAGAACATTTAATTTTAGCAAACACGTATTTCCTCACGGAGATTATTTTTATCCATAAATCAATTAAATGTATGTTCTGTATTTTTCAAATTTGACGCGTAACGGGCTTTGTCTCAGTACATCATTTCCTGATTTTCCAGGTATATCCACTTGACAATTGAAAGATCTCCTATCATTTTCCCCCTCTCAGGCCTCTCTTCTATCACCCATTTTGAAAAAATTGACGCAATTAAAAAAAAAAATTGATTCAATTTCTTACAGTATGCAATAAAAAGATGAATCAAAAGACGCGCTATCACAAAAGACGCTTCGTCGTCGCGTCGCTTGTTCGGTCAATTGCGAAGCAATAATCGATTTTCTAATTAATATCATGTTCTCATAACTTTTTTCAAGCATTTACCTTCAGGGGTAACAGATCTGAGGATGGCGTCCCTCGTCCGCTCAGGAAGCACTGCTTCTAAGATCGTAAGTTAATCTAGTTTTTTTTCTCCATTTTCAACTATGTATGTATCACCCGACTCGTTCTTTCGGCCATTATTCAATCACTTGGTTTTAGATCTGTGGAACAAACCAGCAGCTGCCCTCCAACATAGGTGCCTCTCTCGCTGCTTCCCCTAAGACCGTCGATGTCTCTTCTGCCTCAACCACTCCGTACTCGATGCAGAAGGCAGTTACTGTCCCCGCCAGACAGAACTCTCTCTTCACCAACAATATCGCCGTCAAGGGAGTAAATGGTCAGAATTTGGTTGCGAGCATTCACAGTACTTTTTAGTTAAAACCGAGACTAAACTATAGTGTTGGATAGCTATTCGATGAGTTTGTAGTTCAGTACTTGAGTTACAAGTTGATTGTTTAGTGACTTCTCGCCGTCTCGCTCACACTGACGTTTCGTTCCCCGACTTCTCGAAGTATAGACGCGAGTCTACCCTCGATGCCTCCAAACCAGTTAGTTTACTTACATTTGCGTTTCGAGCGAAATATCTATTAAAGGTTTAGTTTTGGAGATTCTTTTAAACTAAAGATTTCATGTTTAACGAAAGACTACTCAAGTAGTCGATTTAACTGTTCTTTTCTAAATAGTTTCCTGTCTTATATTTATGCGTTTTCGTATAAAAGTATGTTTTAAATTATTCGTTTCGCCAAACGCGATAGCGCTCATCAGCTAATACATACGGCTATATCGATATTTGCGGTCCACAAACGATGGAATCCACAAAATCGTCAATTTCTCGTAATAGGAAGTAGTGACTGTTCATATTCATAATTTCAGAATAAGCCTAGAACAAATCTATTTCGTTAGGGCCGTTAGGGTTAGGGCTTTTGTTCTGTGTTGAAATATTTCTTCTCATAATAAATGGTATTAATTGAGGCTCGTGATACGGAGGATCCTCGTCGTGCTCTTCCCGTGGCCGTCTATTATGGAGTGGGAGGAATGATGTCTCTCTGGGCAGGAAAGGAGGTCATCCAGACCATGGTCGCATACAAGGTACTCCCCAAATGGCTCTATTCTCGGGAGAGTGATAAAAGGGCAACGGAGCACAGTGTGGAGGGGAGCTGACCAAGTTCAATGAAAGTTGTCACATATTGGGGTTAATGTGATACCTCCATAAGTGGCAACTTTCATTGAACTTGGTCAACTCCCCTTCGAAATGTGCTTCGTTGCGCTTTTGTCACCCTCCCCTGTTTCATACATTCTTAGTTCTTCTGTTCCAACTATGACAGGCACAGCGCGTCAGCGGTTCGAGATGATAAATGTTTCGCGTTCACGCGTTGCGGTTCAGTTCGGCTGCGCGACATGTGCATGGCGGGGCATGCATTTATAAACCATCGCTATATTCACAGATAAAATAGTGATTTCACTTTTCATGGCCAAGTGGTCTAACAATAAGGCGGTGTGCAATTTCAATGTCAAGGTAGGTAGGGGTTGCGTGGTTCGAAACCCGCACTGTGGAAATACTTTTGCAAAGCGTCGAGACTCCCCGGTTCGAGCCCCACGATCGACAATGTTTTGCAAGATGGTAGAAGAAGGCTCGCGCCCCAACCACTAGTGAGGTATCGATTTGATCAGGCTCATTTCAGGGCCAAAATATTTTTTGTCAATGAACCATTAGACAAGTTTGGCATGAAGTAGCATAGAGCCTTCATGATACCTCGAAGCTTGGCAAAAATGTTTGCACAGGGCGGGATTCGAACCACGCAACCCCTACCTACCTTGTGATTGAAATTGCACACCGCCATAGCCCACTAGGCCACGACTCCAGACGTTATTTTAGCACCCCTATTTCATCTGTGGCTATACTCGAGAACTCTGATCAATATACTCAATTTTGTACACAATACAAAGGCTCGTTAGCTATTGCATGCAGTAAATGTGGATATGACGCGAAAAGACTCATTTGAAAGCCGCTTGTGAAGGTTCACTGTGATTCACAAGAATGAGCATCAAACCTTTGATTGTGTAAAGATCCATACGTATGATATTCTAAAATGTTAGTATTTGCATACGCTACAACTCTACAGAGCGAAAATTTGATTAAAAATTTTGCTCGATTATTTAGCAGTGATTGAACGTTTCAGACACGAAGAAAGGGGTCCACGGAGATGAGCATCAGTTGTTGAATTCTGCTTTCAATGACACTTACTTTAGCTACAAATGTTCGCAAAGGCATTGCCCAGGACCCTACAGAGCGAAAATTAGGAGAAAATTTTATTACGATTTTATAAATCTTTGTAAAGGGGCAAAACGATCAAAAACAGCGAAAAAGTCACAGCACTACACACAAAGTGGGAAACTGGGGAATCGGCCGATTGGCGCACGTGCCCCACACCACCGAACCGCCCCTGTCTGTTTAACTCGCTGCGACAGGAAAGTACCACAACAATACCACCTGTGCGGATAAATCTATTATTTTGTATTCTCGAGTTACAATAATGCTGTTTAGGCGATGGCTGCGGATCAGCGAGCTCTTGCTTCGATCGAAATCAACATGAGCGACATTCCCGAGGGTCAGACGAAGACCTTCGAGTGGAGAGGAAAACCCGTCTTCGTCAAGCATCGCACCAAGGCTGAGATTGCTCGTGAGAAGGTACACTTACCTTATATTAACGTATTGGTGAGTCAATTAAATTCCATACTGAATAGATTTTTATGGAGTGATTTAATTCAGTCGGTGAATGTGGCTGATCTGAGACATCCCCAACACGACGATGAGCGAGTACAGAAGGATGAATGGTCTGTCGTCATCGGAGTGTGCACCCATCTGGGATGTGTACCCATTGGTAAGTGAGAGAGGAGGAGAGGGATATGGACTGATTAGAGACACTTAAAATAGACCTGATCGCTTTATCTCGAGGTGTAACAGAAAAGTATTAACTGCTCTATTCTGAAGACAGTGTTAATGCACAATATTTCGAAAATGAAACGTTAAACACGATTAATCTGAATGGGTTTCTTGGTAAATAGACGTGGATGTGTTTCAGCCAACTCGGGAGACTTTGGAGGTTACTACTGTCCTTGCCATGGTTCTCACTACGATGGATCTGGACGGATCCGCAAGGTGATTTGTTACTCTCCCTCTCACTCTGGTGTGCGTCTGTAAGTATCCCCATGCTTTGATCCATCTTGGGAGTTCGTATCTTCATCTCATATGCTATCTCTTGTAATTTACTGTAAGTACAATAGGCAACTGTTGAGTCCCAACGTGGAATTAAGTACAACGAACGAGAGAGCGTGTGAAATGAAGAGACAAACTTTAAAGTTAGAACCAAGCTGGGGGTAACTTGAATACACACAAAAGAGTCACTTGGATGACGTGTTCCTTTATGGTCACTTATAAATAACATGTTGATTCAGGGACCCGCCCCTCTCAATCTCCACGTCCCTGCATATGCATTCAAGGACAGTTCAATTGTCATCGGAAGCAACTGAATCGTATAGTGCTATGTCTGCTAGTTAGATAAAGTGTATTGTGAACGAGAAATGATTGATAACGGAGATAAATGTATTAACAGACGAGGATATGCCACATTTCTCCTTTATGTTTGTCTATGGTAGAGAGAGAGAGAGAGAGAGAGATAAAGAGACTCACGGGAAAATTTAATGGTGGGGAATAAAGAGAAACTAACCGTCATTTCACTTCTCCAAAGCGAACTAGTCTGCATAAGTATGATACAGTGACCCTTTGCTCTCCCTCTTTCTCTCCTCTCTTCCCCTTCTCTATCTCATATCATATCAGGTATTGATCGAGTCATGCCGCTCCCTTCCCATTTGCGTCTCAATGCATTCAAGTATCCTATTGGATTTATAAGACTCATCCAGCTAGTTAGTACATTTATTCTTCCTCTTCTCTCCTTCTTCATTCAGATATTCATAATAATTGGTCTATCCTCCGTCAATCATTGGTACTATAAACTCACCTTCAACTGTCCCTCCTCTTTGTCCGATCCTTCAACAGATCTCAAGAGAACTACCACATTTTCCACTTTCAGGTTCTTTTAAATATCAAAATATATTACAAAACGTGTTATTTTCAGTTTCGATTCTATCAAAGTTCAGTCATGTGACGCACCAGATGAGGTTCAAATTTGGAACCAAGAGGAATTCACTTCGTCTGTTCATCTACTCATTTATTAATCGATTATTGTATCAGTCATAACATGATATAGTAAACTCGACCTCTGGATGCACCTTTACATTTTAATATTTAATTGATCAACATTGACAGATCGAGTGGTTTCTTCTATTTCGTTGAAGCAATGGGACTCATCTCGATCTTCGTTGGACTATTCTTCTATGTTTTCTTATGGGTATGTCGTTCTAAAAAATATCTCAGGAATTGTATCAAAATGGAGAAACAAATTCAGGATTTTTTTCAATTTTTTCCAGGAATTGTATGAGAATGAAGGCAGAGTACGGCTGGGGGTGAGCCAATCTTACACCTTTTTATCATTATCCACTCATAGGATCTCATTTTCACTTCACTTTGCTTCATTCTCTTCTTCTTCTGTTCATCCATTTGGTGGTCCTCTTGCAATGGAATCGGATTCGTTGGAAGGTAGATCATACTCCCCCGTCGCCCCTCTCTCCCCTTTCCCCCTTACCCATCCAATGTATTCCGTTCAGCAAAGAACATGTAAGCAAGATATTGCAAGATAATAATCGATTTAATTTATCTGACGCTTCATCTGTCGTCATCGAGACAAAGAACAGTCTTCTCACAATCTCTGTGGTTAGTATCTTCTCTCTCTCTCTCCATGGATTGAGTTGAATGCGAGTGATTTCAGTTGTGTGCGTGGGTGTCTGTGGTACTGTATGCCCTCAACACATGGTATATCTGGAAGGAAATCGCCCCCACTCCTGCTTCCAATCCAACTTCCATCGCCTGATATCTCCCTTGAATACAAATACTCTCAAGTACTTTAAATATCTTATCGTTCTGTATAAATTACAATTCATATCTATTTGTGTGGCACATTTCACAAGATTTGACTAGAGACCATGGAAATGAGATCGATTTGGTATGAAGATGATACTATCCCTTCTTAACAAACTCTGCTAGATCATAATAGTATGTCTTTTGGAAGAATGGCATTAAGAAACTTAGAATCGAATGAATCGTTCACTTTCCTCCTAGTGAGCGAAAGAAGAGATAGCACTTCGTTTTTGGAGTATTGATTGCATAGTCGCAATGAGGTCCATTGAGAAGTACTGTAATAGGGAAGGGTTACGATAGTCTATAATATATCGATTACCTGCTCACGAAGGGATAGAGGGTCTCGGAGAGGTCGATATCAACAAATGGAGTGCAGAGATATTCATCATTGATGAAGAAGGAAAGAGATCGATTCGGACCATCGAATAATAGTCCAATACGGGGATTGATTCCCTCCAGGGGTTTAGATACTCGAACTCTGGAATGGAACAACGCTCGTGATGATGATAATGATGATGATCCGCCTTCTACTCACTTCATCCCTGCTCGTTGTGCGAATCCCAGATGATTCAGTCCGTATGAGTTATCATCCATTCCAAGAAGATCAACGAAGTCCAAAATACGGCACTGCAAAATGAAAGATCTGTCCCACTATCACGAGATTGTGTTCTCTTAAACAGTCTTCTTAGCCAATGAGTGAGTCCTCAGCCCATCAATAGACATATCTGACCAATGAATGACGTCGTCCGATTCCAAACTGAACGGAGGTCCCATACGGACTTCCATCTACTTCCACTTCCCAATATGCTCTTGTACTCTCTGATAGAGGCTTATCTCCCTCAATAAACATGACTATTCGATTGGAAAGAATGAATAAAGGGCGTACCCTCCAAGCAACACTTCCGATTGAAATGGTTGGATTGAGAACGAGATGTTGAGATGAGAGAATACGAACACTTCTGAACACTTCTTCAGATGGCTGAAACAATATCGCCTATTTCAACCATTATTATATATTACTTTAAATTGTTGCTTTAAATTAGCTTTAAAATAATATAAATGAAGATTCTAACAGAAAACGTCTTCCATGGCCATGAATTGGAGTGCATTTTTGTGGAAGGAAGAAGAAGATGAGGGGGATCCATGAGATGAAAGACACTGAAGACACAATCTATGAGAGAGAAGTAATTATAAATATATTAAGGAGAAGAAGAAGGAGAAGGGGATGTTGGATGAAGAATGGAGATTCACCTTGTATGTGCACTAAAGTGCAGATGGGATGGAAGTGCAAGAGATCGCTGTAGGGAGAAAGAGAGGGAAGAAGGGAAGGGGGGAGGAGGGGGGGGGGGGGGGGGAGGGGGGGAGGGGGGAAGGGGGGGGGCTAGATGAAGGAAAGGAAGCGAGAGATGAGAAGAGGGACAAACAAGAGTCAAGATTGGAAGGGAGACTGACCCCATTGAGTCTTCCCAGATGGGAGCAGATGGCATGTCCCAGACACTACCTCTCACCCCCCCCCCCCCTCCCCTCCCTCTCCCTCCCATGGGCAGTCCGTCTGAATGGAATAATTGGTAGTATCACATACGCTTATTTATTCCATTATTCTCTTATTGTCAGATGTGAGAGAACGCAGAGCAATGATGCTCAAACTTATCAATTCCGTTAATAGGTATTGTGTAAACTTCTGATATTTATTCTTATTTAACATTCCAATGTGAAGGAAAAAAATCGGATACATAATTTAAATGATAATTATCGATAACATTTTAGTAAAAGCCGGAAAAGGAGCCGGAAAAATTGAACGAACCGGATCCTGCATTTTGAAGAAGGGTTACTGTAACTGCCAGGGCGGACTGGATTGTTGAGTGAGCATCATTCTTGTTCAACATTTCCTTTTCCTCACGTAATATTGCGTTTGTTGTCTCTCTTGTCAAACGATAGTTATACGTGATAGGGTTGTGATGGCCGAGGCCGAACTCCGCTGGTTGGGTCTAAGCGACTCCAAAGTCGCTGAAACTATCAAGAATAAGTCATTGACGGAGCAACTCTTGTCTATTGTCAAGCTCGCTAAAGAACAGCTAAGTTCTTCTGGAAAGAAGGTGGACACCTTCCCCAAGGTAAGTTGTTATGTGCTCTCGTCACTTACCAACTGTATTTTCATTCAGGGCAGTCTACTCTACAACTTGGGAACGAAAGCGAAGCCACAGTTGGCTCACCATCTCCCTGCTGTTATTCGATTGATCGTCGAAGATAAGGTCAAGACCGAGACCCAGGTGCGTATTTATTAGAATATTACATTTGGACCTACTGCCTTTCTTTAATTTTTATGTGGCGCAAGTACTGGTAGTTTCCATGTTTTGCCTCGAGTACTTACTCGCTGGTATAACTGTGATGAGCTTACGTAAGCGCTTACCCTAGTTATCAAATGGAACGACCGCCTCCGTTTAGGCAACTGCGGCTATCAACTACATTCTCGCTCATGCTTTGGAGAATGATTTGAATGTGGCTGAATTGGAGAAGGAATGTGGAGTGGGAATCGTAGTGACGGCGGATGAAATGGAGCATACGGTACTTCTATTGTCCATTTCTCATTTTATATTGGACCCTGTTTCAGATCAAGAGTGTGATTGGCTCTTACAAGGATAAGCTTGTTGCCGATCGGTATCAATTCCCCATCGGAAAGATTCTCGGTGGGTCTGAGGAAAAATATTTACATTTTTGTTGTTCAAATGAGAAAACGAGAAGGAACATGAGCCAAATTAAGGTGATGCTCGTGCGAAGCTCAAGTGGGCAGATGGAAAGTTTCTCGCCACAGAGGTGAGACTCAAATTTATTGTTAATTGAATTACTATTGTTTCGGAGAGACGAAAGAGACTCATTGATGAGGACGAGAAAAATATAGGTTTATTTGATTGTAGGTTGAGCTCCAAGTGCGAAATCTTCTTGGCCCTAAGACTGACGAAGATCTAAAGCCGAAGCCAAAAGTGAAGGGAGAGAAGGAAGGGGAGAAGAAGAAAGTAGAAGAGTCTCAAGAGGAGAGTGAAGGTAGTCTCCCTTCCTCCTGTTATCCGTTCTTAAATGATTATTGGAAGGTGCTGCGACTATGGAAGAACTGATCAAATCTCGTGCTCGTCTCCATAAAGTAGGAGAGAATTACCAGACTGATGGATATCAAGTCACTCCTCATACTGAGAGACTCATTAAAGAGCATCTACAGAGAACTGGAGGACAAGTAAGTGAAGAGGAAGAGGCTGATGGATGAGGAATCATGGTAATAAACTGTTGAGGTACGTACTCGATTCCCTCCCGAACCCAATGGACTTCTCCACATTGGACATGCCAAGGCTATCAATATCAACTTTGCATACGCTAATGTTTGTATTTCCTAAATGTTGACTGATAGATAGTATATTTTTATGTTAAAATATGTGAGTTTTTAATGCATTAATTATTTTTATGATGTTTATGTTACAGGCATTGGACGGAGTTTGCAATCTCCGTTTCGATGATACCAATCCCGAGAAGGAAGAGAAGAAGTTCTTCGAGGGAATCGAGCAGATGGTTATTATTGCTACAAACTTATAGTTGACGATTCACTCTCCTTTCATTCTTCTTGTGAATTTTAATGTATATTAAGGTTCGATGGCTAGGCTATACTCCTGCCGAGGTTACTTACTCATCCGATAACTTCGAACAACTCTACAAGGTCAGTCCAATATGTTCGCCTAATTATTACGTATCTGAAGGGGAAAAACATTTCTGTGAAAACTTGGACAAATAAACAAATAACGAATACCAAATACATTTCTCTGTGAAAAGTACAATCCCGGCCCTGAACCAATTGGTATCCGTTACCACCTTATAAATCGGTATCCGACACCACGTGTGAGGCCATTTGCGTAATTTTCGAGCAAATGGTGGCTCAGCTCAAAAAGTCGATTCCCTGAAACTGGTGTGTTTGGGGTTATCGAGAGTGCTAAAGACTATGGGCATTTCCATTTGGCCCCTAGCGGCCTTGTTGGCTCCATACGGCGCCCTCGATAACCCCAAAACACGAAGTTGCAGGAAATCGACTTATTTGAGCTGAAAATAAGGCGAACGGCCTCATATGCACTCGCGGGTATCCATGCATTTGAAATTCGTTTGTACTTAGGTCTCAAAATACTCTCACAGAACGTTCCAAGTATTTTACCTTGAGATTCATCTTATTTTCCTTCAAGATATCGTATCACTCCTATCTTTACCTATATTTTCCTTTCTTTAATAGAAATATGCATATATTGTAATAATTTGTTAATTAAGTGGGCGATCGTTCTTATCGAGAAGGGACATGCATTTGTGTGTCATCAGACAGTGGAAGAGATGAGAGGACAGGAGCAGACGCTTTCCCCTTGGAGAGATAGACCCATTCATGAAAATCTTGAGCTATTCCAGGTTAACATCTTATTATCGTTCCACATAATGTTCAATAACAAAGTTGATTTGATCTTAGGATATGAAGAATGGAAAGCTCGAAGAGGGAGAGGCTACACTCAGATTGAAGCATATTCTTGAGGAGGGAAAGGTATTAGTTACTCCCACTCATGGCGTGCAAAAAGTCAAAGGAGAAAATGTCTGAAAATAATTTTTATCCTTGCTGCCATTTTCATTCTAGTGAAGCTCTTGAAATTTTGACACAAAGTGTAGAAACCATTTAGGAACAAAGTACTTCAAACTAGAACTCGATCACGCCATCACTCAATGTCCATTATTATGCAAGATAGTTATCTATATTAGTCGAATTAGCTTATCGTATCTTGATCATTCATTTCTTTATTATTTATTCATTCGTTCTCATTATAGGTTGATCCTGTTGCCTACCGTATCAAGTACTGTCATCACGAAAGAACTCACGATAAGTGGTATGTGTCATATATACACTATTTCAAATGATTCGGTAGGTTTCTTGAATATATTTGACGCTTAAATGTCACAAACATTTTCCACCTTAGAAAGCGATTTCTCATAGAGAAGCTGACACCATGGCCAATATAATGAAATATCGGAACTTTCCTAGATGACAACCAAGCCACTCCCCTTGACCCCGCCCCTCCTAAGCGGCGTGTACCTAAGCCTAAACCTAAGCGTTATTATGAAGATTGGAATTTGTCCAAATATTTTGGGTGTACGCATAAACAGTAACGCGATTAGGAAGAGAGGTAAGAAAGAGGTGGGTTTGACCAGCCCCATGAGAGTGGGCGGGGCTTGGTTGCGATCTAGGAAAGTGCCGAAACATCTTTTTTATGGTATTGAAAATGGAATATATGAGGCTGGTCGCCTACTATTCAATAAGGGACTGAGACAGTGATTTTTCGAAAACTTGTGAGACGAGGTTCTCGAGGGTGCTAATCATCATTGTCGACTTCGTAAGGAAAATCGTAAGGGCTGCAAATTACGATTTTCCAATATCTCAGTTGCTAGTTGAACAAATACTCAGAAAATTTTACTCGGCCGGTAACCGACCATGGGGAATCTAACCATGGTAAACACGATGTCCCAAAAATGAGCATCTCTTTTTTGACCTATACTTTTTGAATATATGGAGGCAGTGGAGTTTCATTTTACGATCAGAAGATACACCTCATCGAGAGGATCAATATTTGTATAAATAGTGTGGGGTAAAATATTGCAATCTTCTTGCTATGCCTCATTTTTTGAGCATCTTTCCCTCTCGACACCGCGCAGTTCGCTCGAAGAACGCGGAATTGAATGCGGTGCCATCGCTGATTCATTGTTCACTACCTAGTTATGCAGAGTAAACGATTGAAACTCATTCAATTCCGCGCTCGACGAGCGAACTGCCTGCTGTCAAGAGGAAACGATGTTCACAAAATGAGGCATAGCAAGAAGATTGCAATATTTTACCCCACACTATTTATACAAATATTGATCCTCTCGATGAGGCGCATCTTCTGACCGTACAATCAGACTCCACTGCCTCCATATATTCAAAAAGTATAGGTCAAAAAAGAGATGCTCATTTTTGGGACATCGTGTTTACCATGGTTAGATTCCCCATGGTCGGTTACCGGCCGAGTAAAATTTTCTGAGTATTTGTTCAACTAGCAACTGAGATATTGGAAAATCGTAATTTGCAGCCCAGTTGCTGCCTGGCCGCACTGATCGATTAGGTGAAAAATGAAGTCGACCATTATGATTAGCACCCTCGAGAGCCTCTTCTCACAAGTTTTCGAAAAAGCGCTGTTCCAACCCCTGCGCATGTATGATTGAATAGTAGGCGACCGGCCTCATATGAGGGATAACTATTGAAAGTGTATATAGGTGTATCTACCCAACATATGACTACACTCATTGTCTATGTGATTCCATCGAGGATATCACTCACTCTCTATGCACCAAGGAGTTCCAGTCCAGGCGTGTTTCCCTCAATTCTTATTTGTTATTTCACTCGCGAGTTTATGGGCTTCACTCATATATTATCTTTGCAGAAGGAGTTCATATTACTGGTTGTGTAATGCCCTCGATGTATATTGCCCCGTGCAGTGGGAGTACGGTAGACTTAATGTTAACTATACCGTAGTCTCCAAAAGAAAAATCCTCAAGCTCATCACTTCGAAGATTGTCAGGTAAACTTGCTTTTGTTTCTTCTCTTAAAAATTCACTGGAAATGCATTATGCTCGCTCGATTCACAAAAATGGTCCATAAATAATAGAATGAATAATTGATATCGATGCGTTTATTGTAATATGTAGGAGTGAATAGTGAATAGGATGCAGTGTGTATCTCCCTCTTTCTCTCTCTCTCCTTCTCTCCCTCTCTCTCTCTCTCTCTCTCTCTCTCTCTCTCTCTCTCTCTCTCTCTCTCTCTCTTCTCTCTCTCTCTCGATTGATTGGGCGATTGCAGAGATTGGGATGATCCACGTCTCTTCACCCTGGCTGCTCTTCGTAGAAGGGGAATCCCCGCTGAAGCACTCAATTCTTTCGTCGCCCGATTGGGAATAACTGGATCTCAAGTGAGTATGAGATAGGAGAGGATGTATGGATTGATCTCTCTTTCTCTCAGATGGTAGTGGATCCCCATCTACTGGATGCTTCTGTTCGTGATTATCTCAATCTCCACTCTCCTCGCACTATGGCTGTCCTCGATCCCATCTCTGTGGTCTGTATCTCCTATCCATTTTCAACATTTTTTCATGATTACTGACAGGTATCAGTATTCACGTATGCACGTGCTTAGATGTACTGTACAGCAGTGAATATGTGTAGGGATAATCTGTCTTGGAAGCATGAAACGTCTATTCTGGAATAGTGAGCACTGATCTAGATTGTATAGGGAGACGGAGATCGCCGTACAAAGAATATAGGAGACCGTTTATGTTAGGATCAACAACGGTCCAATGGGGGTGGGGGGGACAGATTTAAAAAACTAATTATGCCCAAATATTTCAGTAAAATTTTTGTTTCACTATAAAAAAAACAACCCCGGAAAAGGTTTGAATTGGCCACAAATCTCGCGCTCCCGACCAGAATTTAATTCTTTTGCACTTTTTGGAAATTCGACCCTCTGAACCAGATCGAGAGAAGAAAAAAAGAAATTTCAATAAGTATCAAGAAAAGGTTGACCATGCGGTTGACCAACGTCCACCATGCGGATGGGGCATCTGAATTCTGCGTCGAGAAACTGTTTTGGGCCTTTAATATACTTTCTCACAAGTCACATCCTTAACACCATATACCAAAATGGGACCGCAATGGGGTATCTAGAAAAAAATCCTAGAGTCATCGCTTGCAGTGTGTTCTATGGAATCGTGACAGCTGAATCGATTGGGATAAAAAATATTCATGAAAATAAGTAAATAACAAAAATATAGAGGTTTATTAAAACGCGTTCACTGTACTAGCGCAGGGAAACGTGGAGGAAGTGGCACAACTCCTTCAAAATGATCATCCGAAGTTCATACTTTAGGTATCGAACAATCAGGGAAGATGAAAACTTTTTTTTGTTGAAAAAAATTCAGTTTTGACCTACGTTATCGATTTTTTCATGAAATTTTAAACATTATATTTCGGTACCATGTTACAGATCATTCGAAAGAGCATCGAAAGTTATGTACAAATCCGAGAAGAAATTCGATTTCATTAGATTTGACGCGAGTCATGCCTCGAAAGGTGATACTTTTCGCTGATTTTGGTAAATATCGAGATGGATACCCATCAAGATATCATTTCCTATTTCCAATTCGGTGGTATTCTGTGTATTTCAACATGCCGACTCAGATGGAACTCTTTCTGGGGCATAATTTCAGTGCCGAAGACTCATCCTCATCACTCAAACATGGCATACTCCGAAAAAGACCGAATCTTGAAACATCAGTAATATCCTTCAAAGAGATCAAACCACTTCAAATAAAACGTAGAAATGAGTGTTTTCGAAAAATAAACAACTTTCTTATTACCATTGAAGATCCATAACGAGTACAGAGAACGCGTTTTAAAATAGCGTTTTGTACAGCGATCCACCATAATGGGACCAAAAGAGTTTTGTATCAACTTATGATTTTAAACTTTCAAAATATTTTAATTTTACTTTTATAGTTTTAATTTATAACTGCGCAAGAGTCAATGATAAAAGTTTGGTAACGATTCGAGCGTTGGTAGACGAGCCAAGATCACTAAAAACGCAGAAAACTACGAAAGATCACGACTTTTCCACTTTCAAAGGCCAAAATCGGGGGTCCCACCTATTGGCGCAGTATAATGGCTATGAATAAAAGATCCGCGAAAGTCTGTAGAACGATTTGATAATAGAGCGAAAGTTGTGGAAGGCTATGGAACTTGTCAAAAATGTCAAAAACTAGGAAGACAAACCGCTCGAAATTGGCACTCTACAAAGATGACGATTTTATTGTTATTTGCGGAAATTCAGTCAAGCCTCGCACAAGGTGAGGTGCTTTAGTGCGAGGAGAATACGTTATTTAAGAGACGTTCCACGATATTTAGCACCTACACGACGGAGGACTTTTTCGCAACCTATGCCAATAAGTTCAGGGTGAAGTCTCCATACATAGAGCTGATAGCTGGCCCAATATGAGATGTTGGGGTGCACCCTCCGGGAAATGTCAGAGGTGTCCCAAAAAAGTCAAAAATTTCATCGCTGATAAATATACGTTCTTATAGGTGTTTTGGACGTATTTTTCCTTGAAAATAACGAAAAACATACTTTGGAAGCGATAGGACATCGATAAAATGTCGAAAACCCGAAATTCGATCATTTTTCGCTCACCGTGAAATTTTTTAAAATTGAATCTGCTTTTTCTTATTGCAGATTCGGATTCTACGTGAAAAAGTACTCCAGGGGCCAAATATATAGGTCTTCACGAGTAGGAGCTCGGATTCTGCAGCTTCCCGCCCGAGGGGATCTTGGAGGCTGGCAGGAGAACGATGATGTGATTTTTCGATATTTCGATGCGATATAATCACTTTTATTTTTTTAATATCCCATTTAACGCTATTAAGCATTTGTGTTGATGGTATGGTAAAACACGAAAAACGTCAAAAGTCGAAAAATCACTTTTTCGAAATTTCAAAAATTCATAAATCATTTTTCTGGGCTCCAAATGGTGCATTCTCACCGTAAAATCACTTGAATATGAGTTATGAACAATATCTAAGCTTTTGGGCCGGTTTCTTAAAAAAAAATCTTTGTCGAAAAATTTCTTGATTATTTGCCCATCCAAAAATCATAATTTCAAAAAAGTTTCGCAAATCGGCTAAAATTCTCAAAAATAACTCTCCTGCCTGTCTCCAAGATCCCCTCGGGCGGGAAGCTGCAGAATCCGAGCTCCTACTTGTGAAGACCTAGATATTTGGTCCCTGGAGTACTTTTTCACGTAGAATCCGAATCTGCAATAAAAAAATGCAGATGAAATTTTAAAAATATCACGGTGACCGAAAAATGATCAAATTTAGGGTTTTCGACATTTTATCGATGTCCTATCGCTTCCAAAGTATGCTTTTCGTTATTTTCATTGAAAAATACGTCCAAAACACCTATAATAACGTATATTTTTCTGGGATGAAATTTTTGACTTTTTTTGGGACACCTCTGACATTTCCCGGAGGGTGCACCCCAACATCTCATATTGGGCGAGCTAACAGCTCTAGGTATGGGGACTTCACCCTGAACTTATTGGCATATGTTGCAAAAAGTCCTCCGTCGACCCCTCCCAATAGCTTCAAAATACCGTGGAACGTCTCTTAAGAAATAAATAAATTTTTGATGTAAACAATATAAGAGGCCGTTTGCGTAAGAGTCAGTAAAAGTGTTACAGGGTCTGGCACAGCAAAAAAAAAAAAAAATCAAATATGCTCAAAAAAAAGTTCTTCCTAGGGGTAACTTTTGATTCTGAATCGACTTTTCAGTTTTTCGATCAGAAGCTTCTGAATCCCGGTACGACGCGACGTCGATTTTGCTAAATTCTTGTTATTCAATCAAAACTGCCCCGCGAAAGGTCAAAAAAGTGCCAAATCTCACGTACCCTACCAGAATTTAATTCTCTACAAAATGAAAAAAAATTTAAGCTCTACCTTTTTTCGTTTTCGAGAAAAAGTCGATTTTTGACATTGAACGCGTGCGAGCAAATCCCTCGGCCATTTTGTAGAGAATCTTTTCCTGGTCATTTTGGTATATAAGGTTAAGCATTTGACTACCCCGCGAGATAATAGGCAACCTAAAACCGCGGCCAACTCGCGTTTTTTGCTGTTTTTCTATAACAACTTTTTTCTTTCGAAGTTTCAGGATCTATAACATAGAAATTCGGTTTCCACGTGAAAAAAATACGTCAGAAAATCATATAGTCGGGTATTTTTGAGAATAAGAATTTTTTGACCCAAAAATGGAACCAGGAACCAGACCCGGGGTCGAAAAAGTCATATTCTCAAAAATACCCGAGTATATGATTTTCTGACGTATTTTTTCACATTTCTACTCTACCGAATTTCTATGTTATAGATCCTGAAACTTCGAAAGAAAAAAGTTGTGATAGAAAAACAGCAAAAAACGCGAGTTGGCCGCGGTTTTAGGTTGCCTATTATCTCGCGGGGTAGTCAAATGCTTAACCTTATATACCAAAATGACCAGGAAAAGATTCTCTACAAAATGGCCGAGGGATTTGCTCGCACGCGTTCAATGTCAAAAATCGACTTTTTCTCGAAAACGAAAAATGGTAGAGCTTAAATTTTTTTTCATTTTGTAGAGAATTAAATTATGATAGGGTACGTGAGATTTGGCACTTTTTTGACCTTTCGCGGGGCAGTTTTGATTGAATAACAAGAATTTAGCAAAATCGACGTCGCGTCGTACCGGGATTCAGAAGCTTCTGATCGAAAAACTGAAAACGCCAGTCGATTCAGAATCAAAAGTTACCCCTAGGAAGAACTTTTGAGCATATTTGATTTTTTTTTGCTGTGCCAAGCTTTGTTCGACTATTACGCAAACGGTTTTTTTTTTCATAACAAAATCACTTTCGAAAATATGACTAAAATAAGTCAGTTGTCGTTCCAATAGGTGATGTCTCCGGGCGAGGGTTTGCTATTACGATATTTTGCCCCGCACTCGCAACGACACTACTCGGTATAGGGACCACCATCTCGGTAAAAAAATACTAGTCATGACTCCAGAGGCGCTAGCGCACAGCAGCATTGATAGCCGCTCACAGCAGCATTGATGATTGCACTAACTGTCAAACTAACTTGTCTGAGAAAATTAGAGCGATCGATCAGTGCCCGCGCCTGGTGCAGCGTGTGGAACATGATTTACTCCCGGAACGTAATATTAGTTTTGCACCTCAAGCTCTCCTGAGTTCGAGGCAGTAACTAGCCGCGGCTCCCAACAACTTTTATCGTTAGGGGCTATTCATCCGTCTCATATTCAAAAATTAAGCGATTTGGTCGGTGCCCACATTTTCTACATTTGATCAAAGTTCGCTCATGCAAGGTGCTCTTTCTCCTGTTATAAAAAGCGTGGGCACTGATGAATCGGTCCAATTTTTCGATATGTTATAGCTGAATGGTCATACTATCGATAGAAACTGAGAAATTCCGCTACTATTCACGCACGGGCGCTCGGAAGCCCTTCCAAGCTTTACGTCTCTCACTTTTGCGAAACAAAATTTCCAAAATTTGATTTTTTACGAAAATTAGAAATTTTAAATATGTCTTCCGCGAACAAAAAATGATTTGGTATCTAGGGATGGAGGTCGTGTCATCAGACGATCAAAACAATTCGCAAATTCGTGCGCAAATGGAAGCTCAGCCTACCCCATTCCGAGTTTTCAATTTAGTTTTTTTTTTATAAAAATAATGGCAAAATAATAAGCAAAATGATATCGAAAATCGTCGAGTAGAACTTTTTGATCAGCCGAGTTCAAGTGGGCCTTGTGCTGGGTCAGACTTCAACATGAAAATCGTCAATTGCAAATTGACTATACTAATAGATATGAAATTTTAACCAGACGTTTAAATAAGATTTGCTTTCAATAGGTCTCAAAGGGTGCCAGGTAAAGGATCTCTAAAAAGAAAACACGCTTCATTACGATTCCGATCACTAAACCAGGTCAACATCGAAACTACCGTAACCCGAATCATCAATACCACTCGTTTATACAAACCGCTGTACCAAATATTCTATTTTTTCGGCAAAACAACGATAATAACGGCTAAGATTTATCCTGAAAATAACAGGGAGGTACACGTCTCAAAAACTAACAGGAAGGGAAAGTCATTTTTACAATGGAGAAAAGGGCGTTTTCGGAGGTCATTGAAACCGCATTCGGCTGTATCGATTTTTGAAATTTCTGCATAACCTGATTCTCTGGCCCCGAATTTATCCCTCCTATGAATAAAAATTCAGTACATTATCTTTCATTGCACACCCTCTTGTTCGCTAATTATTTATTTAGTTTTCCAATATTCCCGATATTTCTCCTATGTGATCCTGGACGCAAAATGCACTGATTAAATACAAACACTGAAGCCTAGAATTCCTTATTAATGATTGCTAAACACAGTAGATTGGACCGTTCGTAATAACAAGTGAAATGGTTTATTTTCTTGCAATACCACTTGCTTAGAACCAAAATTATTTTTATATTAATAGCAGATTTAAATATATTGGGCTAAAACAATAACAACGCTGGTAATCGGTAGGCCAGTTCGCAGTTAGGAACCGTAAAAGCGTACTCAAAAATTCGCGACCTCCGTCCCTATTGGTATTCTAGTAAAATCCATAAAAAAATAGTTTTGGAACCATTTGCGCCAAATTCGTAAATCGATTAGTGGTCCCTATACTCGGTATCTAATTTTATCTCGAAAACGAAAATTTTCTTCATTTTGATTTTTGTAGAGAATTGAATTCTGGTCGGGTACACACGAGATTTTTCGGCTAATACGACCTTTCCCGGGGGGGGGGCAGTTTTTTTATTGAAGAACAAGATTTTGGCCAAATGGATGTCGGGTTCGTACCGGGATTCAGAACCCTCAGACGCCTGTGCCGTCGTTTGAGCATTTGATATTTTTATACCTGTTCCAGCCACTTGTTTACTTTAACGCAAAAGGCCTCATGTATATTGTTTTGTTCAGTCAATCACAAACTTTGATACTCTGGGATTGGCTTCTTCGATCTCCATACCCGACTTCCCTTCTGTTCCTTCTTCTTCCAAACACAATATCTCATTCGGGAAGACCATCTTCATTGAGAGAGACGACTTCCAATCGGTGAGTTCTTCTATTTATGAAAAAGAGACTTCAGTATTGAGAGCATTTTATTTTGTAACATGGATCAGCTCCGCTATTCACACATATGTACATACATGCATCCCTCATAAGAATTTCACTAAAGGAGGAGAAGGGGGGCATCATTTATGGTTCCTAAAAATTCGTTCATTTTTAAAAAAAATTCTTGCTTATTTCACTCATTTACTTCCCCTTCCCGTTTCCCTCATCTGTCCTTTCTTCTCTCCGCAGACTAGACTCGAGTCTTCATTCCACTTCCTCTTTTGTCCCCTCCCCTCCCTCTCTTCTTCAGTCGCCTTCCCGCTCATTCCCTCCCCCTCCCCCCCTCTCTCTCTTCTCCCCATTTCTCTCGCATTCGCACGAGCGATGCCGCGACGCGCGAGTATTTCGCGCGTCGCGGCCCCTCCCCCATTCGCCTCCCTCTTTATCCTAGTCGCTAGTCGCATCGCGATGGATGGTAGTGCTAGGTACGAGAAGGAGAAGGGAGAAGAGACACTAGAGAAGAGAGAGGAATGAGCGACTGGAGATAGAGAGAGAGAGAGAGAGAGAGAGAGAGAGAAAGAAGGGATGAGTGTATAAGTGATTGCAATGGATGTGTGAAGTGAGCCAAGACTATAATGAAAAATATGGTTGTAGGGTGTTCCATCGAAGGACTTCAGAAGACTCGCCAAGGGGCAGTCTGTCGGACTCAAGCATATCGGACTGGTTCTGCATCTGGAGAGGGAGATTACGGTAGGAGGAAAATGGAATGATTGGGGAAGGGGAAAGATGATGATTTGAAGGGAGAAGATGGATCATTGATTGGAGTGGAAGTGAAGGCAGAAGAAGTATCTGAGAGGAATAAACCGACGGTGTTCATCCATTGGGTGGCCAATCCCATTCCTGTACAAGTCAGATTGTATGAGAGACTGTGAGTTATACCCCCCCCCCCCCCCCCCATTCAATAGATGGAGAGATGGAAGGAATGAGTGGGATTCATTCTCAGATTCCATCACAAGAACCCCGAGGATACTACAGAGGTTCCTGGTGGATTCCTCTCAGATTGCAATGAGAACTCTCTCACTATCCTCCATAGAGTCCTCGTGGATAGATATATGGCCAATATCAAGGTGTGGGATCGATTCCAATTCGAAAGAATCGGATTCTTCTCGGTCGATCCCGATACGACTAAGGCCAAGGTGAGTAGCATATCTAATCTCATCCATTCACTTTCCTCTCTTTCAGATTGTCTTCAATCGCACTCTTCTCCTCAGGGAAGATTCTGGCAAGAAGTAGATCAATTCATCCATTTGTTGTTATTTCTCTGTTTTGGGTAGTAAAATGTTTAAATATGATATCATGGTTGAATGAATGAACAAGATCATTTATTGATTTGTTGTGAATGGCGATGAGAGGATGCCTCTCACTCCAATATGAACACTCGGATAAATTAAGTGATAAGAAGTGAGGGGGAAATGATACTTATATGAATGATTATCCGGTGATGAAATGAATGAGCAATGGATGAATAACCAACTGGGATGTATGAATGAAGGATGAAAGATGAACGAATGAAGGATTGAGTATGTACAGTAATGAGTAACCATGTGCAACTATTGGATAAATACAATATGTACAATGAATTGATAAGACTAGATGGATTAGTATGAACCAAGCATAAGAGGCGCCATTAAGAGAACCAGTGGGAGGTGATAGGGCTGAC
>BTSX01000004.1:28892899-28935777 GCA_036245825.1 Pristionchus entomophagus
GTGGGAGGGGAGACAGATTTCTTCATCGAACCTTCCAGAAAGAGAGGGGAGGGAGGGGAGCGAGATTTCGTCATCGAACCTTCCAGAAAGAGAGGGGAGGGAGGGGAGCGAGATTTCATCATAGAAACTTCCAGAACCTTCCAGATAAAGGAGAAGTGAGGGGAGAGAGATCTCGTCATAGAAACTTCCAGAACATTCCAGATAGGGGGGAAGGGAGGGGGAGAGAGATTTCGTCATCGAACCTTCCAGAAAGAGAGGGGAAGGGAGGGGGAGAGAGATTTCGTCATCGAACCTTCCAGAAAGAGAGGGGAGGGAGGGGAGAGAGATAACGTCATCGAACCTTCCAGAAGGAGAGGGGAGGGGGGGAGAGATTTCGTCATCGAACCTTCCAGAACCTTCCAGATAGAGGGGAAGGGAGGGGGGGAGAGATTTCGTCATCGAACCTTCCAGAAAGAGAGGAGAGGGAGGGGAGAGAGATTTTCGTTATAGAAACTTCCAGAACCTTCCAGATAAAGGAGAAGGGAGGGGAGAGAGATCTCGTCATAGAAACTTCCAGAACATTCCAGATAGGGGGGATGGGAGGGGGAGAGAGATTTCGTCATCGAACCTTCCAGAAAGAGAGGGGAGGGAGGGGAGAGAGATTTCGTCATCGAACCTTTCAGAAAGAGAGGGGAGGGAGGGGAGAGAGATTTCGTCATCGAACCTTCCAGAAAGAAAGGGGAGGGAGGGGAGCGAGATTTCGTCATCGAACCTTCCAGAAAGAAAGGGGAGGGAGGGGAGCGAGATTTCATCATAGAAACTTCCAGAACCTTCCAGATAAAGGAGAAGGGAGGGGAGAGAGATCTCGTCATAGAAACTTCCAGAACATTCCAGATAGGGGGGATGGGAGGGGGAGAGAGATTTCGTCATCGAACCTTCCAGAAAGAGAGGGGAGGGAGGGGAGAGAGATTTCGTCATCGAACCTTTCAGAAAGAGAGGGGAGGGAGGGGAGAGAGATTTCTTCATCGAACCTTCCAGAAAGAGAGGGGAGGAGGGGAGCGAGATTTCGTCATAGAAACTTCCAGAACATTCCAGATAGGGGGGATGGGAGGGGGGAGAGAGATTTCGTCATCGAACCTTCCAGAAAGAGAGGGGAGGGAGGGGAGAGAGATTTCGTCATCGAACCTTCCAGAAAGAGAGGGAGGGAGGGGAGAGAGATTCGTCATCGAACCTTCCAGAAAGAGAGGGGAGGGAGGGGAGACAGATTTCTCATCGAACCTTCCAGAAGAGAGGGGAGGGAGGGGAGCGAGATTTCGTCATCGAACCTTCCAGAAAGAGAGGGGAGGGAGGGGAGCGAGATTTCATCATAGAAACTTCCAGAACCTTCCAGATAAAGGAGAAGTGAGGGGAGAGAGATCTCGTCATAGAAACTTCCAGAACATTCCAGATAGGGGGGAAGGGAGGGGGAGAGAGATTTCGTCATCGAACCTTCCAGAAAGAGAGGGGAAGGGAGGGGGAGAGAGATTTCGTCATCGAACCTTCCAGAAAGAGAGGGGAGGGAGGGGAGAGAGATAACGTCATCGAACCTTCAGAAGGAGAGGGGAGGGGGGGAGAGATTTCGTCATCGAACCTTCCAGAACCTTCCAGATAGAGGGGAAGGGAGGGGGGGAGAGATTTCGTCATCGAACCTTCCAGAAAGAGAGGAGAGGGAGGGGAGAGAGATTTCGTTATAGAAACTTCCAGAACCTTCCAGATAAAGGAGAAGGGAGGGGAGAGAGATCTCGTCATAGAAACTTCCAGAACCTTCCAGATAGGGGGGGAGGGAGGGGGGAGAGATTTCGTCATCGAACCTTCCAGAAAGAGAGGGGAGGGAGGGGAGAGAGATTTCGTCATCGAACCTTCCAGAAAGAGAGGGGAGGGAGGGGAGAGAGATTTCGTCATCGAACCTTCCAGAAAGAGAGGGGAGGGAGGGGAGCGAGATTTCATCATAGAAACTTCCAGAACCTTCCAGATAAAGGAGAAGGGAGGGGAGAGAGATCTCGTCATAGAAACTTCCAGAACATTCTAGATAGGGGGAAGGGAGGGAGAGAGATCTCGTCATAGAAACTTCCAGAACATTCTAGATAGGGGGAAGGGAGGGGAGAGAGATTTCGTCATCGAACCTTCCAGAAAGAGAGGGGAGGGAGGGGAGAGAGATTTCGTCATCGAACCTTCCAGAAAGAGAGGGAAGGGAGGGGAGCTAGATTTCATCATAGAAACTTCCAGAACCTTCCAGATAAAGGAGAAGGGAGGGGAGAGAGATCTCGTCATAGAAACTTCCAGAACATTCTAGATAGGGGGAAGGGAGGGGAGAGAGATTTCGTCATCGAACCTTCCAGAAAGAGAGGGGAGGGAGGGGAGAGAGATTTCGTCATCGAACCTTCCAGAAAGAGAGGGGAGGGAGGGGAGCGAGATTTCATCATAGAAACTTCCAGAACCTTCCAGATAAAGGAGAAGGGAGGGGAGAGATTTCGTCATAGAAACTTCCACAACATTCCAGATAGGGGGGAAGGGAGGGGAGAGAGATTTCGTCATCGAACCTTCCAGAAAGAGAGGGGAGGGAGGGGAGAGAGATTTCGTCATCGAACCTTCCAGAAAGAGAGGGGAGGGAGGAGAGAGAGATTTCGTCATCGAACCTTCCAGAAAGAGAGGGGAGGGAGGGGAGAGAGATAACGTCATCGAACCTTCCAGAAAGAGAGGGGAGGCAGGGGAGAGAGATTTCGTCATCGAACCTTCCAGAAAGAGAGGGGAGGGAGGGGAGAGAGATTTCGTCATCGAACCTTCCAGAAAGAGAGGGGAGGGAGGGGAGAGAGATTTCGTCATCGAACCTTCCAGAAAGAGAGGGGAGGGAGGGGAGCGAGATTTCATCATAGAAACTTCCAGAACCTTCCAGATAAAGGAGAAGGGAGGGGAGAGAGATCTCGTCATAGAAACTTCCAGAACATTCTAGATAGGGGGAAGGGAGGGGAGAGAGATCTCGTCATAGAAACTTCCAGAACATTCTAGATAGGGGGAAGGGAGGGGAGAGAGATTTCGTCATCGAACCTTCCAGAAAGAGAGGGGAGGGAGGGGAGAGAGATTTCGTCATCGAACCTTCCAGAAAGAGAGGGAAGGGAGGGGAGCGAGATTTCATCATAGAAACTTCCAGAACCTTCCAGATAAAGGAGAAGGGAGGGGAGAGAGATCTCGTCATAGAAACTTCCAGAACATTCTAGATAGGGGGAAGGAGGGGGAGAGAGATTTCGTCATCGAACCTTCCAGAAAGAGAGGGGAGGGAGGGGAGAGAGATTTCGTCATCGAACCTTCCAGAAAGAGAGGGGAGGGAGGGGAGCGAGATTTCATCATAGAAACTTCCAGAACCTTCCAGATAAAGGAGAAGGGAGGGGAGAGATTTCGTCATAGAAACTTCCACAACATTCCAGATAGGGGGGAAGGGAGGGGGAGAGAGATTTCGTCATCGAACCTTCAGAAAGAGAGGGGAGGGAGGGGAGAGAGATTTCGTCATCGAACCTTCCAGAAAGAGAGGGGAGGGAGGAGAGAGAGATTTCGTCATCGAACCTTCCAGAAAGAGAGGGGAGGGAGGGGAGCGAGATTTCGTCATCGAACCTTCCAGAAAGAGAGGGGAGGGAGGGTAGCGAGATTTCATCATAGAAACTTCCAGAACCTTCCAGATAAAGGAGAAGGGAGGGAAGAGAGATCTCGTCACAGAAACTTCCAGAACATTCCAGATATGGGGGAAGGGAGGGGGGGGAGAGATTTCGTCATCGAACCTTCCAGAAAGAGAGGGAGGGAGGGGAGAGAGATTTCGTCATCGAACCTTCCAGAAAGAGAGGGGAGGGAGGGGAGCGAGATTTCATCATAGAAACTTCCAGAACCTTCCAGATAAAGGAGAAGGGAGGGGAGAGAGATCTCGTCATAGAAACTTCCAGAACATTCCAGATAGGGGATGGGAGGGGGAGGGAGAGAGATTTCGTCATCGAACCTTCCAGAAAGAGAGGGGAGGGAGTGGAGAGAGATTTCGTCATCTAACCTTCCAGAAAGAGAGGGGAGGGAGGGGAGAGAGATTTCGTCATCGAACCTTCCAGAAAGAGAGGGGAGGGAGGGGAGAGAGATTTCTTCATCGAACCTTCCAGAAAGAGAGGGGAGGGAGAGGAGCGAGATTTCATCATAGAAACTTCAGAAAGAGAGGGAGGGTGGGGAGAGAGATTTCGTCATCGAACCTTCCAGAAAGAGAGGGGAGGGAGGGGAGAGAGATTTCGTCATCGAAACCTTCCAGAAAGAGAGGGGAGGGAGGGGAGCGAGATTTCATCATAGAAACTTCCAGAACCTTCCAGATAAAGGAGAAGGGAGGGGAGAGAGATCTCGTCATAGAAACTTCCAGAACATTCCAGATAGGGGGGAAGGGAGGGGGAGAGAGATTTCGTCATCGAACCTTCCAGAAAGAGAGGGGAGGGAGTGGAGAGAGATTTCGTCATCGAACCTTCCAGAAAGAGAGGGTAGGGAGGGGAGAGAGATTTCGTCATCGAACCTTCCAGAAAGAGAGGGGAGGGAGGGGAGAGAGATTTCTTCATCGAACCTTCCAGAAAGAGAGGGGAGGGAGAGGAGCGAGATTTCATCATAGAAACTTCCAGAAAGAGAGGGGAGGGTGGGGAGAGAGATTTCGTCATCGAACCTTCCAGAAAGAGAGGGAGGGAGGGGAGAGAGATTTCGTCATCGAACCTTCCAGAAAGAGAGGGGAGGGAGGGGAGAGAGATTTCGTCATCGAACCTTCCAGAAAGAGAGGGGAGGGAGGGGAGCGAGATTTCATCATAGAAACTTCCAGAACCTTCCAGATAAAGGAGAAGGGAGGGGAGAGAGATCTCGTCATAGAAACTTCCAGAACATTCCAGATAGGGGGGAAGGGAGGGGGAGAGAGATTTCGTCATCGAACCTTCCAGAAAGAGAGGGGAGGGAGTGGAGAGAGATTTCGTCATCGAACCTTCCAGAAAGAGAGGGTAGGGAGGGGAGAGAGATTTCGTCATCGAACCTTCCAGAAAGAGAGGGGAGGGAGGGGAGAGAGATTTCTTCATCGAACCTTCCAGAAAGAGAGGGGAGGGAGAGGAGCGAGATTTCATCATAGAAACTTCCAGAAAGAGAGGGGAGGGTGGGGAGAGAGATTTCGTCATCGAACCTTCCAGAAAGAGAGGGGAGGGAGGGGAGAGAGATTTCGTCATCGAACCTTCCAGAAAGAGAGGGAGGGAGGGGAGCGAGATTTCATCATAGAAACTTCCAGAACCTTCCAGATAAAGGAGAAGGGAGGGGAGAGAGATCTCGTCATAGAAACTTCCAGAACATTCCAGATAGGGGGGAAGGGAGGGGGAGAGAGATTTCGTCATCGAACCTTCCAGAAAGAGAGGGGAGGGAGTGGAGAGAGATTTCGTCATCGAACCTTCAGAAAGAGAGGGTAGGGAGGGGAGAGAGATTTCGTCATCGAACCTTCCAGAAAGAGAGGGGAGGGAGGGGAGAGAGATTTCTTCATCGACCTTCCAGAAAGAGAGGGGAGGGAGAGGAGCGAGATTTCATCATAGAAACTTCCAGAAAGAGAGGGGAGGGTGGGGAGAGAGATTTCGTCATCGAACCTTCCAGAAAGAGAGGGGAGGGAGGGGAGAGAGATTTCGTCATCGAACCTTCCAGAAAGAGAGGGGAGGGAGGGGAGCGAGATTTCATCATAGAAACTTCCAGAACCTTCCAGATAAAGGAGAAGGGAGGGGAGAGAGATCTCGTCATAGAAACTTCCAGAACATTCCAGATAGGGGGGAAGGGAGGGGGAGAGAGATTTCGTCATCGAATCTTCCAGAAAGAGAGGGGAGGGAGGGGAGAGAGATTTCGTCATCGAACCTTCCAGAAAGAGAGGGGAGGGAGGGGAGCGAGATTTCATCATAGAAACTTCCAGAACCTTCCAGATAAAGGAGAAGGGAAGGGAGAGAGATCTCGTCATAGAAACTTCCAGAACATTCCAGATAGGGGGGAAGGGAGGGGGAGAGAGATTTCGTCATCGAACCTTCCAGAAAGAGAGGGGAGGGATAGGAGAGAGATTTCGTCATCGAACCTTCCAGAAAGAGAGGGGAGGGAGGGGAGAGAGATAACGTCATCGAACCTTCCAGAAAGAGAGGGGAGGGAGGGGAGAGAGATTTCGTCATCGAACCTTCCAGAAAGAGAGGGGAGGGAGGGGAGAGAGATTTCGTCATCGAACCTTCCAGAAAGAGAGGGGAGGGAGGGGAGAGAGATTTCGTCATCGAACCTTCCAGAAAGAGAGGGGAGGGAGGGGAGCGAGATTTCATCATAGAAACTTCCAGAACCTTCCAGATAAAGGAGAAGGGAGGGGAGAGAGATCTCGTCATAGAAACTTCCAGAACATTCTAGATAGGGGGAAGGGAGGGGAGAGAGATCTCGTCATAGAAACTTCCAGAACATTCTAGATAGGGGGAAGGGAGGGGAGAGAGATTTCGTCATCGAACCTTCCAGAAAGAGAGGATAGGGAGGGGAGAGAGATTTCGTCATCGAACCTGCCAGAAAGAGAGGGGAGGGAGGGGAGCGAGATTTCATCATAGAAACTTCCAGAACCTTCCAGATAAAGGAGAAGGGAGGGGAGAGAGATCTCGTCATAGAAACTTCCAGAACATTCTAGATAGGGGGAAGGGAGGGGAGCGAGATTTCGTCATCGAACCTTCCAGAAAGAGAGGGGAGGGAGGGGAGAGAGATTTCGTCATCGAACCTTCCAGAAAGAGAGGGGAGGGAGGGGAGCGAGATTTCATCATAGAAACTTCCAGAACCTTCCAGATAAAGGAGAAGGGAGGGGAGAGATTTCGTCATAGAAACTTCCAGAACATTCCAGATAGGGGGGAAGGGAGGGGGAGAGAGATTTCGTCATCGAACCTTCCAGAAAGAGAGGGGAGGGAGGGGAGAGAGATTTCGTCATCGAACCTTCCAGAAAGAGAGGGGAGGGAGGAGAGAGAGATTTCGTCATCGAACCTTCCAGAAAGAGAGGGGAGGGAGGGGAGAGAGATTTCGTCATCGAACCTTCCAGAAAGAGAGGGGAGGGAGGGGAGCGAGATTTCGTCATCGAACCTTCCAGAAAGAAAGGGGAGGGAGGGGAGCGAGATTTCATCATAGAAACTTCCAGAACCTTCCAGATAAAGGAGAAGGGAGGGGAGAGAGATCTCGTCATAGAAACTTCCAGAACATTCCAGATAGGGGGGATGGGAGGGGGAGAGAGATTTCGTCATCGAACCTTCCAGAAAGAGAGGGGAGGGAGGGGAGAGAGATTTCGTCATCGAACCTTCCAGAAAGAGAGGGGAGGGAGGGGAGAGAGATTTCGTCATCGAACCTTCCAGAAAGAGAGGGGAGGGAGGGGAGAGAGATTTCTTCATCGAACCTTCCAGAAAGAGAGGGGAGGGAGAGGAGCGAGATTTCATCATAGAAACTTCCAGAAAGAGAGGGGAGGGTGGGGAGAGAGATTTCGTCATCGAACCTTCCAGAAAGAGAGGGGAGGGAGGGGAGAGAGATTTCGTCATCGAACCTTCCAGAAAGAGAGGGGAGGGAGGGGAGCGAGATTTCATCATAGAAACTTCCAGAACCTTCCAGATAAAGGAGAAGGGAGGGGAGAGAGATCTCGTCATAGAAACTTCCAGAACATTCCAGATAGGGGGGAAGGGAGGGGGAGAGAGATTTCGTCATCGAACCTTCCAGAAAGAGAGGGGAGGGAGGGGAGAGAGATTTCGTCATCGAACCTTCCAGAAAGAGAGGGGAGGGAGGAGAGAGAGATTTCGTCATCGAACCTTCCAGAAAGAGAGGGGAGGGAGGGGAGAGAGATTTCGTCATCGAACCTTCCAGAAAGAGAGGGGAGGGAGGGGAGCGAGATTTCGTCATCGAACCTTCCAGAAAGAAAGGGGAGGGAGGGGAGCGAGATTTCATCATAGAAACTTCCAGAACCTTCCAGATAAAGGAGAAGGGAGGGGAGAGAGATCTCGTCATAGAAACTTCCAGAACATTCCAGATAGGGGGGATGGGAGGGGGAGAGAGATTTCGTCATCGAACCTTCCAGAAAGAGAGGGGAGGGAGGGGAGAGAGATTTCGTCATCGAACCTTCCAGAAAGAGAGGGGAGGGAGGGGAGAGAGATTTCGTCATCGAACCTTCCAGAAAGAGAGGGGAGGGAGGGGAGAGAGATTTCTTCATCGAACCTTCCAGAAAGAGAGGGGAGGGAGAGGAGCGAGATTTCATCATAGAAACTTCCAGAAAGAGAGGGGAGGGTGGGGAGAGAGATTTCGTCATCGAACCTTCCAGAAAGAGAGGGGAGGGAGGGGAGAGAGATTTCGTCATCGAACCTTCCAGAAAGAGAGGGGAGGGAGGGGAGCGAGATTTCATCATAGAAACTTCCAGAACCTTCCAGATAAAGGAGAAGGGAGGGGAGAGAGATCTCGTCATAGAAACTTCCAGAACATTCCAGATAGGGGGGAAGGGAGGGGGGAGAGAGATTTCGTCATCGAACCTTCCAGAAAGAGAGGGGAGGGAGTGGAGAGAGATTTCGTCATCGAACCTTCCAGAAAGAGAGGGTAGGGAGGGGAGAGAGATTTCGTCATCGAACCTTCCAGAAAGAGAGGGGAGGGAGGGGAGAGAGATTTCTTCATCGAACCTTCCAGAAAGAGAGGGGAGGGAGAGGAGCGAGATTTCATCATAGAAACTTCCAGAAAGAGAGGGGAGGGTGGGGAGAGAGATTTCGTCATCGAACCTTCCAGAAAGAGAGGGGAGGGAGGGGAGAGAGATTTCGTCATCGAACCTTCCAGAAAGAGAGGGGAGGGAGGGGAGAGAGATTTCGTCATCGAACCTTCCAGAAAGAGAGGGGAGGGAGGGGAGCGAGATTTCATCATAGAAACTTCCAGAACCTTCCAGATAAAGGAGAAGGGAGGGGAGAGAGATCTCGTCATAGAAACTTCCAGAACATTCCAGATAGGGGGGAAGGGAGGGGGAGAGAGATTTCGTCATCGAACCTTCCAGAAAGAGAGGGGAGGGAGTGGAGAGAGATTTCGTCATCGAACCTTCCAGAAAGAGAGGGTAGGGAGGGGAGAGAGATTTCGTCATCGAACCTTCCAGAAAGAGAGGGGAGGGAGGGGAGAGAGATTTCTTCATCGAACCTTCCAGAAAGAGAGGGGAGGGAGAGGAGCGAGATTTCATCATAGAAACTTCCAGAAAGAGAGGGGAGGGTGGGGAGAGAGATTTCGTCATCGAACCTTCCAGAAAGAGAGGGGAGGGAGGGGAGAGAGATTTCGTCATCGAACCTTCCAGAAAGAGAGGGGAGGGAGGGGAGCGAGATTTCATCATAGAAACTTCCAGAACCTTCCAGATAAAGGAGAAGGGAGGGGAGAGAGATCTCGTCATAGAAACTTCCAGAACATTCCAGATAGGGGGGAAGGGAGGGGGAGAGAGATTTCGTCATCGAACCTTCCAGAAAGAGAGGGGAGGGAGTGGAGAGAGATTTCGTCATCGAACCTTCCAGAAAGAGAGGGTAGGGAGGGGAGAGAGATTTCGTCATCGAACCTTCCAGAAAGAGAGGGGAGGGAGGGGAGAGAGATTTCTTCATCGAACCTTCCAGAAAGAGAGGGGAGGGAGAGGAGCGAGATTTCATCATAGAAACTTCCAGAAAGAGAGGGGAGGGTGGGGAGAGAGATTTCGTCATCGAACCTTCCAGAAAGAGAGGGGAGGGAGGGGAGAGAGATTTCGTCATCGAACCTTCCAGAAAGAGAGGGGAGGGAGGGGAGCGAGATTTCATCATAGAAACTTCCAGAACCTTCCAGATAAAGGAGAAGGGAGGGGAGAGAGATCTCGTCATAGAAACTTCCAGAACATTCCAGATAGGGGGGAAGGGAGGGGGAGAGAGATTTCGTCATCGAATCTTCCAGAAAGAGAGGGGAGGGAGGGGAGAGAGATTTCGTCATCGAACCTTCCAGAAAGAGAGGGGAGGGAGGGGAGCGAGATTTCATCATAGAAACTTCCAGAACCTTCCAGATAAAGGAGAAGGGAAGGGAGAGAGATCTCGTCATAGAAACTTCCAGAACATTCCAGATAGGGGGGAAGGGAGGGGGAGAGAGATTTCGTCATCGAACCTTCCAGAAAGAGAGGGGAGGGATAGGAGAGAGATTTCGTCATCGAACCTTCCAGAAAGAGAGGGGAGGGAGGGGAGAGAGATAACGTCATCGAACCTTCCAGAAAGAGAGGGGAGGGAGGGGAGAGAGATTTCGTCATCGAACCTTCCAGAAAGAGAGGGGAGGGAGGGGAGAGAGATTTCGTCATCGAACCTTCCAGAAAGAGAGGGGAGGGAGGGGAGAGAGATTTCGTCATCGAACCTTCCAGAAAGAGAGGGGAGGGAGGGGAGCGAGATTTCATCATAGAAACTTCCAGAACCTTCCAGATAAAGGAGAAGGGAGGGGAGAGAGATCTCGTCATAGAAACTTCCAGAACATTCTAGATAGGGGGAAGGGAGGGGAGAGAGATCTCGTCATAGAAACTTCCAGAACATTCTAGATAGGGGGAAGGGAGGGGAGAGAGATTTCGTCATCGAACCTTCCAGAAAGAGAGGATAGGGAGGGGAGAGAGATTTCGTCATCGAACCTGCCAGAAAGAGAGGGGAGGGAGGGGAGCGAGATTTCATCATAGAAACTTCCAGAACCTTCCAGATAAAGGAGAAGGGAGGGGAGAGAGATCTCGTCATAGAAACTTCCAGAACATTCTAGATAGGGGGAAGGGAGGGGAGCGAGATTTCGTCATCGAACCTTCCAGAAAGAGAGGGGAGGGAGGGGAGAGAGATTTCGTCATCGAACCTTCCAGAAAGAGAGGGGAGGGAGGGGAGCGAGATTTCATCATAGAAACTTCCAGAACCTTCCAGATAAAGGAGAAGGGAGGGGAGAGATTTCGTCATAGAAACTTCCAGAACATTCCAGATAGGGGGGAAGGGAGGGGGAGAGAGATTTCGTCATCGAACCTTCCAGAAAGAGAGGGGAGGGAGGGGAGAGAGATTTCGTCATCGAACCTTCCAGAAAGAGAGGGGAGGGAGGAGAGAGAGATTTCGTCATCGAACCTTCCAGAAAGAGAGGGGAGGGAGGGGAGAGAGATTTCGTCATCGAACCTTCCAGAAAGAGAGGGGAGGGAGGGGAGCGAGATTTCGTCATCGAACCTTCCAGAAAGAAAGGGGAGGGAGGGGAGCGAGATTTCATCATAGAAACTTCCAGAACCTTCCAGATAAAGGAGAAGGGAGGGGAGAGAGATCTCGTCATAGAAACTTCCAGAACATTCCAGATAGGGGGGATGGGAGGGGGAGAGAGATTTCGTCATCGAACCTTCCAGAAAGAGAGGGGAGGGAGGGGAGAGAGATTTCGTCATCGAACCTTCCAGAAAGAGAGGGGAGGGAGGGGAGAGAGATTTCTTCATCGAACCTTCCAGAAAGAGAGGGGAGGGAGGGGAGCGAGATTTCGTCATCGAACCTTCCAGAAAGAGAGGGGAGGGAGGGGAGCGAGATTTCATCATAGAAACTTCCAGAACCTTCCAGATAAAGGAGAAGTGAGGGGAGAGAGATCTCGTCATAGAAACTTCCAGAACATTCCAGATAGGGGGGAAGGGAGGGGGAGAGAGATTTCGTCATCGAACCTTCCAGAAAGAGAGGGGAGGGAGGGGAGAGAGATTTCGTCATCGAACCTTCCAGAAAGAGAGGGGAGGGAGGGGAGAGAGATTTCTTCATCGAACCTTCCAGAAAGAGAGGGGAGGGAGGGGAGCGAGATTTCGTCATCGAACCTTCCAGAAAGAGAGGGGAGGGAGGGTAGCGAGATTTCATCATAGAAACTTCCAGAACCTTCCAGATAAAGGAGAAGGGAGGGGAGAGAGATCTCGTCACAGAAACTTCCAGAACATTCCAGATATGGGGGAAGGGAGGGGGGGAGAGATTTCGTCATCGAACCTTCCAGAAAGAGAGGGGAGGGAGGGGAGAGAGATTTCGTCATCGAACCTTCCAGAAAGAGAGGGGAGGGAGGGGAGAGAGATTTCGTCATCGAACCTTCCAGAAAGAGAGGGGAGGGAGGGGAGCGAGATTTCATCATAGAAACTTCCAGAACCTTCCAGATAAAGGAGAAGGGAGGGGAGAGAGATCTCGTCATAGAAACTTCCAGAACATTCTAGATAGGGGGAAGGGAGGGGAGAGAGATCTCGTCATAGAAACTTCCAGAACATTCTAGATAGGGGGAAGGGAGGGGAGAGAGATTTCGTCATCGAACCTTCCAGAAAGAGAGGGGAGGGAGGGGAGAGAGATTTCGTCATCGAACCTTCCAGAAAGAGAGGGGAGGGAGGGGAGCGAGATTTCATCATAGAAACTTCCAGAACCTTCCAGATAAAGGAGAAGGGAGGGGAGAGAGATCTCGTCATAGAAACTTCCAGAACATTCTAGATAGGGGGAAGGGAGGGGAGAGAGATCTCGTCATAGAAACTTCCAGAACATTCTAGATAGGGGGAAGGGAGGGGAGAGAGATTTCGTCATCGAACCTTCCAGAAAGAGAGGGGAGGGAGGGGAGAGAGATTTCGTCATCGAACCTTCCAGAAAGAGAGGGGAGGGAGGGGAGCGAGATTTCATCATAGAAACTTCCAGAACCTTCCAGATAAAGGAGAAGGGAGGGGAGAGAGATCTCGTCATAGAAACTTCCAGAACATTCTAGATAGGGGGAAGGGAGGGGAGAGAGATCTCGTCATAGAAACTTCCAGAACATTCTAGATAGGGGGAAGGGAGGGGAGAGAGATTTCGTCATCGAACCTTCCAGAAAGAGAGGGGAGGGAGGGGAGAGAGATTTCGTCATCGAACCTTCCAGAAAGAGAGGGGAGGGAGGGGAGCGAGATTTCATCATAGAAACTTCCAGAACCTCCCCGATATTTCGCTACTTTCCAGAGAGAGGAGATAGTGGGAGAGGGTTTGAAGCAGGAGAAAAAGGAAGATAGACGACGCGCGCAGCACGGAGTCCGCCAGTGGCTTCCCCCGCCGTAGGCGGGGGAATGCCGCTGGTAATAAAATGTAGCGATTTTACAAAATCTTTGATGAACTGTCTATCTACCGTAATCGATTTTGTCGAGTTAGCGCGAATGTGACATATCTCATCTGATTCAGCATTAAATTTCCACGTTTTTTTTATCGCATCTGATGAAGTTTCTTTCATTACTTATTCACTTTGATACACTTTAGAACTGTTTTCACTTTAGATAGATTCGGGCCCAAAGAATTAGGTTATTCAAAAATTTCAAAAATCGATACGGCCGAATGTGGTTTCTATGATCTCCGATGTAAAAGTCTTTTCTCCATTGTAAAAGTGAGTTTTCCTTCCTGCTAGCTTTTGAGAGCGTGTACCTTCCTCTTATTTTCATGATAAATCAGCTAGTAATTATCACGGATTTTCTCTAATTTTGAAGGAAAATCGAGCTTTTACTACAGAAAGAAAAATTGTGTCTCCGATTTCTATGAAACTAATGTCACTGACTAAAGTGAGGACGGGGAGAACGCCTATCCACTTCATTTGGCCAAATTTGCATATTGAGCCGATCTGTGACCTACCATTTCAAAACGCTCTAACTTGGTCAGTTTTTTGACATACCGAGTCCGATATTTTTTTTCAGTCGCTTCTTATTGCCAAGATGTACAATTATCACAAAGGTGATCACATGCGAAAACGCATTTTTTGATGCGTTTCATGCGATAACGTGTTTTTTCACTTAAATTACTTACTTAGTAGATCCATCTTCAACGGGCGGGGCCGTGTGGATCACAGTTCTTCCATGCTTCTCTATCGCGTGCGCTGTTCAGTGTCTGTAAGGCTCGCGCGAAGCTGACGATCTTGTTGGTCGTCCGATACTGTAGGGCATCCGGGCGTATTCCTCGATCGAGTCCCTCCATCTGACTGGTGGTCGTGTGAGATCGGGGCAGGGAACCACTGCGTGACCTTTGTAGACCATCTGTCGTCGTCTCGTCGCAAGCACGTGGCCGGCCCATCGATGCTTCGCACGCTCAATTTATCGGATCGGATCGGATCGGCGAGTAGCGAGAGTCTGCGAACGTCCGAACAGCTTCTCCTCTGTTGTTGTAGGGAGTGGAGAGTTGTCCCAATGAGAGATCTCTCCAGTGCTCGATGAGTAGTTTGTATGAAGGAAAGGACGATCTTCGAAAGAGGCCATGTCTCGGCAGCATAGCAGAGCGCAGGGAGAACGTGAAAGTCGAAGAGAGAGGCACGAAGTCGGACATCTTGTAGCTGACTGGTGATTTCTCGAATACTCGCGTAGGCAGCCCATGCTGCTCTCTTCCTCCTCAGCAACTCCGTGTGAATGCGTCCGTTTGATCGTAGCTCCCTTCCCAAGTAGATGTAGGCGTCGGTCTCCTCGAGTGGGTGGCCATGGAGGGAGATGCCGGGCCGGGGCACCACTCATTCCTCATCAGCTGCGTCTTCTTCCGATTGATCGATAGTCCGATTCTCTCTCCAGATTTCGCCAATTCCGTGAGCATTTGCTCGAGTTTCTTGGTGTCAATGCCGAGGACGATATCGTCGGCGAATCTGAGATGAAACAGTCTCTTCCCGTCGATGAGTACTCCCTCCTCACTCCAGTTGAGATCGCCATGCAGTCTTGATGAGCAGCAGTGAAGAGTTTGGGGGAAATTGTTTCGCCCTGGCGCACTACTTTTCCGATCGGGATGCGGACGGGGCGGTCGAAGGGCTTCATCTCCGTGTGGCAGACTTCGTTGAGTCTCGAGGCAGTGCACGTAGGCTGAGTCGACTCCGGACCGAGTTAGTGCGTTGAGGACTGCCGGAATCTCTACAGAGTCAAACGCCTTGCTGTAATCAACGAAGATCATCCCGAGTGGTAGGTGGAACTCTCTGTGGTGCTCGATGATCGAAGAGAGGGTGTGGATATGATCGATGCAGCCGAATCGCCGACGAAATCACTTAAATTATGCAAAGTCGTATCTCGCTTCAAAATCATCATTTCGGACATTTCAAAAAAGGCTGTCGATAGCTCTTGATGAGCTCGATAATAATAAAAAATATTAGTAGTCCAAGTCGCCAAAGTTGGCGGTTTTCGAGATTTCTCACAATTACTGTTTTTTCTCTATTCTAGCTATTCTACGTGAAAAAACAATGATATCTGGGTGTGGATTTTGTGTGCTCAATGTGTATTCCAAAGTTCCAAAGTATTCTAACTGGGGTGAATGTGACGAATCTATTACGGCCGAGAATCGTTTCTTCATTCATAATTCTACGGGCCAGAACTAGACCAAAGATGACTCTCCTCTCAAATAGCTCTTGGATACCGAGATGAGACAGACGTTTAGTTTAGGAAGGAAGAGCATGAGGATAGGAAGGAGATGGAAAGCAACGGTAAAATAGGATTTTAGTGAATTTGTCCTGGACTTTTTCAAGCTTCTGACTGTCTATTTGAGAAACGGGTTCCAGAGTGGAATAGCTGAAGAATGTGAAGTAGAATTACAAAGATTGGGAGTAAGAAATGGAGGAAGAGATGCTAGAGTGGCACTTGTCCATGGAATCGAGATTAAGTGAGTTCTTATTTTTTAAGATATACAGTATATCTTATAAATAAGAACTCACTTAATCTCGATTCCATTGTCAAGTGCCACTCTATAATGGCTTTCCATTTTCCGACTGGCTTTCCAATTTTGGTAGAAGATTCCAGCAGAATCCTAACTTCTGGCGATCACACAATTATTCCTGAGGAGATTAAATTTTGGCTGATATATATGTTGTACAAATCCATACTATATAATAAAGCGCAAACGTCTGTGTGTCTGTCTGTGCGTCTGTCCGGTCTGGGCGTCCCGTCCACTTTTGGCATGGGCGTCCCGTCTACTAATGGTTTTCCTTAGAACACATCGTGACATGTCATAACACGTTAGAACATGTCGTGACATGTCTTAACACGTTAGAACATGTTAGAACACGTCGTGACATGTCATAACATGTTAGAACACGACGAAATTTTATAAGCTTATAAAACATTCAATGACGAAATAATATAAATAGGGACCGCAATGGGGTATCTAGAGAAAAATCCGAGAGTAATCACTGGTAGTGTGTTCCATGGAATCGTGACAGCTGAATCGATTGGGAATAAGCATATTTATGAAAATAATTAAATGAAAAATATATTGAAGTTTATTAAAATATCGTTTTGTTCAGCGATCCACCGTAATCGAAACTGTCGAGCTGTGCATCAACTTATGATTTTATATTTTTGAAAATAATTTAATTGTAATTAAATTATGAATAGAACAGAATAGAAGCGGTTCGAAAGTTGGCGACTTCTGGCATTTTGTGAAAATTGCCAAAAAACAAAACGAAATAGCACGAAAAATTGCAACCAAGAGAATCGACTATTGCGTTGATCGTACAGGAAATCTAGATAAACTATGCGCATTGTGGCTTACTTTGGTACAAGTGAAAGCGTTTGTGAAGAATTAATTATGTTTTTGATGTAAACAATAGCATAAATTGAATTTCGAAAATGCGACAAAAATAAATCAGTTTACGACTCAGTTCGTGGTGAAGGGGAAGGGGATAGGAGGGAGAGGAGATGGTGAGGGGAGGGTGAAGAGAGGGAGGATAGAAGGAATATGAAGAGGAGGGAGGAGAAAAGAGACGAGGGTGAGGCCAGTCCGCCAGTGGGGAATGCCTCTGGTCGAAGAATATTTTTTTTTTAAAGTTCATTTCATTATCGAAAGAGAATCCAGGACAAGGAATAAAACAGCGAACGAGAGTAATATAATCAGTTTATATTTCGAGATGAGTAGATAGGTATGACCCCTGCAATGCGCTTACGTCAATAATGTCATTGATCTCCCTCACTTTCTGATTCCTTCCATTCTCCATTTTGACCATTCCTGATCCAAATTGCATCGCTTGTTTGGGAGATTGATGAGGGGCATTCAGCGAGTGGAGACACTACATATCAGAAGTTCACACTGTTCACGTACTTCTCCAATGTCCCTCACTTCTCGGATGATTTTCTTTTCTCCGATTCCACGAGGGAGTGACAGATCAGCCTTATCCTCCATGCTAAGACCATTGGCCCATTCAACAAGATCATCGTGAAGGAAAGGTGATCTAGAAAGGGGTGAATAGTTTTTTTTTTAAATCAATATATCTTATAAATAAGAACTCACTTAATCTCGATTCCATTGACAAGTGCCACTCTAGCATCTCTTCCTCCATTTCTTACTCCCAATCTTCGTAATTCTACTTCACATTCTTCAGCTATTCCACTAGAGTATCCGTCTCTTTCGTATCTGAGTATACTTATCTAACGATGAAATGCCATTCAGTGAATAACCGATGCCGATGTCTTGCATATCCGGCGAACAGCTCATCTGCTCCACTACCCATCAGTCGAATCGGGGAAGTACATCTGAATGAAGGATATACGGTAGATCAACTATTTTTATCATGCGTATTACCGTATCTCTTTCTTGGTATCGAAGTCTATTCCAGTGCCTTGGAATGCAAAGTGCAGGACCGATGCAATGGACTCATCTAGGACAGTGGAGGAGGGACGAGTGGAGAGAGGAATGAGAATAGATCGAGCAGATTGGAGAGATGAACGAGTGACATTAACGAGTATGAGATGCAGATCACTGCAAGAATAGATAAATGAGGAATGAAATGAAGACTTACTGAAGAGGGAATTGATCTCTGAGATATGAATAAGCCGCAATGGATCTAGCACGATCTGATGCTCGAGATATGAATGATTCATCGTCCCCGAAGGCAACATTGATGAGATAGATGGGAAAGGATGATGGGGAAATAGAGAGAACTAGATGAGAAATGAGAAGGGAATCCACACCACCTGTAAATGTTCACTATCGAACTCTTTGCTCGAAACTAAACAGTAAATTCACGAAGTCGAGTGAGATTCCATTTGAGATGATTTAATTCATAGTATGTAACGATTGGTCCGAATTCATACCTGAGAAGCATACTCCTACTGAACTGACAGAGGGTGGAATGAGCATTCTAATGGCTGAGATTAGATGATCCTTTAGTTTATTACTTGTACCGATAGGAGAAATTGATCGAGATACCTAAAGATGTCATGACTACTGTAATCGGCCACTCAATATTATCTACTTACCGTAATCATATTTTCTTTGCTCTTATTGATTTGCCGATGTACTGTAGTGAAGAGTGATCTCCACACTTGATCCATATCATCCGGATAATCGTGTAGATACGAACACAAACAAAGTGTCGAGAAGATATCACTCGCATCAATAACACTCACTTGTGCATACGGTAGTTCATGCCAATTTTCCTGCGAATGATTACGGCATTCTTTAGTTGAAAAAGAAACGCACAGTAGTAGGGCGACCCAGATATGAAATCGTAATTGAAGAAGCGTCACTTGAGAAAAGCACGGACTGACGGCCAAAGACATCACGACCAATGAAAACTTTTCGCAATTTGGACTGAATAGAGAATATTGTAAGTAATATATGTGAACGTGTGGTACATTGTAGTAGATGACACCCCATGCGCACTTGAGATTCATCAGAATCTCAACGATCTGCTCCCATGATAGATCACTCAGTACGCCGAGGGCTATATAGGCATGATAAAGACAGGAAAATGTTTATTCTCACATGGACCGGGTAGATCTGAACGAATGTCGATAAAGTCTTCAACTATTTGCTCGAATTCGTGTTTGTTGAGGCTATGAAGAATAGCTTTCTGAAAATACGTAATCATGATTCATCAAAGAGACGCAGTTCTGACCTTGTCCAAAGACGTTGCCTCATTAGACCCAACAACATTGCTTACACAATCTCGTAAATTTGTAAATTGATTCCGACGGATATTATCCTTCGTGAAAGTGTATGAGACGTCACACATCTGATTATAAGCAATATATTATAGCAATATTTGAAACCATATATGGTTTCAAACACAAAAAAAAACTTGGCCTATGGTTAGAGAGAGTATCGTGGGTCGGGGTGCAGGAAAAAGATACCATCGCACGGCACCCGGAGCGAAGACATAGGCCAGGCCAGGTCGGTTCAGCCCCGGCAAAAAACAGCATTAGCCGGAGAGCCAGATCTGTTGTTCTGAAAATGGCACACCACACACAACTTGAGATATTCGTGAAAAGACACCATGCTACCGTAACACCACACTTTTTATATTTTTTTGCAAATTTTGTTTTATCAATATTTATCGATTTGTTTAGCTATTATAGCACGGCTCCCGGAGATCCGACATAGGGAGAAAGAAAACGTCCTAGTACAAACTAAAACTACAGACTATGAAAACGCCATCGCTTACAGTCTCCAGCTCCCTGATTTACACGTTGGAAGAACGGTCTCAAAGCGATGTCCGCTAAACATAGAAAAACAACGAATCGCAAACTAACTTAACCCTAAAATCAGGGTTATCGCTATGATGTAATTCAAAAAAAGCTGATCGACTTGATTCAGGCTCAACTTTGTACTGTAGCCTTTTGTTTTGTACTAACGAGTGGACGTTTTCTGCTTGCCTTATGTCTGCGGTCTGGGGGCCGTGCAAGATGAGATTGTACGCCCCGCCCCCGTCCTCGTTCACTGAGTTTTTCGCGCAAGTCTGCCGCAAATATAGGGCAAGTTTGCAGCAAGGACCTTGTGCAATTAGCGGTGAGTCCCACTGCAAGTACACTTGATCCTTGCGGCAAGCTAGCCGGACAGGACGCGCGTTAGGGATTAGTTTGCCCGCAATTTGCTTCATTCTTGCTTCAGGTTTGCCGATTTTGTGCGCAATTTGCTTTGCGTTCGCCTTATTCTTGCAAGTTTATTATTCTCTTCTTGCAATTTACTTATTTCATATTTGCTCAATGCTTATTTTTCTGTTTATTCTTTTCTGTTCCATGACCAATTGTTCCCCCGCTGCACCTAATCATGTTCCTTCACCGTTATTCGGTTTCTTAGTGAAAAAGGTTATTGAACTTAATTAGGTACAGCCGGAACATCTAAAATGATCGCGATGACTGGGCCAAACACTTTATTCGGGCAATGGAGTGGTACTTTATTCTTCTTTTATTATCGTGCATCTGAAACAAACTTCTACAGGGATGCCTGTGCGACCTAGACATTCTTTAGATGGAGCTCGATTGACGCCACAACATTGAATAGAGTAATTTCGTAATGAACCTGAATCAATATCATAGATGCATTACCTCTGTTATAGACTCCGCTTTCATCAGAAATGATAATATAATCAGTAGCATAACCGCTTGAAGAAGTATGTCACAACTGAAACGATAACGGCAACTCATTCTAAGCTCAAATACAACGGGAAACTGACCTTTTCTTTAGATGTTCCAAGCAGCATAGCAATAATTATTCAAAAGGTATAGTAGAGAAGAAAATGTATAAAACTGGCTCAAGCAAGTAGCGAGCGTAACATTGAGGAGAAAAAAAGGAGAAGTTGCGAACAAATTGCCCTAAGCTTGCCGAACGTAAGCAAGGATGAAGCAAGTTGCTGGTAACTATCCGGAACGTTCGCTAGGAAGCAACAATGAAGAAAACTGCGCGCAAGCGATTCCAAATTCTTTTCACTTACTGCGCGCAAGCGAATCCAAATTCTTTTCACTGATAATTATTGCGCAATGTACTCGAAAATTATAAATCATTGCATTCTTGCGGCAAGCTTGTGCGACAAACCCAGTGTTCATATTGTCCCCTCATCAATTTTCGTATATGCGTATCATTTTATTTCAGAAGATCGGTCTATGAATAAGGACGCTCTCAAGGAGACTGTGAGAGAACAAGCAGACCAGATCGATAGTACGTTCTCTGCGCTCCATTCGCTCATATCTTCGTAAGTATCTATTGAATTGAGTTGTAATTGTTTTCAGTGGTCCCGTTTTCCAGTTGTGAGAAAGGTGCAAGTGCCGAGCTCAGCCAGAGACTGAAGAATTTCGAACAGTGCTTGGCTGATATCCATAAGATCAGATTGTCTCTCAACGTGAGTTATATTTCATCTTGTTTATTATTCAATTCAATTCAATTACTGTGAGAACATAAACTAGCTTCTTGGTGTGCCCCAGATCGAAGAATTACATTCGCATTAGCTTGTTACACGCGGAACGGAAATTATTTTTTTCAGTAGCACGGCATCCGAAGAGCGGACATAAGGGGTTCAAAAATGTCGCTCGCTCTAAACAGCGCAAGTTTTTGTCAATCGAGAACTGAAAAGTACCAACAAAAGTATACCCACCGATTTTTGACCGACTTCACACACGTATTTGACCTCTGATCTACAGTAGGGTATTTGTTCCTGAGGATGATAATGGTCATAATTATCCTGCATGGGGTTAACTGCGGTTGCTTCTAAATCTAAAGACTGCTTAGGGGGTCATTCTGTAGAATTTGAAGCTGCCTAATCGTTACCGTAAGCAGAAAAATTATACATTTATACACCTGATCCCGTGTTCGATAGTAGTTTAAGCAACCATGTTTATTGGCATCGCTAAGATTAGAGTCTAGACCTCATACAGTACACGGCGGACTGAAATCCTACCGACACTCGGACCGCGTGGCTAATACTAAAAATGACGAACAGCGAAAACTGAGTATAATTATACTCAGTTTAGAAAAGGCGCGCGATTCAAACGGTAGAAAAATCAGGTTACTTTGACAGGACCAACCATTATATCAGGATCACCTTTTTTGAATTCCCTGAAAAAAGCATTGAGTTGCCGCTTAGGCATACGCAGAAAGGCATACGTACCTCACACCCAGCTTAGGGAGGCGAGCGCACAAAAATATGTTAAAACTCTTAAAAATATATCTAAAATATATATTTTTTAAATCACTTTGCGATCCGCGAGCCATAGATTTCCCTACTGCGCCAGGACACGCCTTAAGATTAGTGCCTCTTTTTTATGAACTCATTCTGATCCGCGGTATATCTGAAATTAATATTATATCAATATTAATATTGCAACACCAATCTCCTTTCATTAGTCTTCCGAAAGAGCTTAGATTGACCAGTAATAATTTTTATCATGGTTTCGCACAGTCATTATTCGTTAGAAACGAATCGTTGCAAAACTAAAATCATGTGCAAAGGAATTTTTAAAATATAGAAATGGTTGAGTAGCTAAATAATTGTTTCACGTATCATTTGTTGACAGGATCTAAAGGAAACGAAGGATAATCAGAAGAATAAAATCGCTGATCTGAGACGACAAGTGGCACTCAAAGATGAGCTCATCGATTCATTCGCCAGATCAGACATCATCGGAGAGTTCGAATCTCAAGGTTAGAAACAAACGGAGAATTGCACATCTAAATCGTAATTGATGTATCTCTTGAAAAGGTAAAATCTCAATGTAAGTTACTGAGATTATAACTATCAATTTATAGGAAGGAATATGTCCATCGAAGAGTGAACGACGGAACGCTGAGATGATCCTATGCCATCACTGTAACTCTATTATTCTCAGGTATTTAAGTGTGTCATTTGATTGATAAACGAAGCCAGAAATTATGATTGAGAACTGAATGGTATTTATAACGAGATTACATTTATTTTAACTTAAAATAATGTTTTGTTAATGATTCATTTTGGACCTCGGTCTTCCTGCAAAAATGTTGTATTATATTAGTGTTATAAGGATCATGGCTTTTTTTTCTTTTTTTTTGTTTGCAAAAGTATTTTCAGTCTAGTTTGCAATTAATATCATGCTGCGATATAATTTATATTATAATATTATGTAACTTACAATTCAAATAGCTTCCATTCTTCTTATCAATCATGAGGGGGGGGGGGGGGGAATCGTGTTGATTCATTCTTTCAAGAGTGGGAGATTCGATCTGGATGGAAGGTAACGAGAGAGATATTCCCTTGGCGAGACAGAGAAAAGGAGGAGATCTCACACAGACTGAAAAATTACAAGGATGGTATGTCTTTTCAAGTTCACTAAATTTTATTTAATCAACAAATGGATGAAGATATGGCTCGTAATGATTTTTTCTAACACCCCGGGTACACCATTAAATGACCCCAAGAAGAACATTTTGAACATAATAAGAGTTGCTAAACACCGTAAGGGAATATGCAATTTGTTTTTATTGTAGCTATAGGGTAGGGTTGTCTAAACGATTGCGACCTTGCGACGCCGCAACGAGAGGGAGAGAGGTAGCGACTCCGCTACGCCATTGCGATGGTCGCAACGTTTCCATTATGCAAATTCCGCGTCTTTTCCCTCCCGCCCCCCCTCCGCGCCAAACCCGTCGCGTCTAGCGCGCGCCCTCTCCTAATCAGAAAGTGCTCTCTCGCTCGGCGCCAGTGAGGGGAGGAGGTTACGACGACGCTACACCATTGCGACGGTCGCTACCTCTCCCCTTCTCTCGATCTGAGGTTACGGGGTCGCAACGGAGAGACGCGCGATTGCGACGCCGTAAAGATCGAATAGCCAATCCTACTATAGGGTACATCAAGCGTCTAGTTACTTTAAGAGACCGTCCAGGAGATTTCGTAGCTTTTTAGGGGGTTTTTGCAACCCATGCCAATAAGTTGTGGGTGAAGTCTCCATACCGAATTCTGATATTTGGCCCAATATGGAACACACTCTGAGAAATGCCAGACCAAGCCCAAAAAAATTTCAACCCTAAAAAAGTACGAAAATTTTATGCCGCGATGATGTTACGAAACCTTGATTCTCAGACTCAGCATGCAAAACTACCCCTTGTGTATTTTTCACATCCCAAAAACAGTCGCGTCGGACGCCGCAGCTTCCCGCCCGAGAGTCGCTCGGAGGCTGATGAGAGAACGACCCCTCGTCATTCTCGAATCATTGTCCCCTTGCCATTCCGAATAGATCGGCCGATCGAATAGAGTTAAGAATGCAATTCTCGAATATTATTCGAATTAACAACACTACTGATGAGAGAACGATGCCGAGAGATTTCGCCATTTCGGAGCGTTACAGTCACTATGGTGTCATATTAATATTTCATTTACCGTTTTTGAACATTTCTGTTGATATTATGGAGTTGTGATATCGCTAAAACACGAAAAAGATGAAAAGTCGAAAAATCACTTTCGAGATATCAAAATTTCAAAAATTCATAAGTCATGTATCTGAGCTTCAAATGGTGTTTTTGCAACGGAAAATCACTCGAATATGAGTTATGAACAATATCTGAGTGTAGTATATCTTGTTGGTGCGGAGAGCGATTAGAAGACGGGTTGTATACAGAAGAGGGTTATTGACGAGGAAGAAACTGGTAGGGACGTGGAACTAAACCCGTGAGAGAAACAACCTCTCAGTAGACGGGCACGAGTCAGACTGAATTTCATAAACAACCCGGAATACGAAATAGGCGGCAAATATAACAAGCAACGTCAAGTGTGTGGGAAAGTGTATGGGAAGGTTGACGATGCGAATTACCGTAGTAAGCGGGATTGTTACAAATAGTCCCATTGTGCTGGGGCGCACTAATGACTATTACATTTAGTCTTTACTTACGATGGGAGTGTTTACTATTCTTGTATTAATTACTATAGCATATAATTACTATACAACACTGACAAGGGAGAGTCAAAAGTCACCGGAGACCAATCCGAAGTTGGCCTATATAGGGAGGTAGGTACTGATGAGGGATACTCAGAACCACTTTCAGAAGTTTTCCGATAGACCTACTAAGGGTCGAATTTCAACGATTTAGTTTCCGAATCTTAACCACGTGGGCGCGTGAGATGATAGCGTTCAACCTCGATCCCAACTGCAGCAAGCGCCTCGGTAGCGCAGCCGGTAAGGCGCTAGCCTCGTAAACGCTATGTAGGTGGTTCGATTCCCCATGCTGTTCTTGCTCTTGCAAACTTTTTTCTCGAGATACAGCACACTTTATTTGTAGTATTGAGCAACTTTTACGGGTACAGAAGCAGACGAGAACATTAAAACGTGCGAAAATTATAATTCAACAGCGATGCAGCTTCTCCCAGTAGCATGAGAAGCAAAATGACTTTATGCAACGGGGGCAGCAGGTGAATCCACGCCCACCACACGGGCAAGGTGCCTCCGCACCTTTTCCGAACAGGAATTCCTTTGGGGACTCGAAGTGTGGAGGGTGAGTAGAGATGAATACTCCCCTGTAGAATCCATAACTGATGAATGGCTTGAATTTATCAGCACCGAACGTCCAATGTAGCTGGGATACAAATAAAGTGTGCTGTATCTCGAGAAAAAAGTTTGCAAGAGCAAGAACAGCATGGGGAATCGAACCACCTACATAGCGTTTACGAGGATAGCGCCTTACCGGCTGCGCTACCGAGGCGCTTGCTACAGTTGGGATCGAGGTTGAACGCTATCATCTCACGCGCCCACGTGGTTAAAATTCGGAAACTAAATCGTTGAAATTCGACCCTTAGTAGGTCTATCGGAAAACTTCTGAAAGTGGTTCTGAGTATCCCTCATCAGTACCTACCTCCCTATATAGGCCAACTTCGGATTGGTCTCCGGTGACTTTTGACTCTCCCTTGTGAGAGCAGAGGTCAAATACTAGGTGAAAAGTAACACACTATACCCGCCGATTTTTGGAGAAAATAGTACTCGCCGTTAGGCGGGGACGGTAAAAAAGGTATAATAATGACACCACAAGGAAAGCGCACGCTCAGAGACCACACCTTTTTTCGTTGCTCTAATCAACGCTGTGATTTTTTGCGGCGTAATATCTCCACTATTCCTTCACTATATTTGATGCCGAAATAACAACAATGACGCAAAAACTCTGGGAATTCATTGAAGTATACCCACAACACATACAATAATGCCTAAACCCTTTTGTATTAGCAATGTTACGCACTGGTTTGACCCATGTAACCGGTATGTAACGTTTTTTTTCAAACTTGTAAACTGAGTATGAGAGGTACATTTAAAATCGAAGAGGGTATATTTTTTAGTTACTTTATGATTCCCTCTTTCGAATGAGTATACAAGTTAGCCATAGAATTGCCGACAAACCTATTCATGCGAACTTACCCCATCTTCGCCCTGAGTACGGTAACCTTTAATTTGAATTCCTGCACTTTTCGTTTTTCGCTATTATCTCAGTTCTCGGATTAAATAGAGACCCAAAATGATGGTTAATTGTCCTTTTTCGTATGAGAATAACATATTCCTAATTACAAGTCTCTAGCTTTATTTTTAGCTGAGAATCTCAGCCTGAGATATTTGAAATAAGAAAAATTGCGAAAATTACAATCAAAGATCAGAACTTTTCCGGATTTTTAACAGGCTTAACATCGAAGTTCCGATATTTGAGGCGGTTTTTAACATCGCATTAAACTTTAGTTTGCAAAATGGTGAGAAAATTTGCGGCGAGGCGGCAAAAATTTTTGAAAGTAAGTGTCCCCCTTTACCAACAAAAGTATACCCGCCGATTTTTGACCGACTGCACACACGTATTTAACCTCTGTCTGAGAGTTATAGCCGATTTGCAATTTTTTTGAAATTGTCATTTTCATTGGACAAATTATCGAGAAATCAAAACTTTTTCTCTAGAAACCGTGCCAAAGGTTCAGATATTGTTCATAACTCATATTAGACTGATTTTCCGTAGAAAACGCAGCATTTGAAGCTCAGATACATTACTTATAAAATTTTGGAAATTTTGAGATCTCGAAAGTGATTTTTTCGACTTTTTATCTTTTTCGTGTTTTAGCGATATCACAACTCCATAATATCAACAGAAATGTTCAGAAAAGGTAAATGGAATATTAATATGACACAATAGTGACTGCACCGCTCCGGAATGGCGAACTCTCTCGGCATCGTTCTCTCATCAGCCTCCGAACGACCCTCGGGCGGGATGCTGCGGCGTCCGACGCGACTGTTTTTGGGACGGGAGATAAATACATCAGGGGTAGTTTTGCATGCGGAATCCGAAAATCAAGGTTTCTTAACGTCATCGCGGCATAAAATTCTCTTGGGTACCCAAAAACCGACGAAAATCGATTTTTTCGACCTTTTATCGATGTCCGTTTGCATCCAAAGCACGTTTTTTTCTTCGTTATTTTCATTTCTAAATTCACCCACCTCTAAGGACGTTCTTTTTTTAGGGTTGAAATTTCGACTTTTTTGGGCTCGGAGTGTTTACCATCATATCAGTTCATATTGGGCCAAATATCAGCATTCGGTATGGGGACTTCACCCACAACTTATTGGCATGGGTTGCAAAAAGCCATCCGTCGACCCCCCTCAAAAGCTACGAAATCTCATGGACGGTCTCGTAAAGTATGTGTCCCACCCAAAATTTACCACCTCTTTTTATGACTTTATTTTATGCTGCGCAACGACTAGGGACGGAGGTCGCAATTTTTTGAGTACGCTTTTACGGTTTCAACCTGCGAAATGACCTACCGTATATTTACTCCGAAATCCTTTTTATTTTATTTATACTTATTAGCTGTATATAACCGCCTTTTTGGAAGCTTATGATATAGTGAAGCGGCTCAAGAACCGAATAATACGAAAGTAAGTCTCCAATATCCGGATTCCAGTCAATGGTATCGTGTAACAGACCGTGCGCAATGAAAATGCATATTAGGTATTTTCCTTTTCATGAGCGATAGAATAGGTGTCAGAAATACCGGTTATGTCAAAATTTCAGAAAAAGAAGTAGCCTTTGTCATTGAAAATGGCCTTTTTCAATGGCGAAAACGTACTTGTCGTTCCTGCTTACACAGGAGTGCGTATTAGGTGTTTTCCTTTTCATGATAAATTATAATCATATTGAAGATACTTTTGACAAAAAAATAGCCTAATCGGAGTAGCGGTTTAAGAGACCGGCTCGGTTATTTTGGAGTATGGGCCGGACATCGATATCACCGATCCGGCCCAAACTTTTTCCCTGGATACCCCCATGGGTCCCCATCACCAAACCTGTCACTATATGGTCCAGATCATTGAAACATGAAAATTCCAGGATATCGAATTTTGAAAACTCGAAAATCAGATTAAAATAACCGAACGATCTGGGTCCAAAGTTAGTATACAAATATTACATACATGCCTAGACAACAAAAACACGTTTTAAGTTGGTCCGAAATTTCGATCCAAAACTGTTTTTTTCAACTTCTGAAAATAGTTTTTGAATTTTTAAAAATCAATATGTGAAAACCGCAACTTCTCACTAACTACATCTTGTAGAGTATTAAATTCTACGCCGAATAAGCTAAATGATGAAAATTGATTGTCCTTTTTTTTGATCTATGGCCCTGAAAGAGTCAGTTGAAAAAAAAGCCCATCAATATGGTGCTCAATTCGAAGCACACATCAGACAATACATTTTTTGTGTTGACAGTATAATGTAAAATTGAGGTTGGAACATGTTACAACCATGATAATTCACAAAATTCTGAAATTTCAATTTCAAAGATACACATGATAAATCCGCAACATCTCACTAGGCACATCTTGTAGAGCATTGAATTCTGCGTCGAATAAGCTAATTGACTTAAAAAATTGATAGTCCTATTTTTTGATCTATGACCATGAAAGAGTCAGTTGAAAAAAAAAAGTTTTCAGAAGCCCATCAATATGGTACACATGTTGAAGCCCACATCGAGTTCTTCATTTTTTGTGTTGACAGTTTTACCTGAAATTCATCTTTGAACGAGTTAGTACCATGAAAATTTTTAAAAAATCAGAAATTTTCATTAAAAAAAAAAAACAAAATTCGAAATCGCACTCTTATGGTACTATACTGTTCACAGATCAATTTCTGGTAAAACAATTAACACAAAAAAATTAGTACTCGATGTGGGCTTCAAAATGTGTACCATATTGATGGGCTTCTGAAAACTTTTTTTTCTAACTGACTCTTTCAGGGCCATAGATCAAAAAAAGTCATTTAGCTTATTCGGCGCAGAATTCAATGCTCTACAAGATGTGCGTAGTGAGATGTTGCGGATTTCTCATTTGTATTTTTGAAATTAAAATTTCAGAATTTTGTGAATTATCATGGTTGTAACATGTTCCAACCTCAATTTTACATTATACTGTCAACACAAAAAATTTATTGTCTGATGTGTGCTTCAAATTGACTACCATATTGATGGGCTTCTGGAAACTATTTTTCAAACTGACTATTTCAGGGCCATAGATCAAAAAATAGGATTATCAATTTTTAAGTCATTTAGCTTATTTGGCGTAGAATTTAATGCTCTACAAGATTTGCGTAGTGAGAAGGTGCGGATTTCTCATTTGTATTTTTGAAATTGAAATTTCAGAATTTTATGAATTTTCATGGTTGTAACATGTTCCAACCTCAATTTTACATTATACTGTCAACACAATAAATGAAGCACTCGATGTGGGCTTCAAAATGTGTACCATATTGATGAACTGCTGAAAACTTTTTTTTCAACTGACTCTTTCAGGGCCATAGATCAAAAACTCTACAATACTCTACAAGATGTAGTTAGTGAGAAGTTGCGGTTTTTAGATATTGATTTTCAAAAATTCAAAAACTATTTTCAGAAGTTGAAAAAACCAGTTTGGGATCGAAATTTCGGACCAACTTAAAACGTGTTTTTGTTGTCTAGGCATGTATGTAATATTGGCATACTAACTTTGGACCCAGATCGTTCGGTTATTTTTATCTGATTTTCGAGTTTTAAAAATTCGATATCCTGGCATTTTCATGTTTCAATGATCTGGACCATTTGGTGACCCGTTTGGTGATGGGGACCCATAGGGGTTTCCAGGGAAAAAGTTTGGGCCGGATCGGTAATATCGATGTCCGGCCCTAACGGCCGAATCCTCAAAAATAACGGAGCCGGTCTCTTAAATACACGAGTGGTGTTAATGGGCTGGGTTACGGTAGTTTCAATGGTGACCTGGTTTGGTGATCGGAATAGTTATGAAGCGTGTTTTCTTTTTAGAGATCGTTTACCTGGCACCCCTTGAGACCCATTGACAGCAAATCTTATTTAAAGGACTAGTTAAAATACCATTTTTACTAGTAAAGTCAATTTGCAATGAACGGTTTTCAAGTTGAAGTCTGACCCAGCTCAAGGCCCGCTTGGACTCGGCAAAGCGATTGTGTCTCACCCCTCGACTATTTTCGTTATCATTTCGCTTATTATTTTCACATTATTTTTCAACAACTAAATTGAAAACTTGGAATGGGGGAAAAAAACGCACCAATTTGTGAATTGTTTCGATCATCTGTTGACACGACCTCCGTCCCTAGCAACGACACTAGAATGTTATCAACAAAAAAATTGCCGGAAATAGCGTTGAAGCACGTGGCGCAATTTAAACGATTAATAAAACGCGTCCATGAACGGGAAGAAACTACAGTATACTTCGATATCCTACACGGAATTTGTAATAAGTTCAAAAAGTCAATTCCAAATCCAGTCTAATTATATTCCAAAATCCAGTCCAAACTACAGTATGCTTTGAAACTCGCGTTTGAATTTCGCGCGCTTGAAAATCGATACCATTCATGGCCTAGCCGCGAATTTGAAATTTTCCTTTGGTGGGACTGGTACTTTAAGTAATTAAACGTTATGAATTGCTTCTCCGGAACAAAAAAACGTAATCGTGATGTATATGGATAACTATTTCTTGAATATCTTCTATGTTGAGTGATCAGTGCCACAGTGCTCAGAGAGTTCAATGGGATGCGCAACATCGAAATTTCGGCTATTCTACTATAGTTATCGCTGCCTTTTTAAAAAGTGTCTTCTTTGTGAATGATGTCATGCGTGTGGTGAATGAGAAAGACGTCTGGGATGGTAATGGAAAGGATTTGTAGGTGGACGGTGAAGGACATGTTCACTTTCGAGAACGTTGGCTTCACAAACTCAGTCGATGGAATTCGCTATCTAACTTGCGCTGATTGTGATTTCGGCCCCATCGGAAGAGTTACTGAGGATAATCTCCATATTGTGGCTCATTCGAGAGTGAAGATGGAGTCTGTCCCCTCTCCCACCAATTCATGATATTTTCAATAAGATATGCCAGTGCTAACACTCTTAGTAATGTTATTCTCATATCTACGTTTTGTATTTTTCCTTTATATTTAAAAAAATTATTATTTCGAATATCTTATTTTGTACTAGGCTTCGATAAACAAGAATTGTTCTCGCGAAAACGCTCATCATTCTTGCCAAGAAATCATTCTTATTCAAGAATGATTGGACAAGAATGGATCGGCCGTTCTTGAATAAGAATGAAATTCTTGCTCGAGTTCTTTCGAGAGTGAACAATGCTCTCATAGACAAAGATTTTCTTCTGCGGAGCGAGCGCGCCAGCAGCTCGCGACGCCATAGAGAGGAATGAATGAGGGTTGTTTACGAGAGAACGATTCTTGCAAGAATCCATTCTTATTCAAGAATTCTCGTTCAAGAGGGACCGGTCGAGTAGGATAAATGAGAACGAATAATCGTTCTTGATTCTTGTTCTATTCTCGTTTATCGAAGCCTATTTTGTACACAACGTCCCAACAATAAAAAAATTCTCGTTTCTAATCTCGACTTTAAATGTGTCATATCGCTCGACCATATCTTTCAAAAATAATTTTCAATGAGTTGATTCAATCGGCATTGATTTTGGAGATGGCAGATGAGAAGGAGACTCCGATTGTATTGGGGACGACAGTGGAAGAGCCATTGGATCTGATCAGACTCTCCCTTGATGAACGAGTATATGTCAAGATGAGGAATGATAGAGAGGTCTCTCATTGGTCCATCTCTAATCTTACCAGTCTCTTTCCCTTGTCAGATTCGAGGTCGTCTACATGCTTTCGATCAACATCTCAATATGGTTCTTGCTCAGGTACTTATTTCTATTCTATATAGTCACACATGTTACAGAGGCATAATATTGCCGTGCTTAGAAAGAACCGTGTGCGCCTCTTTCTGAAATTCGGCCAAAACTCCAATTAGGATATTTCTCCATGGTACGGTGGAATCACCACCACACTTTCGAAAATTAATATTTTTTTAAATATTAATATTCTGCTTCATTTATTGTTTCAATTAGATAGCCATGCTCATTCTCTATCCAACCGTCACTCCATCGTCTCTTAGGAATTTGAAATACCGTTGCAGTCAGCGATCTTACATTTTTCACCACTCACAAAATTTCGTTACTTTCATTTTTCTCTCGAAATCGCCATGTCTGGTCGATGTCGCTATTACTAGCGTGTTCCTCAACCCTTTCTCCTCACTTTGAGCACTTCCACTCTGCTGGGCGTTCGTTCGTTTTTTCCACAGCATAGCTCCGAATAGAATAGATTTTGAAGTTTTTACTGCATTTTAACGTTCTCGTTTACTTTTCCCATATTTTCGGCATGTCTGATCGTTGCCGTTCCTAACATTTGATAGAATAGATCATGGGGCAGCCAATGAGCATACACATGCATCTTGAGTTTCATTCGTTTTCATGTAGTTCATTATGAAAAATAGATCTACCATGTACTTTCATTGTCTACTCTGTTCGCTTCGAAGCTCAATATTTTAATATTTATTTGTTTAAAATATATCATAGATGCGTTCCCAATGTACTTTCATTGAAACAGAGCAGAAATGACAACTTAAAAACCTGATACGAATTATTTATATGAAAGTTATTAGGTAAGTAATGCTCGATTTTGGGCTCAGTGTTTAAGCTCATAATTTCGTTGCTTCAAATAACCATGAGCTGCCGTCCTAGCATATTTTCAAGGTATGCTCGAACACTATAGTTACTGCGTTAAAACATTCCCCGCTCTGTTTGTAGGAGAGAAATTTCGATTTTAATGAAAGAGAGACGAAATTGCCGTCAATTTATCATTTTGAGGGGTGCTATCATAAACCACACCAGATACAAATGAGTTCCTAATATTATGTCATATCAACCAGTGATAGAGTAAGGTTTCCTGGTTTGTTTGGCCACGAAATCTCAGATGTTCAATCCATAGGGGAGGCTGGGTGTTTGCAATAGTGTCGATTTCGATGTCAATTTTTCGACCTCGAAGTTCCGAACAATGCAGTTTTCGAAGGGAGAGATGAATCGTCAGTCAAATAGTTTTGCAGTATGAACAGGACAAGAACTTTATTTCGCAGTATATTTGAGACTTTATCGCCAGAAAAAATGGAAGCGAAAACGTTGTTTCAATCTGACTCATAAAATCTCCTCATTTTATTCGGGACTACTCTCGAGAAGGCAAGGAATTGAGAATGTGTTCTTCTATGATCAATACGTTGTATACCCATCATACTTTACTGCTGCAGCTTAGTTGTGGTCTGATCATGGTTCCCCACTGATTGCTGGCCCGACAAAATTCAATATCTCGGTCGAGTTCATCGTCTTTGCTTGCCTATTAACGATATGGAAGGATTGTGATAGCGTGCTTTGAAGAGAGTATACAAGTCCTCAGATATACAAATTGAAAATTCAGGAGAGGTTATACTATAAAAATTCTAAAAACGAGCAGGACTTATCGGACAACCTGATACAAATATGACCCAAGGTCACGTTCCAACTCAAGAAAAAATACGGTATTTTACTGGCCAAAAATTAGATTTTACATTTCATTTTTAATGACATTTATTATTTTTAATTTATTTTTTAATCGTCAGAAATAGATTCAGCACCAATGACTTGGTGGTTCACCGGAATATGGTTCCGATTTGACCAATTTGAAGCACACCCCCTGCGGTCCCTAGCCGTGCTTTATGAATTACGAAATAATGAGAAATGGGGAAAATAATACTCGCGAAATTTCGCCGACCGCCGAGACCCATCTGAGGGTATGCTGTAGTTTTCGCGGTCGTGATATTATTTTAAAGTTTCTATAATTATTTAAGATTATTTAATACATAATTAAATAGTGTTATTTCATATGAATGCGTTATATAAGAGATATGAAAATAGTTAACGTGTAACGAAAATCTTAGGGAAGAAGTTGAAACCGAAACATGTGTCCATTTAGTTCTCCCACGCAGCCTTATGACTGTGTTTCGTCTAAAGACTATTAAATATGAAAATAAGCCTCGGGAAAACATTACAAAAAAATTGCAAAAATAATATAGTCAAGGAGATTCGAACCCACGGTAGTCGCACTTAAGACCAGCGTCCTACCGGTTGAGCGACCGAGCTACTTGCAATGGTCGTGTTGTGGTCTTCGATTATTCTTGGATCGCTCGCGCGGCTACATAGGTTTCGCGAGACGATAAACAGGCTGAATCGAATAGTTTTCATCCCTTACCCTAAACAGCCTAAGCATTTACCTAAGCAGCCTAAGCAACCTAATTATAAAAATTGTTTTTAAAAAAAATTACTAACAAGGGAATGGCATATCCCTTGGGATGAAATTGGGGTATGAGCTATATACCATTAGAAAGATAAACAAAAGTTGATAGGAACTGCGTTTTCAAAACCTGCTAGTCAGTGATCGAAAAGTATGGCAAAAACGACATGAGAAAAAATTCAAAACCGATGCCGATAATAGCGTCGCTTGATAGAACTCGATGCGCTCTTTTCAACGGTGTATCTCGTTCGCTCCTAAAAGGCGTCGATCATGATGAAAAATATGACGGAACGTCAAAAAGCGCACTTTACGTTAAAGTGTTGGCAGCCGTATCTAAAAAAAACGACACCCTTCCAGAGAGAATGATATTGAAAAGAGCGCATCAATTTCTATTAAGCGATGCTATTATCGGGCGCCTTTTATGGTAGAAAATTTTCAATTGACATGACTTTTCGATCACTGCTGACTTTTACTCTTGGGTTCGATCCCTATTGCATCCAAAACTTTTGCTCGTTTTTTAAAATTAATTTTTTAAATAATATGACTCTCTGATGCTGTTTAAAATGTTTTGCAACGACGTGAATTTTTGGATGTTCTATTAATCACAGTGGATTGCAAAATATCCGGATAATAAAACAACCCGCAAAAAATCCGGCCATCGACGTGCTTTAAACTAACTTCGTTGTAAAACAGTTAAAACAACATCAGAGAGTCATATTATTTAAAATTAATTTTGAAAAATTCGAGCAAAAGTTTTGGATGCAATAGGGATCGAACCTCCGAGTAAAAGTCCTCTAGTCAGACGCGCTATGGAAGAGGGACGAGTGAAATGCGTAGAGGTCTCTGTGCCGCCACACTCAGAATCGCCGTCAAATTTTCGACTTCGAAGACCACAGGGCACATTAGCAGGTTTTGAAAACGCAGTTCTTATCAACTTTTGATTCTCTTTCTAATGGTATATAGCTCATACCCCTTTTCATCCCAAGGGTATGCCATTCCCTTGGTAAATAAAAAGAGTTCTCGATCCGCGAAAACTACAGTACGCCCCAGATGGGAGTCTCGGCGGTCGGCAATATTTAAGAAGAGAAAATAATACAATGTTACACTGCTTTGGGATCTCTATTTAGTGATCAATCAGAACTCTAAATAGTGGTCGAGGACGGGGGAATGAAGATTGATGTATGGAGTGTTGATGGACGAAGCGTGGATCAATAGGGGAATGCATTGTGGAAATGAGAGGATGATATGTAGAGAGGGCAATGGGGTATTAATAAACAAGCTCTAATATTTATTCCTTATACTTCGCTTATAGAATCGAGAGTGCTGAATCTAACAACAGCAAAGAAAGGCCATAAAATTGATGATATAATAAACCATAGCGATTTATCAAAATCATTGATTCACTGCCCAACTACCGTAATCGATTCTGTCGAGTTAGCGCGCATTTATAACTGGAAATCATTTATTCTGATTTAATAATATTTCAACAATATTTTGATTCTTTTTTAGGTATTCCAGTTTGAGAACTATCGAACGCGAGTAGAACACGGGTCAAATTTGAGAGTAAACGCTAGTGTTCGAACGAGAATTCGAGGATATTCGTTTGCCAAGATATGCAGTCTTCGAAGCCGCTAAACGCTACTTCCGACTCATAGAAACTACCTGATTTCACTATTAATAAAGTCTCCAGCACTGATACCACAAGTTGTGAAAGGTTAATAAGAACGGCATCGAAAGATAACGACGCTGCATACCTGAGAATGTGAAAAATAGCAATTTTAGTGCTTCGGAGCAAGAAAACTATGTTTCCGAGTGGCATTTGAGGCACGAATGTATGACCGTTGCATAGCCTTCACCCCCGCGAATATTCCATGAAGTGGGTTAACGACGGCATCGCGTTTGAAAGAGTCAGTTGATCAAAAACGATTTCTGAAATAGTGTTTACGATTGTTCAATTTACAATTTTTGTTTTTCAATTTTTGTTCAATTTTCGACGCTGCAGGCTTGAGAATACGAAAAGTGAATTAGCTATTTTTTTAAAACTTTAACGCAAGAAAACCGTGTTTCTGACTGATATTTAAGGCGCATATGTGTGACCGCTGTGTAACCTACACCCTCGCGAATATTTCATCAAATGGATTAGCGACGGCATCGCAATTGGAAGAGCCAGTAGGTAAAAAAAGATTTCCGAAATAGTGCCCTCTTTGTAAGAAGATACGCTTCTTTTCGAATAATTTGAGCAAACAGTATGAGCGATGTTGTTCACAGGTATTTGAGGCACCTAAATTCAATTTTTTTAAAAATTGATAGCAATTAAAGACGGAATTGATTTTCAAAAACAAGACACTGAAAAATCAGTTCTCGATTTGCGTGAAATGCTTGAAGAGTATTACTGTATCGCGTTTTGCACGCTGGAACCCACTATTCCCTCTCTAATGATAGGATAGAATAAATAGCAATAAAAATAAATCTAATTCACTCAATCTCTTATTATGCGCATCACAGTGCACGGAGAATGAACAGGGGATGGTAATGTATTCAAATTTCTAGACGGGAGAAACGGTAATTTATCGGTGACTATTTAGTGTGTTGTATAGGGGTGTTCCGAAAGTATCTTCCGCGTTTTTAAAACTTTTATTTCTTGTAAACTATAAGTCAAATTCATAAATCCTATTTAGTAATAATTGAAGGTGCAGATGATCTAAAATGTTCTATCTTAAGATTGCGAAACTATTGCGTAATGATGACGAAATAGGCTAAAAAGTGTGTTTTCGGGCTACATTTTTGAAATTTTATTTCTCAGTGATGGATTTCGTTGGGAACACCGGATTGAAAAAAAAGGTAACGAGGGGTTTGTATTATCAAATAAAAATTATTAATATAAAATACCTTAAACTATGGTTAAACTAGGACGAAATCTTTCATTTTTATGCATTTTTTGATGATCGATTTTTCGAATTTTATCTTTCTTGGAAGTATATTTCCTTCAAATTCTGATAATTCCCAGTTATGATTTATGTGTAATATTTTGAAAATGTTATTGGTAAGAAATTCGCATATTTTCAGAAAAATGTGTGGGAAATTTCGAGTTTCGTTGTGATGATGCAATCGAAAATTAAAAGATTAGTTAGCGCGCAATTTGAGCGTTGACGACTCCAAACTCCCTTGAGACGATCAGATGAGTTTTATCTGTACGCAAAACTGAGAGCGGATTTTTTAAATGAAAATTGAGATGGGATCATTTTGATGATGGTTGGTCTAATTAGCGCCGTTTATCAATAACATGTGGACATACAGTGCTCAAGAGCTTAAATATTAGAACGATGGTTGCTAGAGCCAGCGCACTTTAGTATGACTTGATAAGTTTCCTAGAACCTGGAAAAATAATAATTTATCATGCATTTAAGGCGTGAGAAAGCGATAGAAATGTGTGGATTGAGGGGTGCATGAGATACGATGTCGCTACAAGGCGGCAAAGAATTATTTAGGAAACAAGACATGATGTAAAATTAATGATGACTAATTATTTTGATGAATGACTTAGAGTTCCTAGAAAGAATGACACTGTTGGGGAGAATATTCCATCTATTTACAATGCGATTACAAAGGAAATGATCGAGAGCTACCCTATTGAAACGATGTTTCTTAATTTGAAAACAATTACGACGGGAAATTCTATTAATAGCGGGGCGAAGGAAGAAATTATCAACTGTGAGCTCTAACTCTCTATGTACAATCTTGTAAGTACAACACAAATCAATATTGGCCCGTCGACTCTCGAGAGTGGCGAGACCAAGGGCACGTAGTCGATTGGGGTAGTTGTTGGGGGGCTCTCTGCACTTGTTGAAAACTCGCTCACTGAACTTTCGCTGAACTGATTCGATTAACTTGATCTGCTCTCTGTCGGTTGGTGACCAAAGTTCACTACCGTACTCTAGGATGGGTCGGACGTAAGAAGAGAAAAGACGCGCGTATAATTTGAGACTACGGGAGGAGAAAGTGCGGGTGATGTAAGCACAACGTGCTTTAGCGCGGGACACTAGTGTTTGGATGTGACTAGCGAAGGAAAGATTGTGGTCGTAAGTAATGCCAAGATCTTTGAATACCGTCTTAGTGGGGAGAGAGATTTGACCGATTTTGAAGTCAAAGTCTGAGTGTCTAGGGCCAATTTTCATAATGACAGTCTTAGTGACTGAAATAGATAGTCCCCATGTTAGAGACCAGGAAGCGAGAGCGTCAAGAGATCGTTGGAGGAGGGGAGGATCACTTATCGAGTACAACTTGATGTCATCTGCATAGAGATTGCAGTGAACACCAGGGGGAAGAATACGCGAGATGTCAGAAACATATATACTGAATAGAATTGGACCGAGACAAGATCCCTGGGGCACCCCTGACTACTGGGTAAGGAGAGGAGAAGCTGTTGTCAACCATGACTAATTGAGAGCGATTTTTGAGGAAGAACTTAATCCATTTGAGAACACTACCTGAGATGCCGACAATCGCGCACTTATGGAGTAACAAGTCAATCGGGATAGAATCAAACGCTTTACTGAAGTCAATAAAGGCAACAGAGACGAATTGATTTTCGTCCAGTGCTTTGTGCCAATGGAGAAACGAGGAGAGAAGGGAAGAGATGCATGATCGCTTAGAACGGAAGCCATGTTGAAATGGGCACAATAGATTGTTAGATGCAAGATGATCTAATAGCGCGAAGATTACGGGATTTCACGAGAAGCGCGAAGATTACGGGATTTCACGAGGTTGCGCTCATTACTCTTTGCTGTCTCTCGGAAGCTCTTTCTCAGGAGTTTACTAGTGCGAATGAACGGTTCAGTTCCAATAGTATTACGGCGGCGATAAAGAAGTCGGCATTTCACGAGGTTGTGGTAGAGAGATGGGAGGGGTGCTTCTACAGTAACCTGAGAGACTAAACGGGTGTCAGAGACAAGCACGACATCGCCATCAAGTATCCTATCGTTTCTTGTTGGGTGGGTGACTAATTGGGAAAGAGAGGATGAGATGGAAAAGTCGAGGAGGGCTTTACTATGGTGGGAGTCTGCAGTTAGATCTACCCAGTTGAAGTTAGATCTACCCAGTTGAGATCGCCACAGTTAAGATCGCCACTGAGAATGATATGGCTGGGGTCGCGCGAGATAAATATTTTCCAAAAACGCGGAAGATAATTTCGGAACACCCCTATATATGTATTTCGAAGACCAGAGTGCATAGTGATACAAATCTTGATCGAACTCTGAGGTAGAGGAGGGGGGGGGTGATGTTAGGGAGATGGAAGAGTTGTGATTGCAGGCAGAGGAGACGGTGACTCGTGTGGAAATGGACGAGGAGTCATTCGAACAAGTCTATCGACAGACCAAGAGAACCATTCCCATGGTATTCGTCAGAGGAGATTGTGTCATTCTCGTCAGTCCTCCTATGAGAGGATCATGAATTACCTCCCGCCGCCTCCCTCTCAGTTCCTCACAAAAATTCCTTCTTCAATTGTTATTAATTCACACACTATAATCGATATCTTTATTTTGTTCAATACTATTCTTTCCTCCATCTCCTTCTTTCGAAGTTATATTGACCTTGAATTTATTCTTCGCTTTTTGCAATCATTGATCCTCGCTCATGATAAAATGATAAGTATAATGAACATTCAAATTAATACAAGCCATACATAATGAAATTCAATTATGAATACCTTGCTTTGAATTTCATAGTTTTATGTTTATTAATTTCGGTTGAATTACGGAATTTGAGTATGAGATTTACTTAAGTACATCCATTCTTAAAATATCTTCCATTTTAAATATATATCACGGATTTTCTGTAATTTTGTAGGAACGTTTACTACAGAAAAAAATTTCGCGTCCTCGGATTTGCGATGAAACTTTTGTTACTGACTAAAGTGAGGGCGGGGAGAACGCCTATCCACTTCATTTCGCCAAATTTGCATATTTTTTAAAGCGAGATACGACTCAAAACGTGAAATGAGTGTGAAAAACGACAAAGTCTGGATTTCGCTACTGAGTAGCATTATCGGGGAACCCGAGTTATGGATGATGGCTAAAGATAAACCTTAATTCAAGTGTGGGGAATCGAACTCAAGAATAAAATTCGTGATCACAAGAGGAAAATGTCGAGCTAATTTGCATAATTTCGTTGAAAAAACACGTTATTGCATGAGACAGATCAAAGAAGGCGTTTTTGCATGTGATCACCGTTGAGAAAATTGTAGATCCCGGAAAGACAAATATTTTGGAAAAAATCGGGCTCTGTAGGTCAAAAACTGACCGAGATAGAGCGTTTTGAAATGGTAGGTCACAGATCGGCTCAATATGCAAATTTAGCGAAATCAAGTGGATAGGCGTTCTCCCCGTCCTCACTTTAGTCAATAACATTAGTTCCATAGAAATCCGAGACGCAAAATTTTTTCTGTCGTAAAAACTCGATTTTCCTACAAAATTACAGAAAATCCGTGATAAGAGGCCGTTTGCGTAAGAGTCAGTGAAAGTGTAACAGGGTTTGACACAGCAAAAAATCAAATATGCCCAAAGTTCGTCCTAGGGGTAACTTTTGATTCTGAATCGACTGGCGTTTTCAGTTTTTCGATCAGAAGCTTCTGAATCCCGGTACGACGCGACGTCGATTTTGCCAAATTCTTGTTATTCAATCAAAACTGCCTCGCGAAAGGTCAAAATAGTGCCAAATATCACGTACCCGAGCAGAATTTAATTCTCTACAACATGAAAAAAAAATCTAGGCTTTACCTTTTTTCGTTTTCGAGAAAAAGTCGATTTTTGACATTGGACGCGTGCGACAAAATACCTCGGCCATTTTGTAGAGAATCTTTTCCTGATCATTTTGGTATATAAGTTTAAGCATTTGACTACGCCGCGAGATAATAGGCAACCTAAACCGCGGCCAACTCGCGTTTTTTGCAGTTTTTCGAAACACAACCTTTTTCTTTCGAAGTTTCAAGATCTCTAACATAGAAATTCGGTTTCCACGTGAAAAATACGTCAGAAAATCATATAGTCATGTATATGACTTTTCGACCCCGTATCTGGTTCCTGGTTCCATTTTTGGGTCAAAAATATATATTCTCAAAATACCCGAGTATATGATTTTCTGACGTATTTTTTCACGTGGAAACCGAATTTCTATGTTAGAGATCTTGAAACTTCGAAAGAAAAAGGTTGTGTTCGAAAAACTGCAAAAAACGCGAGTTGGCCGCGGTTTTAGGTTGCCTATTATCTCGCGGCGTAGTCAAATGCTTAACCTTATATACCAAAATGATCAGGAAAAGATTCTCTACAAAATGGCCGAGGGATTTGGTCGCACGCGTTCAATGTGAAAAATCTACTTTTTCTCGATAACGAAAAAAGGTAGGCTCTAGGGACGGCAGCGGTGTAAATGGATGAACGAAACAATGCATAAATTGGTGCGCAAATGGAAGCTCACCTTACCCCATTCAATGTTTTCAATTTAGTTTTTGAAAACTATGGCAAAATATTAAGTAAAATGATAAAGAAGATAGGTGGAGGGTGCGACTCTTTGAGTCCAACTGGAGCGCATCGCATGTCAGTCTACTGATCATGCTATCGTGAACTGAAATCATAAGAATATTTTTCAAATGCTCTAATAAATTACGCTATCCTCGTCTCGTACTACCAGAGTCACGAGGGATCATGGAAAAACAAAGTATAATTTTCAATAATCTCAATTTAACACGAGAAGCGGAATCACGGTTATGAATACAGTGGTTCGTTGGGTCACAATGTTGTCCTGAAAGTTTTAAATCATTCGCTAAAAATGGGCAGACTGTTCACTCCTTCTTTTTTCACTATAAATCCATAGCACCGTTCTTAATAACATATTAAAAAAGATCGGATGAACAGTTTGACAAATTTATATTTTTCAAAAAAACCGAATTCTTGCCGTGAAAATGAGCGATTCTCGCGGCTGATATTTCGTGAAATATTTTTTCTAGCATTATTCTTATTTTGATAACTATTTTTTGTGCTGCAGAATCTATCGATGGTGTGAAAAGCTAGAACAGTCAATAAATTCTTCAATGTTGCGTATTACCTCTTCATGCCATGCTTTATATGCTTTCACTTGGTCATTTTATTCATTCCAATCAACGAAACAGCTTGAAAAATTATAGAAATATTTTTAAAATGCTTCAGAAAAATATTAAAGATTTGAAAGCCAAACTACGGTAGTTTGACGGGAAAGCGGTCGGAGGGTGTAGCCCAATATTCCGTACTCACATATTCCGGCTGCGGTCCCTAGGTAGAGCCTAATTTTTTTCCATTTTGTAGAGAATTAAATTCTGGTCGGGTACTTGAGATTTGGCACTATTTTGACCTTTCGCGGGGCAGTTTTGATTGAATAACAAGAATTTGGCAAAATCGACGTCGCGTCGTACCGGGATTCAGAAGGTTCTGAAAAACTGAAACCGCCAGTCGATTCAGAATCAAAAGTTACCCCTAGGACGAACAC
>BTSX01000004.1:28936777-28990868 GCA_036245825.1 Pristionchus entomophagus
GTAGTGTACGTGATGGTTGGTGGATCGGCAGCCTCAGTCTCAGTGATTGACCCCCTCGGGGCACAAGTCCAGACCACGCCAGTCTACTCTTCCGATGAACAGAAACTGTGGCTGGTGTCTCCTCGCTTCCCTGTGTATCTACTCAGTGACGGTGAGATGAGGAAGGAAAGACTCTCTCACTCCATTCTCTTCCCTCTCAGATCTCATCCAACAGTCGAATCTGTTTCCCCACTGTCTATGGATATGGAGGAGCACAAGTTGTAGTCGGATTCATCAGGACTACATGACTACTGATAAGCCTCTCCCTTATGCAGTATATGGAAGTGAGTGAGGAGGAGGGAGAGAGAGAGGGGGGAGATGACTGAATCGTGTCTATTCAGAGGTCAATTTCCCTGTGTTCCATATCATGGATAGACAGACTGAGGGAGGAGGACCCCCTCCCGCCCCCGTCGAGACTCTCTTACATGGCCAATTACATACGTCCAATCATTCTGGGTATGATAAAGGAAGAGAGAAGAGAGAAGAGAGAAGAAGAGTCTTATTCAGGGAAAGACTGGCCAGATGTACGATAGTGATCTCGATAAGAGAACTGGATGTTCATTCGAGCATATCGGAAGAGGATTCACATGCAAGAAACAAAGATGAAGTCCTCACTGTCATTTCGAGGTACTTCCCGCCCCCTCCCCCGCTTCTCATATCTTGCCTCCTTTCAGTGGAGTGGATGACAACAATCAGCCGTTCTCTCGTGAATCGATAGCCTGGTGCAAGGGTGTGACTCCTCCCCCTGTATCCACCACTACAGTGAAGCCTCCTCCTCCAACCACCACTGGACCAACCAGCACAGTCACCAGTAAGTAGAATGACCAGTCTTCGTGCCGACTAGACTCTAGTCTCGTTTGTAGTCTCATGAGTGCTTCTCCTGGTGCTTTGTAGTCCGTAGTCTGGTGGATAAATGGTTGTTCCCCTGTGTGTCCTCATCCTTGCACAGTGCACTCTCTCAATGTAGACTAAGAGTGTCTGTACAGAGTCTTCCTCCCCATCAACGACGGAATTCACCCGCAAGACAACAACCACTCCCATACATACCACTACCTCTACTCTCCCTCCTCCTCCAACAATCAAAACTGATGGTCCCCCTCCCTCTCCGACCACTAGTCTTCCTCCATCCACTCCTCCCACTACCAAACCTCCATCCACCACTTCGTCCTCTTCCTTCTTCTCTGCATTATGGGGATTGGCTCTAACTCTCGTCCTTCTTCTGTCCATCTAATCCCCATTCACTCCCCGTAATGCAGTCATAGAAGAGAGAGATACATCGTGGTGGACTCCATTCCCTTCCAATCAATCCATCCATCGATTGTACCCTCTTCTATGACTGCATAAAACATTCATTTTATGCTTTTGAACACAGTAATGGTACACAAGGGGATTGAAGGGAATGGAGAGAGGAGGAATCTTCTCTCTCTTTCAGCCACTCCAGCTCCAACACCGAAGACCATTCAATTCGATGTTCTGTTTATCGTGGATGAGACTGAAGACGAGAGATTCCTCCCTGATGTGGCAGAGAAATTCATTGAGAAGACCATGGAGATATACACTACCAGTCAGAGAAGAGCAAGAGTTGGACTCATTACCATGCCACAGAAGGAGGTTCGGGGGAGGGGGGAGAGGCGAGAGGCGAGAGAGAGGAGACGGAAAAGAGAGATCACAATTAAGTAATTTATATGGGATTAACGTTATGTTAATTGCAGAAGAAGTCAATGCCCGTAGCCTTCCTCTCTTCCATCGACAGTTTCGATGCTCTCGATCAAGATCTTCTCTCTCTCGAAGATTTCTGGATTGCTGGAGAGAAGGAATATCTCGCCCAGTGAGTCCATCCTCCCCCCCCCCGGCCCTTCATCATTCCAAGAGAAACTCAATATCAATTGGACAGGGCTCTCCAATTCGCGAATGATCCTAACAAGTTCAAGAAGAGAGAGAATGGATACAGAGCTGAGATCGATAATCATCTCATTGTCATTCTCACTGCTAAGAATACGTGAGTGAAGAGGGGGAAGGGCGAAGAGAGAAAAGAGATGATCAGGACGACTGATCTGACTGAGGCACTCGGAGAAATCGATAAGATCTCCTCTGATGGATCATACGGTATCATCGCCGTTGGATATTCGGAGTACGATCCCCTCTCTGATTGGAGTGATGTCAAGGTGATGATTGATGTATCGGGGAGGGATTGATCTTTGATCTCTGCAGAAATTGGCTGGACCTGACTGCAGTCAAATTGTGGCATCGAAGGAAGAATTGATGGGAGGAACTGTCGATTTCATTCAGAGCAGCATTTGGAATGCGACGTAAGATCAAAGATCAATGATATGATCGAGAAGAAGATCACTTTCAGATTCAATGGAGGATTCTACTGTGCTCCCGCTAATCTTGTATAAGATAATCTCTCGGGAATCTTCTCCAATCATTTCATATCAAGAATAAAGTTGTTGTTTATCACCGGTCTTCACTTAATTCAGAGATGCACATACATAATAATTTACGATCATTCTCGTCTAGAGAAGGGAAGAAAATAACCTATGACATGTCAATGAGATCATTACCATTAGTGGGAACTGGTTTATAGAGATCAGTTCCCTCTCCATCTCCCATATCCAATAGATTGACACTCTCCATCTGATCGGGAAGTGCCTCCTCTGCCTCCTCTGCCTCTTCAATTCCCTCGTCGTCCAATTTCTGCACGGTCGTACCAGCGATCTTCTGAAGTAGAGGAATATGGACTGATTGAATGGACTGACTGAGTGATCTACCTGTGCAATATCGATCTCTAATGGCATCGTTGCTGTACTCTCCAGAATGGCAGCACAATCAGCTTGGCATCTCTTGAAGGATTGAGCAAATCGACTCAATTGCATTGCCATGTCACGGACTGAAGAAAGAGATGAAGAATGAATTGGGAAAGGGAATTCACCGTGTTTCTGATCCAATAATTCAATTTTCACCATCACATCATTCCTCATCATCACGAATTTAGCACGAGCGTCTTGTCGACATCGAAGCATTACTCTGAAGGGAGAGAAACGGGGTAAGAATTGATTCGTGGAGGTAGTTTATACGTGATCACCCAAATGGCAAATAAAGAATTCCAACCTGTATTCGTAATTTCCAGTCTCAACCCTGTAGAGAGGATCACCGAGAGATAGCAATTCCATCTCCTCATCATCCATCTCTTTCAATTTGAGACAATAAGAGAGATACTCATACTTAACGTCGAGATATCTGAATGATTCCTCCTTCCCTCCCTCTCCTTCCCTCCCTCTTTCTACTCACTTTTTCACAGTCAATTGAGTATCAGGAACAGCATGTTCCACATAAGTGGATAGATCTCTGACTAATGGAGTCAACTGCTTCACTGCTTCTTCCTGTCTCTTCTCCAATAATCGATGAGAATTCCCGAATTGAGTGAGTGCCTCTGCCACTGTCACTTCACTCTCATGGGCTCCCACTTCACAGAAGGCATCGCCGAATACCTCAAGGGAAGGGAATGAAGAGAATGAGGCGAATAAGGGGAAGATTAGAGTGCGCAGTAGATAGGAAACTCTATTGAGTGACTAATGATAATGTATCATGAATGAATTTATGAATTGGACTCATCTAATGAGAGAAAGCGTACCTTCTGCATTTCAGCGATCTTGGTGGTTGTTCGTAGAAGGAATGACAGCTCATCCACCAATGTTCTCAATGATTTATTCTTAATCTCCTATATATTCAGGATGATTACCTGTATAGATTGGCGTTATTCTCTAGAATATTCATCTTCTTGAGAAGGGGATCATTACACAGAATGGCTCTACTCAATCCAAGTGCATCGGCAGTATCTGTCTCCATGAATTCGACCATCTAAACAAGGGAATATTCAATTCGCCCGCTATCCCCTCTCTCCCCCTCCCTTCTCACCTTGTGTTTGATCTTCTTCATTACGATGTCCATGGTTTTCCCTCTTTCTGGTTCAACTTCCAGATGGTTGACAGTCATCTGGAATCAATCCCTCTCTTTCTCCCCCCCCCCTCTCTCTCTCTCTCTCTTCATCCCCCTTCCCAATCCTCTCACTTTGACTGGATTGGCTGCCTTCTGTATCAACTGTGCTACATTGCTCTTCTTTTCTCCCTTCACTGACTTCCCATTCACGGCCACTATTTCATCTCCACACTGCAAAGATCAAAGATCAAGACTGAAAGGGGAAATAGGGATCACCTTGACTCTTCCATCCACATCCACTGGTGATCCCTCAAATATCTGCACTACGTATACACAGGGACAGTATGGATGCCCACCACCTGGAAGAAGGGAAGAGTCTAGACCACCAAATAGCCCCCCGTTTTTATTTGAGTTTAATATTACCGTTGACTATTATATAAATGCAGAATGAGAATGATATAATGAATAACCAACCGATGCTGACTCCTACGAGTCCCTTCGGATCTTTGACTATCTCAACGACTTCCGATCGGATTCTGATGCCCAGCCGATCCTCGTCCATCCTTCCTTCCTCGACGAGACTATTCCTCCCTTTTGGCCCCTCAGGCAATGTCTGGGACGCAACGCGACCGCGTTGCGAAAGCATGAGAAGCATAAAAGGAGATGGATAGAAGAAAGGACTGAAGAGACGGGCAGAAAGGGGGAAAGGAGAGAGATGAGACGACACAGCCTTATCGCCCCCCCCCTCCCCGCCCCACCCCTCTCTGCATAGCCAATTCAATTCATGCATGATTCTTCGAAACTTCAGAAATGTGGACGTTTTATTGTTGCTCTGTTGACTGTTGATTAGAATGAAAATTATCTACCCGTAATTGATGGAGATCGAATGAGAATCATTCGGAGAGAACATAGATATGGAAGAAGAAAAAGAGAGTAATAAGGAATATGAGGAGGGAAGGGAGGGCGAATCGAGCAGTTAGATCGATTCTCGTCGCAATGAGAGAAAGGTGATCTGATGAATGAAGGAAGACATCGGCCATCATTGAAGAGTACGATCCACTCTTCTCAATCAATTGATAATTCACTACCAATCCATCAATCTCTCTCACCTCCACATCGTTGTGGGCCGAAATAGCCAGCCTCCTCGACTCTTTTCTCTCTATTCTTTGTCTACTTTTAACTCGGACAGTAGATTCTCCCTGTCCAGTAGACATATAGCGATATTTATGACTGTGGTAGATAAGAGAAGTCGTGATGAAGAACTGAAATAGTATTGAAGGGAATCTGATTAGTGTGATGATCAAACCTCGATAGTGAAAAGAAACAATACGATGGATACAATGATATACCACTGATCGAGTGGAGATAGAGTGGGAGAGGGAGGGGTTGATTGAGATATCACAGACTCAATAACATGGGTTGAAATAGATGGAGTTGTCTCTCTTACCGATATGAATACGATGATGATACCAGTGGATAGAATGATGAATCTAAGAAGGAAATTGAATCGAGGAGTGAACAGATTGAACCATGCGATGAATGGACCTGAGAGAGTTAGGATGAGAGAAATATTAAAGTTATTTACCAATAAGAGGTGGTAGAAAGTATCGAATGAGTGAGGGAATCATCGGTGATGAGAAGAAAAAACGAGCGATTACGCATGAATGACGAGCTGAAGAAGGGAATGAAGGATTTGAAATGTTGTTGATCTACCTGATAAGACAGAATCCGAGAGAATCGCATATACAGTCTCGAACATGCATGATTCAGGTAACACTTTTACTAGATGAGATCTGAAATGATTTAATAGCAGAAATTCGGAAGCATCTTTCCACTTCGATGTGGTGATTGTAGGTGAAAGAGTTATAGAAGACGGACTTGGATGAAATCGCAGTAGCAGCGATGATGCTTGTTGACGAACTGTCAATGAAAATGTGAAAATCTATATATTTAAAAAAAATGTTATACTGTAGATTAAAGTAGATACTGTAGAGAAAAAATAATTTTGAATATTGCGGTAAAAGAAAGGTTACAGTACAAATTGTTACACACCTATCGAATTTTTCCACTGTTTAAAAAAAAGCTGTTGTAGCGATTTTCTTTTCTCGTGTGTTCACGCGCGTTTGTTTATTTATTGTTGTTTCCCTTTTTGACCAGTGTTAACAGCTATCACCTGATGTTAGCTTGAGTTCGCACGTCCTTCCATCGAACGGAAATCGCTTAGAGAGGGGGCATGACGTCTTCAGATGTTTCCTCAGTGTTTTCGCATTTAAATTTTTTTAACGATATCTCACTCTGCGCTTCTTTGCTTGACTATCACGCCCTTTTCTTTTATCTGTTCTGTCCATTCACCAGAATACTTCAAGATACCTCTCTTTCATAGCCACTATCCGTCCATCCGCTTTTGTGATAGCTCTGAATGATCCAATTGTTTGCTGTTCTTCCGATGCAAATTGAATGTCCGTGAACGGGTGCTGTTGTTGATCAACCGGAAGTAGAAGAACCTGCGGCTCTTTGTTTCTTTGGTCTTGGTTTATTTTGCTGCTCACCTCAATATTCGATGTTGTTAGCTCGTTCTGGGAAAGCGCTAGAACTGCTTCCACGGTGGTCTCCAAAACCTGAATGCGTGAAATCGCATTTCCTGTTGTATGCTTTCTACTTACCCCATCTTTGACCTCTACCTCTTCTATTGAAAGTCTTGTCTCAATTATAACTGGTTTAGGCAAGGTACGAGTGCTTGCTGAAAATTAGAATTTCTGTATTTTTTAAACCTAAGACATACCTTTGTTTTGTGCGGCATTTGCAAGTTGGCCGACGATAAAAAGTAGAAAGATCATGACGAATTCATTGAGATAAGACTTGAGGGGTAGATAGATGAAGATATTACTGCGCTTGAAGTGGGGGAGGAGAGATAGCTCTCGTTCCCGAGATTCAGAATAGAAAAGTGGAGAGAGGGAGGAGTTCGGTGTGGCTAGTTGAGCGAAGTTTAATAGGCCATGAGGACGGAAGGTGTCAGGGAAAAGGATGGAGAGGAAGAAGACTGAAAGAAGAGTGAGATGAATGAGTGATGATGGATTGTGGAGAGAAGGAAGGGAAGGAACGTGTTCACGTGTGTTCCATACAAAATGAGCAATGTGACTTCCACTAGATGGAGAGTATTGTCAAAGATAGCCTCAAAAGGGGGAAATACAATTAGAAGAAGGGAATAAGCTCGTCTCTCGTCTTGAAGCAATCTGCTTCTGACTAGACCCTTTCGCTTCTCTCAACACTGGTCTTGTCTGTCTCTGGCATATTATGGTACTCTCGCTTCCTTCAAAATACCCCTTAGCACCCCCCCCCCCCCAACCTCCGCCCCCTCTCCCTCCTGTTTTGTGTGTGTACACAACGAATTGGAAGGAGGAGATAAGAGTTTCACTCTGCATCCTTATTATGTTCCTATCATCTATCTTTCATTGTGCAGTGATTAATAGATGTCGCCTCTATCGAATGATCTATCTCTCTCGCCTCGTATTATCATACGATTCGCGCTCTATCGTGCTGATGTAACTCCCGTGCACTCTACCCCCCCCCCTCCCTTCCCCCTTCCTCACTCCCTTCCTTCTCCGTCCACTCCCTTCCTCCCTTTGATAAATCTCTCTTTTAGTGTTCCCTCTAATGGGAATACATCGTGATGCCATCGACTTCTCATTCAATTTCTCCTTCATTCGATCCACTTTCACATTTGCGAGGATAGTCTATTCAGGGTATGCCGTTCCCTTTCACTTATCTTGTATGGGGTCGCCTTATCTATTAATTCATTGTAGATTGGAATGGAGTGCATTCTTCACTTTGGCTACTCTTCTCACTTCCATCGCTCGTAAGGTCCTTTTCCCGTTCTCTATTTTCTCGGAATAGACCAATGAGAGAGGGAAGAAAATATTGAATCGTATAAAAGCGAATGAGTTTCCGGAACGTGTTTGTTTGAAGACTAGCTGTCTGGAGGAGATGAAGATATTAGTCGATGAAGGAATCTTCTAGGGGAGGTCGTCAATTACTATTCTGGACTTAATCTGGGTAAATTCTACTCTTCTCTCACTGGAAAGGACGAGAATGCTTTCTGGAATATATTCACTCAATCCATTTTGCTCTACATTGCTTTGTGTACGGTAAGTTTGTATTGATCTACTCTTCTATTTCCATCTCACTTCAGTTGATCTCTTTGGTCGGATTCTTCTCATCATGGCTTTATCTTTCATATCGATCGAACGTGGTAGAATACACACAGAAATTATACCTACAGTGAATTTTCATATTGTTTATTTTGGTATCATTTGAATATTTCATAGAACGAATTTATTTTACAATCTCAATTGTGTGGATGATGGTGGAATCGACAATCCGTGAGTGATCTACCGTAATCTCGGGTGAAGAATATCGGGTGAACATTTGAGTGATCAACGACTGAGTCAAGATGTAGAGAGGGCGTGTAATCTCCTGGCCACGAAGATACTCCCTGTCGCCATTCTTGCCCCTTTCACCATCTCTTTCTACACTTACAAGACCTGGAGCGTGTAAGTATGCTCATTGAGATTACTATAGTTGGGTTGGCGTGTAGATCTGAGTATCGTATACAGTGCTGGTCCTTTCGGAGTGGGAATCATCTATGGATACTTCATCGTGGGTACTGTAATCAGTCGATTACTCCTCTCTCCTATCACAAAATGGGCAGCGAGAATGGAAAGAGCCGAGGGAGACTTCAGGTTGATCTACCATCAACATCGAAGAATAATAGATCCATTCCAGATATAAGCATGTGTCAATACGAGATCACGCGGAGGAAATAGCATTCTATCGAGCAGCTTCATTTGAGGTGAGTGAAGGAGAGAAGAGGATGATGATAGAAGAGAGAAGGAGTGAGTGAGGAGTCAGGAAGATGAATCGACTAGACTATTCTCTAATCTCATATTGAAACAGAAGAGATTGATATTATGGCAACTTCTATCACAATGTGAGTCATTCCATCAATATCATCTCAATCAATTCTTTAGTCTTCCAATCATTCTTCAATTTCTTCGGAGGTTCTCTATCCTACGTCATTCAAGTGAGTTTTGAAATCATAATTCATAGTTGTATGCAGATCTCTAGGTCTTTCCTGTATTCGTCTTTCATTCTTACGATGATATCGATCCTACGACATTCGGCCAGATAATCAGCAATGTCAGTCACTATCTTTCTCCTTCTTTCTTAAGGAAATCTAATCGAATCCGCACGATTGAATGAATTAAATAAATTACGAAATAGGGGCCTTGCATTGTAGAATGCCTTTCTCTTTATCTACCTCATCAACAGTTTCACTAATCTCACTGATCTTGCCACGAATTGTGGAGAATTTGCAGGATATGTTCAGAGGTTTGATCTATGATCTTTGAACCTTCTACGCCTTCATTCATAGAATCACCGAGTTAGTGAACGTGGGTCGATCAACTCATCCAAGTGAGAGAGTGAAAAATGATCAGGGAAGATCATACACGAATGAAGTGGATTCACAAGGTTCCATTTAATTGAGATCAAGATATGAAAGATGACTGATTGAGGTGACGAGAAGATTGGAGATGATAGTGCACTCTTGGAATTGAATAATCTCACTTATTCATCTCCTGATGATCAAATATGTAGTAAGTTATATCCCATTCTCATTTGTTATCCATGTCTCTAATCTCTATCTATTTCTCCATTCAGATTGGAGTGTCCGTGACTTCTCGTGCAGTATCACTCGTTCTTCTCATCTTCTCATCACTGGTCCTTCAGGAGTGGGCAAATCTTCTCTCATGAGATGCATTGCTGGACTGTGGTCACCCATGGCTGGTATCCCATTCCATTCCCTTTTTGATATTGGATATCGATTTCAGGTCGAATATGGACAGATTGGAGTATCGTTCACGATTCCTTCATCTTCCTCCCACAACGACCCTATTTTCCTGTGGGTAGATTATCACTGAAACAGCAAGTTGTATTTCCCATGAAGGCAGATGATATTCCTCCCCATGGTGAGATATTCACAGATCAAATTGATGATCTTCTCTTTTTTCATTGAGATGATCATCGTATTCTATCCATTCTTCATTCACTTTCCCTCGCTCGTCTTCTTATAGTGGCTGGTGATTTGAATGATGAAGTCGACTTTGAATGGTTCATCTCTCTCAATATATTACGGTAGTTTCATTGTGTTTAAGGGGCGAGCAACTTTCATTGGGTGAGCAGCAGAGACTATCACTGTGTAGAGTGTTCTTCCATCGTCCTTCTATCGCTTTCCTCGATGAAGCAACATCCTCTCTCAGTGAAAGTGCAGAAAAGACTGTCTACAGTCTACTCAATACGGTATTTCTTCATATTGTTGTATTCTGTACATAGACAAATTGCAGGCCAAGATCGGCTATGTGTCTACTGGCCATCGATCTACATTGATACAGTATCATGATCAGATTATTGATATTGACATAGAAGGAATTGTTACTTCATATCGCTCTGACGAACTCAGATTTTGATTCAATAGATGTGCTATCGATTGTTTGTTATGTCTAAATGCGGGTTTCAATTCATCTTTTTGTGATACCATATACGCCTAAATATGTCTGGTATTATATTCGAAAAAAAATTCTTACGCTACTCCACAAAGAAACGAAGGCGATGATTAATCAGTGATTAATAATTACTCTCCATCTCACAACGAGAACAGAATAATGACCTTTATTTCCAATCTCATCTCTCGATGCAAATAATCTAGTTCAATCGATTGATCGTTCCTTCATTCTCATTCTTTTTGGGCATGGCGTCCGGTACAGTTCACTCGAATCTCCAATTGATCCTCTTTGTGAGTACCGTACCCCTCCCCTACAGTACCCCTAATGACCTAATGATGACTTGTGAGGTTCTGCACATGAGTATCGTCGCCATCGTTACTCACTTCAAGTTCTTCAACAATCCCAACCCAACGGTTTGGGATGACGGTATCTCGATGTGACTACAGTAATCTCAGATGCTAGCCGTTTTTTCAATGTACGGTATCGCCACCATCCTCGCACTCGCCAACTTCATCCTCTTCTCCATCAGAAAGACTAGAAACGCGATTCCCCCTATCGCGGTGAGAACCCTACTCTCCACCTACCGTAACCATCCGATCGCAGGTACTCATCGTGATGGCCACTCTCTTCATAATCGATCTTGTCAACGTCATTCTGGTGTACGCGTCGAACTTCCAGCTTGGAGTCTCGGTACGATGCGGCTACAGTAACCGAACGCGTCTCATGCTGACCCAACTTTTGCAGTGCAACGCTACCAACACAAAGAGCGGCGAGCCGGAGCCGAACAACGACAAGAATCTGATTGTTGTAAGGGGAATGCGGTAGGGGATCAATCGATACCTTTGATTACAGTACTTCACTATCTTAACGATGGTGATGGCTGTAGTCGAGGCACTGCTGCTGCTCCTCTCCCCTCCCTCAATCGGAGTATCGGAGAAAGAGGTATACTCTATTCCCCGAGATACTGTACGGTAGTGGAACACTGTAGATACCGTTGAATACCGTAACCTACCGTACTCTTAGCTTGAACGTCGTCGCAAGATGGATGAAGACCTCAAGAAGGGAGAGGCTATCGAAAGAGTTCCCGGAGATCAGGAGAAGAAGGACGAGAGGTAGATCAATAGAGGAGATTAATGGATTGATCTTTGATCTTTGCAGGAATGAAAACGAGACGAAGACCCCGAAAGAAGCCGATTCCAAGCCAGGAAGCAGTGAGGAGAAGAAGCCCTTATTGCATAGTGATGCTGCAATCGTTGCAGAACGAGATAAGGAGAAGAGCGGAAAGGAGAAGGAGAAGAGTGGAAAGGAAGAAAAGAAGAAGGAAGAGAAGAGTGATGGAGGAGACAAGAAGGAGGACGCACCCAAGGAGGTGAAATGATCTACTCTTCTACCGATAATCAATGGTCTTCCATCTACCGTAACCATCGCGCCCTTTCAGAAGAGTAAGAGCCAAAAGAGTCAGAAGAGCAGCAAGAAGAGCAATAGGAAGGATCCCTGATCTACGAGATCATCCATTCCTCGCAATAATCTATCGTTTCTGGAACGAATGACCGAATAAAATACTTATTCGGATTTGATTGTTGTTGTGATAACAATATATGAACTAGAATTGGAGAAATTCTGTCGAAGAAAACTTATCTACACAACCACGTCCCCTCGAGAATCTATCAACAAACGTTAGATTCGTATGATATATAGTTTTGGAATGGTCAGAGTCGTAGTTGGGAATTGTCTGGAGATGAATAGCAGGGGGAACTTTCCTAGATAACAACCATGCCACTCCCCCTTAACCCGCCCCTCCTAAGCTGCGTGTACCTAAGCCTAAACCTAAGCGTTTTTAAAAATGAAGATTGGAATTGGTCCAAATAGTTTTGGCGTACGCATAAACAGTAACGCGATTAGGGAGAGAGGTAAGAAAGAGGTGGACGTGACCATCCCCATGAGAGTGGGCGGGGCTTGGTTGCGATCTAGGAAAGTGCCGAATTCGGATATTTTCGAAAATGCATCTCTAATGAAGAGTTTTACCTCTGATAAATGTTGTACTACCGAATATCATATTTTCTCGATTCCTGAGAAAGTCACATTGGCTTTACTATATTTATTTAATTATTTTTATTCGAAAAAAAAATTATTCACAATATTCCAAAATTTTCAAAAAATACTGTAAGGAAAATCGTCGAATCCTTTCGTTAGTCTTTCATCCGGAGCCGATCCACGGTTTTTGTTTGAAATTGTATTTTTATAATTCAATTATGGCCCATTTTAACGGTTAATTCATAATCATTTCTTTATTAAAGGCGTCCAGCCTCGCGCGATGTTCTCTGCTCTACACGAAACAGATGACTCCACTGGCATCAATCTATGTGCCTATGGAAACTTCATTCCCGGATCAGGTATAGGCAGTTCAGTCTGCTGTTTGATACATTTGTACGTGCAGGCTCACAACTATTGACTGTTGGTCGAAAGTATCTTCGATTCTTCCGCTCGAATCCATATGCACTTGTTGTACAGGACAATGACGGAAGCGAGGTGACATAAGAATTGCAATTTAGTTGGTCACTATATTTTCAGGAGTTTACACAAAAGACTAAGTTGGAATGCATGTTCAGCATCAGACTTCTATCAGCAGTGCAGGATCTGGCAGTGGCTAAAATCTCGAGTAAGCATATTTTATTTTCTTAGTTTTTTGTTCTATGATACGAGGACTGGTCATCAGTAGTTTTTTGTTCAGTGTTTCCCTTTGCTGATGTTTTACTCCTTGCTTTTGATGATGCAAAGTTGAGTGTGGTTGGAATATCTCCTACTGAGAGGTCAGTTATACAACAACATATATATATATATATGAGAGACTTTCTGAGATTTCGAACATATGCGTGGAACTATGGGAAAAGGTCGATTCTAGGGATCTGCTCCATACTTCCACAGGTTGTAGTACTCGGTGAGTCAGGAAGGTAGGCCGCCTTGGGACTGACCGCGACGCGTCTGAAGCGCGTCAGAGCGCGCGATATTTGAAACTCACTTTTTCGATTTTTGCTCAGTCTCTGGGCAATCGATTTGAAATTGGTACTAATCGATTCCTATGTGCATGGAGAACATTTCATATGTTGGGTGCTAACCCAGACGATTTCATCATCATGATGAAAATTAATTTTCAAAATTCAAAAAATTGTAGAAAATCGAGATTAAAAAATCGGGAACTTTTTATTTCGTAATATAGTCGAATATATTTAAAACTCAATATTAGGCAAGAAAAAGCGAGAAAAATAATGTACAATCAAGCCCATAATCGAGGAAAACCGTCTTGGGTTACTGTAAGAATTTTCATTTCTGTCGTTTTCCCGGATTCCCCGTGCAAGAAGTAGTACGATTAATTGCTGTAATTATTGCAAGAATTTATTGCTACGATCTGTGATTAGGAAATCAGAGTTTGCACGATTCTAATAAAATAAGTTTTTGCAGATGGAAAAACTATCTACAGATTTGAGATGTAGACGTTTTTGTATCTACAAAAACTTTTTCTTCAGAATCGTGCAAACTCTAATGGACCTACCATCAATCGATTCGATAAATTCTTGCTATAATTACAGCAATTAATCGTACTACTTCTTGCACGGGGAATCCGGGAAAACAACAGAAATGAAAATTGTTACAGTAACCCAAGACGGTTTTCCTCGAGTTTGGGCCTGATTGTACATTTTTTTTTTCTCTTTTTCTTGCCTAATATTTGGTTTTAAATATATTCGACTATATTACGAAATAAAAAAGTTCCCGATTTTTTTATCTTGATTTTCTACATAATTTTTGAATTTTGAAAATTAATTTTCATCATGATGATGAAATCGTCTGGGTTAGCACTCAACATATGAAATGTTCTCCATGCACATAGGAATCGACTAGTACCAATTTCAAATCGATTGGAGAGAAACTGAGCAAAAATCGAAAAAGCGTTTCAAATTTCGCGCGCTCTGACGCGCTTCAGACGCGTCGCGGCCAGTCCCAAAGTGGCCTACCTTCCTGACTCACCGAGTACTACAACCTGTAGAAGTATGGAGCAGATCCCTCGATTCGACCTTTTCCCCTAGTTCCACGCATCTGCACATATGTTCGAAATCTCAGAATGTCGCTCATATATGAAGCCGTTCGCGTTAGGATCAACAAGGGTTCAACGGAGGTGTGGAACATCAACAAGTTCCGAAATGCTCAAAAGTTGCCCCCAGGGGTAATTTTCGATTCTGAATCGAATGGCCTTTTCCGTTTTTAGATCTGAGCCTTCTGAATCCCCGTACGGCCTGACGTCGATTTGTCCAAAATCGTTTTCTTCGATAAAAATTTGTACAAAAATGGTCAAGATGGCCAGAAATCTCGCGTACCAGAACAGAATTTCACGCTCGATCGAATGAAATTTTGGGCGAGTATCTTTTTTCGTTTCCGAGTTATGGCCGTTTTTTGACATTGACGTGTGGGGCCGAAAACGCAAATACAGATGAAAGAGCACATTTTTCTGATCATTTTGGTATATGGGGTTAAGGGTTTGACATCAGCCTAAACATATTTATGGTCAAAAAACTGTTTCTCAACGCAGGATTCAGATGCCACACTTGCTTGGTCGACATTGTAAGCGTTTAGAACTTCTTCCTGGAAGTCCCTGGTTCGATCCCAGTTGGTGCGGGACGTTTTTTGCAGAATTTTGAAAATGGAAATTTCCACCCTTTTGAGTTGACTAGATGGAAAAAATGAAATTTCAAAAAGTCTGCAAAAAACGTCACGCACCAACTGGGATCGAACTCAGGACTTTCAGAAAGAAGTTCAAAACGCTTACAACGTCGACCATGCAGGTGGGGCATCTGAATCCTGCGTTGAGAAACAGTTTTTTGACCATGACTATGTTTAGGCTGATGTCAAACCGTTAACACCATATATCAAAATGATCAGAAAAATGTGCTCTTTCATCTGTATCTTATTTTTTGGCCCCACACGTCAATGTCAAAAAACGGTCATAACTCGGAAACGAAAAAAGATACAGACTCGCCCAAAATTTCATTCGATCGAGCAAGAAATTTTCTTTCTGTTCGGGTTCGCGAGATTTCTGGCCATTTTGACCCTTTTTGTACAAATTTTTATCGAAGAAAACGATTTTGGACAAATCGACGTCAGGCCGTACCGGGATTCAGAAGGCTCAGATCGAAAAACGGAAAAGGCCATTCGATTTAGAATCGAAAGTAACCCCTGGGGCCAATTTTTGAGCATTTCGGAACTTTTTGATGTTCCAACCACTTGTTGATCCTAACGCGAACGGCCTCATATATATATATATATAAATTGGTTGTAGAACTCTCCAAACGCTTTCACTCCACTCCTTCGAGGATGATGTTCTAAGGGAAGGCTACACAAGAAATTGTGTGCCTCCGATAGTAAGAGTAAGTTATCTCCTTTCCTAACTGCACTAGCCATTGCAACAGCAAATTTTCATATTGTAGACTGATTCATCTTCTCGTTGTGCAGCCATGCTCGTGTATGGCAGACACATGGCAATTCTGCCTTTCCAAGAGGGATCCAATCATATCACATCTTATACCGTCAAGTAAGAAGATACCGTAATCTGTGTACCATCTCTACTCAGATTGACTACAATCGATCCTCGACTGGAGAATGTGCTGGATATGACCTTCCTAGAGGGATACTTCGAGCCCACCCTGCTCTTCCTCTATGAACCACTTCAAACTACTGCGGGGAGGTACGATAGATAGTGTATGGAGTGAATGATGTTCCTTCCATTTGAGGGCATCCATTCGTTCTGACACATGCTGTATCATGGGAGTGTCTATCAATGCGAGGGAGAGACAACAAGCTGTAGTGTGGCAGATGAGTGGATTGCCCATGGACTGCTACAGGTAGGAGGATGAGACTAGTGTGTCAGTGACCTACCGACTGATATCTGCAGGATGCACTCTATCCCGTCCCCTCTGGGCGGGGCTCTCGTGGTAGGAGCCAATCAAGTGATCTACCTCAATCAGTCTGTTCCTCCTTGTGGAGTCTCCTTCAACTCTTGCACTAATGCATTCACCAAGTTTCCTCTCAAGGCGAGTCATTATCCATTACTGTAGTATAATAATTTGGTTGTTTGTTTTGAGGATCGGAAGGAGTTGTCGATGGTATTGGATGGGAGTGAGAGTACAGTCCTCACTCCATCTAAGATCTCCCTTTGTACGAGAGAAGGGAAGATGATCCTAGTCCATCTGGAGACTGATTCTTCCTCTAATGCAGTCAAGGGAATCGATGTGACTGTAGTGCAAGGCGAGTTGAGGGAGAGATCATCCTTCCATCCATCCATTCATTGTAGATGTAACCATCGTTTCCACCATGATTCGATGTGCAGAGGGGCATCTATTCATTGGATCGAGACTTGGAGACTCACAGTTCATGCATTACGATATAAAGACTGTAAGTTGATCGGAATTTATTGCAAAGAAAAATGAATGATTTGACAGGAAGAAGTGGCATTGGACGAGGGGCCAACTCCTGCGAAGAAGTCGTATCTGGAGGATATGGATGATGAGGATAGAGCACTCTATGGAGAAGAGGAGGAGGAACACACTGAGGTATTCATGCCAGGGGGGGGGGGGGGGAAGGGGAGTAATCAATCCATTGGTAGGTCAAAGTGACACAAACGATGGAGAAGTGGGAATGGAGTGAATTGGATCGACTGCCGAGTATTGGACCAGCCATGTCAATCACATCGGGGAAACCCAAGAATCTGAGCAGAGAATTCGAGATGAGAGAAGATCCCGTCTATGATATCGTATGTTTATTTCATGTTTACTTTACTTCGATTTCCCCTCACTAATTGCAAGGATTGTCATTGTCATTTGTGTGTTTAAGGTGACAGCGAGTGGTCGTGACAATGAGGGAACATTGTGTGTCATGCAGAGATCAATAAGACCCTATCTCATCTCAAGCAGCGTGTGAGTGGAGAGAGAGAGGGAGGGAGGGGAGGGGGGAGGGGGTTGATACTCAGATTGGAGCATTCTCATATGACAATAATGTATCAATTGTTGAAGGATCGAAGGAGCTCACCAATTGTGGGCAGTGGGAGTGAGAGAGGACGGAAGCCATCGATATCTCATTATTGCTAGAGAGAGGTACGGCCATCTCAATACTGTAGGAACACCAGATTCATAGTGGATCAGATAAATCAAATTGTAGATCGACAATAGTTCTCGAATTGGAGGATGAGATGATAGAGATAGAACAGCCAATATTCATCGTTGATGAACAGACTATCGCAGCTGGAGAATTGGCCGATGGAGCTATCGCTGTGCAGGTACGGTATAAGGCGATGGATACGGTAGAAGGAAGATGGATACGGTAGAAGGGAGATGGATACGGTAGAAGGGAGATGGATACAGTAGAAGGGAGATGGATACGGTAGAAGGGAGATGGATGCGGTATGTGGATTAGAGTATCGATCTCCCGTAGGTGACGACTCAACGTATCTGTCTCGTTGGAGGAGATTCGGAGCAGTTACAGAAACCTTTGGAGGTGAGCCTTTTCCATAATTATTATTGTTTTCTAGTTAAGTGGCGTAGTTACCTTTTACCTGATCCTCTTCTTCAATATTCTCCCTCTCTCCCTAGGTTGATTCTAATTTCCCCGTAATGGCTGCTTCTATTATTGATCCATACGTGGCCATTCTGACTGAGAATGGGAAGGTGATGATCTACCAATTGGTGACCCAACCAGAGGTCCATCTCATGGTCAGTCACTCATACATATTACTCTTATCTAGAGATATCCATGATTCGCTTGTGAACTCAGTGGATAGATATGAGGTTGATAACTTTGTAATTGTTGAATTGATGTCAGGCATTGGATTTGGCTACGACTCAACTCGGATTGGGAAATGTGACTGCAATGAGTGTGTATAAAGATCTAAGTGGATTGATGATGAGAGAATCGATTGGAGGAGGAAGGAGAAAGAGAAGAGAGGAGAGAATGAGGAAGGAACAACCAAAGGTAGAGGGAAGGGGGGGGGGGGTATAGTGGAGAGACTAATGATGAGAGAGAGAGAGTTTGCACAGGGAGTTGAGAAGGAAGAAAAGGATGAAGAAGAAGATCTGGAAGATATGCTATTGTATGGAGAGAAGAAGAAGACGAACAGTAGAGAAGGTCAGTCAGTTGATAGATGGAAGAGAGAGAGAGGGAAGATGATTCCAGATGATCATTCTTCTTCCATCTTCTCTCGAAAACGACGACGAATCATGGTAACAGCCTCTGTCATCGGAGGAGAGGAATCGGGTGAGTAGAGAGGGGGGGGGGAGGGAGACTCATTCCAATACTCATTCCAGATGCCATTGACCCCAACACGATGCTTCCCACTCACTGGATTGTAGTGGCCAAGAGAGATGGAAAGGTCAGTGATCTCTCTCTCTCTCTCTATATATATATATATATATTACCTAGTGACCTAGTGATGATGCCATTCCAGATGGCCATCTACGAATTACCCAATATGTCACTTGTCTACCAGGTTCCTAATGTTCACTATTACGTTTAATGTCTCATTCTGGTGATAATCTACTAATATATGTCTGTGTAGGTGCATCGATTGGGTCTGATGCAATCTGTGTTGAGTGACACTACTGCTATCGATGATGAGAAGGAGAAGAAGGAAATGAGTGAGTGGTCACAGTATCCTCTATCCTCAGATCAATAAATGTCCTTGATCGTCCGTATTCATCTACTGTACTCAGATGCAGCCTCCAAGACAGTGAATGATGATATGGATACGACAGTGAAGATTGAAGAAAAAGTGGTGGAATTGACACTGACTGGAATGGGGATCAATCAGTGTAGACCAGTACTATTCGCTGTGCTAGATGATACTCTCATCGCATATGAAGTATTCCCTGCTGATAATGAGAATGACGGTGAGGATTGAGAAGATGATACTGTAGTGGTAGTCGTACGGTAGAGGATCGTGAGATGATTCATTATGCCATCAGGTCATCTCGCCATTCGATTCCGTCGACTTCCTCTGACTCTTCCTATTAGAAGTGCTCCTTATATTGGATTGGATGGAAAGAGAGCACCTGTCGATTGTGCCAATGATGAGGTGAGGGAGAGAGAGAGAGAGAATCGTTCGTCGTCCTTTTGTCCCACGAGTCATCGCCATTTATCAATTAATCTCTCATTTCAGATTCTCATCCGTGGTTCGTTTGTCACTCCATTCGAGCGAGTCGGATCTGTGGTGAGTGAGGAAGGGAGGGAGGGGAGGGACTCATCCAGGGGGATACGGTAGTCTACAGTACTCTGATTATAGATGAATGGTGCCTTCATCCGTGGTCCCTATCCAGCCATTGTATTGCTTAGTTCCATTAATGGATTCATTCACCATCCAATCTCAATCGATGGGTGAGTACTATATCTATTTGTAGTGGCATTGTTGCACTTGGAGGAGAATCAATAGTGTTGTGATTGCAGTCCAATTCGTTCATTCACTCCCTTCAACAACGAGAATGCTCCCTCTGGATTCCTCTATCTGACTGAAGAGAATGAAGTGATGAGAGTCGCCAGTCTACAGGTCACTCAATTGTTTGCCTCACCGAAGAATTTTGGTTTATTCTCCGATATTCGTCTTATCTTCGATTATGGATATTGTATGTTGTTTGGTTTTCAGTCTGATTTCAACTACGAGACGTCGATTCCCCTGAAGAAAGTGCCCATCCAGAAGACTGTTCACTTCGTACGATACTGTATGCAAAGAGGGGTACGGTATAAGTACAATTAATGAATCGATAATCTAAGGCATCTCATCTCTGATCTCTCAGGTGTACGTGGTTGTCTCTTCTCGTCCCGTCCGATCCAATCGTATCTGTACTCTGACGAACGAAGAGAAGCAATTGGAGACTCTCCCTCGACCAGATTCATTCGTCTGTCCATCCATCGATGAATACGCTGTTGATGTCAGTCAATTGATTGTTCAATGACCAAGTCACCATCACGGAACTAATATCATCATTTTCAGTTGTATTCGGACGAAGATTGGAAGGCAGTACCCAATACGGGACTCACACTGGAGGAAATGGAGGTGAGTAGTCTCATCAGATCCCTTCTCAGTCTATAGATTGAATTTGAAAAGAATCTTGTCTAATGAACTGTTGAATAATTCCACTTTGTTATTTTCGTAATAGTTTCCCCTAAAATTACCACCTTTGTTTATCTGGCACTATAGCTATCTGGAATGACATATTTGTCCCGTTGATCTTAATTTGTGTTGAGGTTGTGACTGGTTGCGAAGAGGTCCTTCTCCGATCGGAATCCACTATGTCTGGCCTCCAGAATTACGTGGTCATAGGGACGATCAATAATTATGGAGAGGAAGTGTTGATTAGAGGGAGACTTATTCTCATCGAATTGATCGAAGTCATTCCCGAACCGGGACAGCCAACTAGCAAACACAAAATGAAAGTGAGTGATGTTTCCTTGTTTTCTCTTTCCATAAATTAACTTGTGCAGGTACTGTACGATAAAGAGCAGAAGGGTCCATTGACCTCTCTTTGCTCTTCAGATGGATTCCTTATTACGGGAATGGGACAGAAGGTGAGACAAGCGATGGATCAGTCCATTCTAATCCATTCCTTCCTCTCAGATCTTCATCTGGCAATACAAGGACAATGATCTTCAAGGGATTGCCTTCCTCGATCTCCATTTCTATATCCACTCAGTCACTGCCATCAGATCCCTCACTCTCGCATGTGATGTATTCGCCAGTCTATCACTCGTCCGATTCCAGGTACCGTAGTGGTAGGCAGAGTACCGTATCCAATGAGGGGGGGGGGGGTACTATATTAATGGAGTATCGATTGCAGGAGAAGTTCAAGGCGTTGTCAGTGGCATCTCGTGACAATCGAAGAGACGCTCCCCCTCCATTGACTTCCTCCTTCATCGTGGATAATGAGTGAGTGAAGGGAGGGAGGGGGGAGGGGGGGGGGCTGATCATTTCCATTAATTCACCTTCCGATACTAATGTTCTCTCTCGATTGCAGTCATCTTGGTTTCGTTCTATCAGACGAAGAGGGCAATCTCACAATCTTCAATTATCTACCCCGAGAAGGAGTGAGTGGAGATGAATTGACTCTCAGAGGAGCAGTCAACATTGGATCTCCTGTCAATGCAATGATGAGAGTCAAGGGTGAGTATGTATCCATCCACTCTCCCTCTCCCTCTCCCTCTCCCTCTCCCTCTCCCTCTCCCTCTCCCTCTCCCTCTCCCTCTCCCTCTCCCTCTCCCTCTCCCTCTCCCTCTCCCTCCCCCTCTCCCTCTCCCTCTCCCTCTCCCTCTCCTTCTCAGGTCACACCTTCTCCCTCCCCGTCTCCCCTCTGATCGATAAAGAAGAATCAGCTGGTCAACACACTACCCTCTGGGCATCTCTCGATGGTTCCATTGGATATGTGAGGGCATTGGGAGAGAAACAATTCAGACGATTGCATTGTCTACAACAGAGCATGGCCACAGTAGTACCACAGGTGAGATAGAAGAGGAGAAGGGAAGGAGGGGGGGGGGAAGAGAAGGGAGAAAGATGGACCCATTCAGACTTGTGGTCTCAATCCGAAAGGAGCTCGTTCCCTTCGTCCATCTCGACCTTCCGTAGTGGGAGAATCAATAAGGAATGTAGTGGATGTGGACATCGTGGGACAATTCATGCATTTGAGTGTCAATGATAAGCAGGAATTGGCAAGGAAACTGGGAGGAAATAGGTGAGGATGGAGGGAATTCATTCTCTGTCAATGAAATCTCATTCCAGATATCAAATGATGGATGATCTAATTATGCTGCAACGACTCTCCACTCCATTCTAATTCATTGTTAACCATTATTTGTTAATTATACTAATTACGAGTCAGTTTTGTTTGAATTGAGTGTCTCATTGTGATCTCAGATAATGTATATTTATATAGTTATCGAAGTTGTTATATTACCCCATTCCTCTAGACACGGTATATGGATGTACCGCAAATGCTCACCATTTTACAATTTTTTGAATAAAGTTTTTTTTGTTGCAAAAATCCTTTTCGTTTTTCAATCACGAGTTGCTGCAAATCTCTTAATATTTTGCGGTTGCAATAATGTTAGCTGGTAGTAACTTCCATAATGAATTACAACATTTTGTTCGATTTGTAGTTTGATCATGTTCGCGAAAAATATTGCAAAACATTAGCCTCGTAGGGGGGTCGAACCCCTAACATTCAGAATAAAAGACTGACGCTCTACCAACTGAGCTAACGAGGTTTGTAGTGAATTTGTGCGTGTCTATAGGTGTACACATACAGGTCTTTCATAACTGTTCACGTATGCTTTCATACCAATCCGTTCATCTGCAGAATACAGGATTCATTTTACACCATAGCTGAATTTGATTCTCCACTGCTTCTTCGTACTCATATCTCTCTCGCGGGTCTTCTCCCCCCATGGCCGCTTATTGCAATTACATCGAGAAAAACATTGTAGCAATCATGCATAAGAATGACAACACTAAAGTGAAGTTTCTCTTTGCGTGATGTCTATTATTCCATCTTTTCTCTATTTCTCTCCCTCGCTGCTCCTTCTCATTTATCACAGGGGACATCTCTCTCTGTTTCCTTACTATTTCACACTTATCCATAGCCTATACTAACAACCAATTCTATACGTAATCATATTATAACTCTATTGCCTCTGTTTTTCAAATGAGAAACAATTGCGCATCCATCGCGCCGATGTATCGATGTTATGCGCCCTTTTCTCTTTTCCCTACCACGTATTCTATGATATTTCATTGCCTACTTTCTTTTCGCTAGCCCCTTAAATTAGTTTTTGCTGTATAATATTGTTAAGCGAAAGCTGGAAACGGTTTTTAACCATTTGTTCAGTTATTGGCTCCATTCCATCAGATGGTTGACTGGATGGAAAAAGAGGGGTAGTCAGGCAGAGAGAAAGAGTGAGTGTGGGGTGAGAGACGGTGAGAGAAGAAGTGGAGTAGGTGAGAGCGGTCTGTCTCTCTGTCTTCCTTCACCCATATCCTTTGGAGTACCTAATTGACACTACTATTTCATATCATGTGTCACTTTTCCTCCTTCTTCTACACACATCTAGACACTTGTTTGAGTCCTTTCCCTTCCCAACCTCTCTTTTTCTCTCTTCTTTCACCTCCCTTTATTTGTATCAAAGGGTCTTTCCCCTTATTGGCGAATATGCGTTTGAGAGAGAAAGCTTTTAATTTTTATTTTTTTTAAATATTTTAATTTGAGTGCTACTGAGGTAAGAGACTCTTGTAAGAAGTCTGCTAGAAGGTTCAAATGCCCTCTGGCAGGTTCCTTCTTCGTATTGGACTCGTTGTCATTCGATTCAAATGATATTCATTAGATATCAAATTCATATGTCTATATATAATTGTTCTATCCTCATTGATCCTTCTCCCATCTCTAATCGTGTAATTTGTAGACACTCTGTAGACATCCACGATGTTTCCCAACCACGGACAAGGATTCCTCTGGGATAGAATAAATGTGCTCAATAATGAAGCACATGCATTCATATTCGTGCCGGAATCGAAGAAATTGTTCCATGTCGCCATTTCTACCAAGGAAGTTGACAAGTGAGTGAATAATTGATAATTGAATGGAAGACTGGAATCCAGATGATTGTGTTGTAATGTATCAGTTGGACCTGGAGAAGTGATTATCAATATTTCAATTGCTATTGATGAATGATGAAATTAAATGATGATTGATTGAAGAAATTCTCTCCATCCTCCCGATTGGATTCAATGGAAGGAAGTGGGAGAAAGAGATGCTACTAAACCCATTCCTCTTATGGGAGTTTCAAAGATGAATGGTAATGAGGACAAGGGACTTGTTCGGCCCGAATTTGAACAAGAAACGGTATGTGAAAAATTTATTGAGGAGGGATACTTTAGCTGGGGATTGAGGGGGGTTACTGTAGTTGGGGATTGAGGAGGGATACTGTAACTGGGAATGAAGATATGTAACTGTAGCTGAGGATTGAAGAGTAATGCTGTAGTTGGGGATTGAGGAGGGATACGGTAACTGGGAATGAAGATATGTAACTGTAGCTGGGGATTGAGGAGGAATGCTGTAGTTGGGGATTGAGGAGGGATACTGTAACTGGGAATGAAGATATGTAACTGTAGCTGGGGATTGAGGAGGAATACTGAATCTGGAGATTGAGGAGGGATACTGTAGCTGGGGATTGAGGAGGATTACTGTAGCTGGGGATTGAGGAGGGATACTGTAGCTGGGGATTGAGGAGGATTACTGTAGCTGGGTATTGAGGAGTAATACTGTAGATGGGGATTGAGGAGGAATACTGTAGTTAGCTGAAATATTGTGACTGTGACTAATATTGTCCATAAAAAGGTCTAATCCAAGTGAATTTCAGACGTTCAGAAGCCCGCTGCTTTTCCCCGATAGACCAGATCTCGTGGAATTTGTGGGAAATGTCAGTTTATAATATTAATTAATTGTTGATTAATTAAGATCTTGTTAATTATATAATGTTAAGAGGAATGGATGGTCTCCGTATGTTGGAGTAGTTGAATGTGATGATGATGCAGAGATAAAAAGAGGAGTTCATTGTATCGGATATATTGTGAGGTGAGACAAGAGGGGAACGGATACAATTCTTGTATGGGAGATTCACGTAATATCAAATACTTTTCAGGGAATATTCAAAAACCGAATCGGCATTCAAAGTGAATTCAATGAAAATGAAGTACCCAGAAGGATTTGGATCTGATAAAGAGAGATTGGCCTTTGAGGGATTGGCGAAAGAGGTGAGAAGTAAGAGGAGGCAACAAAATAAATATATGCCTGCGATTTTAACTAAAGAATAGTGAGAAATAGGTGATAAATGTCACTGTTTATAGCTATTCCTTCTCAGTTGCCATTTATTCCAGATTGAATTGGCTAGAGAAGAAGCGATTATAATGGCAAGTAAGGGGAAAACTCGAGGATACGACAGTCAAGTCATACCCGTCCGGAAGAATCTCGATGGTTTGGTCATTAAAGAAGCTGAACTAGGATGGTTACTGTAGACCTGAGAAAAAGAGGGAAAGGTTACTGTAGTTCAACTGAATGGATTGAATGGATGATCATTATAGATGACAACATCGGAGGATTCGATAATTATGGAGAGAGTGGTGAGTTGATCTCAATTACATAGTTACAGTATTCATTGTAGCACAAGTCCTTCGATCGGATATTAATCGTCCATCGTGGAATAAGAACAAGTCGAAGGATAAACTGAAAGATATCATGATTAAGAGTCAATTCGCCAAGGTAGGTGGAAAATGCAGAAGGAAAACCTGTAAACATATGAGTTTTTGGTATTTGTCTTTCATTCGCATCTTCTTCCTTCTTACTCCATCCAATGTCATGAATTCATTATCATTTTCAGGAAAATCGATTCCATCAATTCATTGTGTACAAGAAGCACAAATCGAGAGGTGCGTTGGCAGTGATAGCGATTATTTGAGATGTATCATCGATTTGAGGATTCGTGGGATGGACTCCATTGATAGGAAGTGTGATCATCCTCTCTGAATCCCATAAGTCATCTGATCAGTGTGTCGCGATTGGACAGACTATCAATACGAGAGTAGAGTCAGTTCATTCATTAATCAGATTACATATGGTTTCTGTAAATACTAATAAATCGCATGTATTTAATACTTTGCAGATACAACAAGAGAACAGATGAATTCGCAGTGGAGTCAATCGTGGACATCGAGAAAGGACCCCTCATTGACTTCAAGATTGTCACCAAGCCCAAGGGGGATAACGAGCTACTCGTATTATTACCATTATTTTGTCTTTGAACTAACAATAATTGCAGTTTCGCTGTCTCACGTTGGACCTAGCAAACTACAAACCACTGGATACATTATACAAGAGAAAGAAATGTGGAGTGATTCATCATCCTAAGTTAAGTCAAGTACTCGTATTGGAAGAAGAAGCGATGAAGGAAGAGTGGAAAGATAAGCAGTGAGGGAATTTATCTAGACATTGATGTATTATATCATGTTGTCCATTCCAGAGTAACTGCTATATTATTGCACTATGAAGGAATCGAGAACGATACGCCTAACAAAATTCGACTAGTACTGGAGAGAATCGAGAAAGTATTCGATGTGAGTTGAATAGAGATTGTGTCAAGAAATGAATTCATGCTGAATATTTAGGGTGGATTTACGAGCCAGGAGAAAATTCCCATCTTCAGTGGGAAACCAGGTAGGAATAGGAAATGGAATGAAGAGATAATATCATGCTTATTACAGACTTAGTGGAAACGGATGACGAAGATGATGATGAGGAAGAAGAGACGGAGAATGATGTGAATAAGAAAGAAGTGAATCGAGGGAAGATGGAAGATAGAGGAGGACCTAAGAGTGCTTTCGCATTCTCCAACAATGGCTTCGGTATGTTGAGTCTAAAATTATTATAATAATAATGCAATTGCGTAATTATGAGCTGACTTTAGGCAATATATTGTCAGTGTTAAATAGCATAATACTCTATTTTAGGCTACGGTGGTGGATTCAATTTATCGAATGATAATGGATCTTCGGATAGAGGAGGATACAGTGGAAATGAGAGAGGAGGAGGGAGAGGAAGAGGAAATGGAGAGGGTAGAGGAGGAAGAGGAGGAGTAGGTGGAGGTGGAGGAGGTGGAGGATGGAACAATCAGAGGTCATTTGAAATATATACACCTTTCTTACAATTTCAACTTTCATGTGAATTTCGAATGTCAGATTAGATTTTCTTTTTGTCTTGGTGCTAGTCGTATTCCCACCCCTAGTATTGTTCACTATTTCATTTCAGAATGTCCCATAATCGTTCTTCTCCTATTCAATATCCTCAAGAGGGGTAAGTCATTATCATAATTAGTTGACCCTTTTATTCACATAATTCCTTTCAGTCACGGTTTCGGAACTGCACCAGAACGGAAAATGCCACCCGTAAGTATTTTTTTTTTTTTTAATGTGTATGACGATTTAAATAGCATAATAATTGTATGATATGAGATGGTGGATCGTGGGATCGTCGTTGCCTACTCTAAGAGGACATCAATCTTCTATATGAAGACATCTGAACTAGTGGAATACGATGGAGATGCCAAGTTAGTATTCACCTCTGCCTTTTTTATTTATGCATTTGCTCATTTTCGGTAAGATCTGAGGTTTAAATTAGCAAGCCTTTTATTTATTTTTTAGACTTCGTGATATCAAACTGGGAGATTCGGCCGAATTCGAGTTGGAACCATTATCGTCAGGCGCTCAATTCAAAGTTAGTGCCCTGTCTACTACCTCATTACCATACTTATCGTTTTAGTACCAAGTGGTTCGTGGTTCTCTCAATTGGATTCCTGATATCTTCAATCTCAAGATTTGGTGCCATGAAGATGAAGTCTATGTGAGATTTTTTTCTTTCTATTCTTGTGTCATTCCCTATTGAGTAATATTTCCCGTGTAGATTCGAGTCCGTGGTTGTCTCACTCCTCAAGGGGATATCTTCGAATGCGAGCACGTATCCGATGTCCGACTCAATTCATCCCAGCCCGTAAGTCTTACTGATAGTATTTCTTACAGATAGATTAGTATTTATTATTGTAACTTCTCGATATGTGGTGAATGAATTATTTTGAATGATCACTCTGGTTCAGACTCTAAAGCTCTACAACTTCGAATGCGTCGAAAAGTCTCAAGTGAAGATCGGCCATTACTACGATGTTTGGGTCAAATTCAGTTCGGATGATTTGAAGTGGGAATTCGCGTGTATTGATGTGAGTGAAGAGAAGAAGAGAGAGAAGAGAGAATAAGAGAGGGAGATGATGAGTCGGAAATATCTACTGTTCAGCAATCCACTGATTCATTCGTACTGGAGGAAGAAGATGAAATCGATCGATTAAAGAGAGAAAATAAGGAGAAAGAGAGAAGTGAATCAAGGAAGGGATCTAGTAGGAGTGGAGATGATGGATGGGAGACAATAGATGATCAATACTCGGTATGGTATAACATACAAATCATTTACTGTCATGAGATAGTAAATGATTTGTATGTGAGTTCAGATGAGAAGTGGCCATTCGAGATCTAATCAGTATTCGTCTAAAGGAACTGAATACTCTGATAACAGTAGGAACAGAGATACGGTCAGTTTTCCTTCTATTCTCATTTCTCAATCTTATCATATTTATCTCAGAAGTTCTCCATTCCATCTCGTCATGTCTCAAAGGCTCCTTCCGTTATCTCTGTAAGTTTACTTTTTTACTGTTTAGTATCTCTTCTGAATTTATAAATGTTATATTTTAGTCTTCAACTCAGCTTACATCAACAACTATGACCAGTGAGAAGGTAAGAAATTTCCCTCCATCCCGATCTAATATTGATCTTTGTTCTCCAGGAAATGAAGAATCTCCGCAAGGAATACGAGAAAGTGAAACGAATGCTGACCAACCTTTGGGAATACAAAGTTTGTTTTATTGTTTTTATATGTGGTGAATATTTTAATTTTAGAATGTGCAGAAATATGTGAAGCAAGAAAACTTTTTTATGTATGAGACTATTGATGAGTGGATGGGAGAGCAGGCAGAGGTGAGAGGGAGATTGGAGGAGGGGACTGTTGATATTAGTGCTTCTATTATTATTATTATTATTATTATTATTATTATTATTATTATTATTATTATTATTATTATTATTATTATTATTATTATTATTATTGTTATATTATTATTATTATTATTATTATTATTATTATTATTATTATTACTATTATTATTATTATTATTATTATTATTATTATTATTATTATTATTATTATTATTATTATTATTATTATTATTATAGGAAGAATCGGAAAGAAATGAATGAGAAGCAAGAAATGAAGGGAAGAACTCGAAGATGTACATTACAGATTGTACATACTGCCGCAAATTTTTCTTCCGAACTCGCACTATTTGCGTGGTTGTTCTTACATGGGAATGTTGATTGTAAAGAGTTGAAATGAGTGCACTCCATCGTAGTTCACTGTGATCGAGAGTACTACTCAATAACATCTCATTTCAAAGACTTGACAGACGGCCATTCATGACTCTCACTCACCATCCCATTGAGATACTCCATATCTCCTACTCTTCTCTTCCGAATTCTCCTCCTCTTGTCATCCATGAATTCGCAACTAATGTTCTCCCTTGCATTTTGTGGTACTACAAGGAATAGTTTGATAAGACTGGGCTGGTTGAGATCTTCCCATCCTTCACAGTTCCATCCCATACCTCTCTCCATCTCTTCCTTCTCTTCCATCTCTTCCTTCTCTTCCTTCTCTTCAATTCTCTTCTCTTCTTCTTCCTCTCTCACAGTTGCATTGCAAACATTGAAGGGAGGAGTGAGTGACCCGCTCCTTTTCACGAGAATCGAACGAGACGAATCATGCCACTCTCTTATCTCCCCCCTCCCCCTCTCCCCCCTCTCCCCCCTCTCCCCTACCCCCTCCCCCCCCCCCCTCCCCATCTAAATAAGGGGTATTCGTGGAGTCTCACCCACTCATGACCCCTAGCCTCTGTCTTCCCTTTTCCACATTCTGATCCCCAAACCTTCTTTATCGAGGTAATATAATCGAATTCCTAATTCTGATGGTCCGACGATTCGAAAAAATCTCTTCCATTATTGCTCACCACCCAAACATTCTCAAGAGAGAGAGAGAGAGCAAGAGTTGAAACCATTCTCTTCATCTCTTTTCTCGTCTCTTTCGTGCAGTATTCTGTTCCCTTCTTCTTCCGTTGGCATTAGAGTTCCTTCTCAGATTCTTTCTTCTTCTCTCTTCTGATTACACGATATTCCTTATCAGTACTCATTTCCATTCTCATTTCCGTGCAAATGACCTTCAAGTACCCCCCCCCTCCCCCTCCCTCTCCCCCCCCCCTCACTCCCCCCCCCCCCTCCAATCCCTTCTGTCTCCTTCCCACTTCATTCCTTCTTCAGGTAGTCATGATTCAAGTAGACTGGCATAGACTCAAAACCGTCAACTTCAATCATTCTGAGCTCATTGGCATCGCCCTCGAATCTGCACATGTGAGTCAATATCTTCTCATGCCTACCGTATCCCTCCATCTGCTGTATCCCTCCCTCTACCGTACCTTCCTCATACAGTACTCCTTCAGGGATTCCCTGAGCAACGAGCGCGTGACTTCATGTACGAGCATTGGTATTTCGTAGTTCAGGTGAAATTCCCACTTTTCATTTCCATGAATAAGGCAAATATGTTATTTTCAGGCTTCGATTGCTTATTTCTTCCTCATTTTCGGCATCAAGCTCTTCATGAAAAACAGGTAAATCATGGAAATGAGCAGATGGAATCGAATTCCCTTATTATAGAGAACCTTTCGATCTTCAACGACCACTCAATGCATGGAATCTTTTCCTGGCTGTTTTCTCTACTGGTGGAGCTATCTTCATGGCCCCTGATTTCTTCGGAGTTCTATGGAACAAGGGATTTAGAGGTAGAGAGGAAGAATAAGAGGAGGGGGGAGGGGCGGAGGAAAAGGTTGGGAAGAAGGGGCAGAGATAGGTCATCAATTCGAATCAGTATAAACTCCTTCATCTATCTCAGGATCATACTGTGATCTCAATGGAATGATGAGTGGCACGAATGGATTCTGGATGTGGCTGTTCATGTGCTCCAAACTGGCTGAATTCGTTGATACTTTCTTCATCGTGAGTTGTCTCATCTCCCCCCCCCCCTCCCCCCCTCCTTCATTCTCTAATCCATTCTCTTCCCTCAGGTCCTCCGTAAGAAGCCTCTCATGTTCCTCCACTGGTATCATCATATTCTCACTCTTCTGTATGGTGTCTACTCCTATCCAGTCTCTCCCGCTTACAACAGATGGGGAATCTACCTCAACTTCCTCGTCCATTCCTTCATGTACAGGTGAGTGATCTACCCCTACCGTATCCCATTCAATCAATTCCCTTCTCAGTTACTATTTCCTCCGTTCTATCCGTGTCCCTATTCCCGGTGCCGTTGCTAAGGCCATCACTACGGGTCAGATCATGCAGGTATGATCCCCCCTCCCTCCCCCTTCCCTCCCCCTCCTCCCCCCTCCCCTCCCCCCCTCCCTTCCCCCCTCCCTTCCATCATATTCATTATTTCAGTTCGTTCTTTCCATTGTTGTTCTCGTATTCGTGGGTATTGAGTACTACGTCCTCAAGGTATTTATTCCATCTACCGTAATCCTCCTCGTACCGTATCTCTTCCATTTACCGTAATCCTCCTTCTACCATATTCCTTTGAGAGTCTGGGAGACTGTACCTTCGATGTATCTTCGTTCTGGTTGGCTGTTCTTATGGACGTGACCTACCTGATTCTCTTCGTCAATTTCTTCCTCAACGCTTACGTCTTCAAGGGAGGAAAGGACAAATACAAGAAGGTCGCCGATGGAAAGAAGAAACAGTGAAAGAACGTGTAGATCAATGTTATAGATTATCCATTATTTTGTTTGTCTTTGCAATTCGATATAAAAAATGCCATGTCATTCTCTCTCATGCCATTGTATCGACAGAAGTCCAAGGTCCATGGGGTGACTCTTATCTCCCTTCCTTCCCTTCTCTCACCATTTATCGTAGTTTCATGTAGAGCCATAGAAGATAAGTGTGTCTCTTGACAGAAAAGGAAATAATCTCAATCTCGTGAGTATTTATGATGGAATGAGAATGAATGGAGAGGAACCCGTTGGATGAATGAATCGGAAGGGACACACTGGGTGTGAGAAGGCACTCATGGCAGAAACTGAGAGGGGACATTCGGGACTATACTCTAGTCTAGATTGGTCATTGAGGAATCACAATGATTGTATCCGGAGGAGAAGAAGGAAGAGGAGGAGAGACGATCTCCTCGTATTTGGGAGGAACCATCCGATTACCTTCTTCCTGCAATTAAAGAGTCCATATCACAAATATAGACGATCTTCGTATTATGCAAATCTGATATGAGGTGTTTGAATGTTTTTTATACTGCATCCATTAACCTAGATAGTGAACATTCATGCACACTGAGGAAAGTGTGAGGTTGATCTCACATAGTGAACGTGCAGTATTTGTTATGAGGAACTTCGTGAGACTACAAAGTTTCCTCCTATTGGTTCTCAATTTCATCCATGAGATCCCCCTTGATGAGAGACCGCGGTCTGTCCCTATCACGGATTATCACGGATTTTCTGTAATTTGGTAGGAAAATCGAGACCTTTTACTACCGAAATTTTTCTTGCGAATTGGATTTCTTCGAAACTAATGTTACTGACTAAAGTGAGGACGGTGAGAACGCCTATCTACTTCTTTAGGCCAAATTTGTATATTGAGCCGATCTGTGACCTACCACTTCAAAACGCTGTAACTGGCTCAGTTTTAGACCTACAGAGTCCGATTTTTTTCAAAAGATTTGTCGTTCCAAGATCTACAAATAACTCTAAAATGTTGTCTTTGATGTGTTTAGTCCGAATATTCGTTTTTTCGTGTATAAAAGTCGAATTTAATAAATAAAATTATCTAAAAGGTATGGTTAGGGACCACAACGTGGATAGCCGACTTTGTGGAATCTGGTCCAAATTAGACGTAATGTGATTGTCAGGTTCTCAATATCATTTTTGCTTTTGGACGTATATCGATAGCTCTTCTCTAAAGCCCGTGAGAGCTTTAGAAGCGCGCGCGACTCCCCCAGTCAGAGAGGGGAAAGAGGCGAGACGAGAGATAAAGGGGCGGAGCCTCTCTCGCTTGTGTCTCTCTCACTCCCCGCGCTCTCTCGCCTCGCTCCTCCCGCTCTCCTTCCGCGATCGAACACAATTCGGGGAAAATTATTTAAAATACAATTTTGTGCTTAAAATTCCTCTAAAATATCGATGAATCATATTTTCACTGTCCAAACAGTGTGGTCTTCCTAGAAAGTGTAAAATCCGATGTTTCGGGGCTATTTTCTCAAAAATTGACATGGTAAATCGCATTTTATTGCAGAATACTGTCATTCACATAGCAAATAACAGCGAAACAGGCGAACATAAACAGTAATTGTGAGAAATCTCGAAAACGGCCAACTTTGGCGACTCCAATTACCAACACTTTTTTATCGGGCTCATCAAGAGCTATCGTTTGCATTTTTTGAATGTTTGAAAAGACGATTTTGAAGCGACGACCAAAAACGTGGTTTTATCAAAAATAAGTGCTGAAAACGACTAAGTCCGGGGGGTTTGCCCACTGAGGATCGCAACAGAGAGTTCAGAGTTATGACTAATGAAATACGGTAGTACCTCAATTCGAGGATGGGGAATAAGATTCAAGAATAAAATCCACACCTTTTAAAGAAAAAGTTTGATTAAATTCGACTTTTATACAAAAAAAACAAATATTCGGACTAAACACATCAAAGACAACATTTTAGATTGAACCTTTTGTTGAGTTATTTGCAGATCTTGGAAAGACAAATTTTTTCTGTAGGACTGTAGGTCAAAAACTGAGCAAGTTACGGCGTTTTGAAGCGGTAAGTCACAGATCGGCTCAATATGCAAAGTTGGCCAAAAGAAGTAGATAGGCGTTCTCCCCGTCCTCACTTTAGTCAGTAACATTAGTTTCGAAGAAATCCGAGACACCAAATTTTCTTCTGTTGATAATTACCGTTCCTTCAAAATTAGAGAAAATCCGTGCTATGAAACAATAGTGTCTCCATTCACAATGGGGATTCCCCATTGATTGAATGGATGAACTGACTTGGATTGATTCGTGGTAGGAAGGAGGGAGAAGGGGAAGTGTTCGATATGAGTAGGGAGAGGAATCTCTGCAGCAGCCTTCATGAGGGGGCGGGGCTAGACATGGATAGGATATGGGAAGGGGAAGAGTTGAATAGAGATCACGCTGAAATATATAAACTTCTTTCATTTGAAATATCGTTTCTGGCATTCACGTGTATCGGATGAAAGATTTGAGAATTACCCCGAAACATATCAATATCCACTACATTTTCCGAATCATTCAATTAGTGACCAATGAATAGATGAAATAATATAATGATGGAAGAGTGAGGTTGGACTCTTGATCATACCCATTCCCTATCACTCTGCCATTGACTTCCCTTTTAGTGTAATACGGAATTGACCATATGGGGAAATGGATGGAAAGAAGCAATGGAATGATTTATGGAGAAAGATATGATAAGAGGATTGAGAAGAGAAGGGAAACGAGATCGACAGTTACCCACTGACTCATAATGAATTGAATGGTTTGGAATGGATTGGAATGGATTGAAATCGAATGGAATGAACTCACTGGGTTGGGATGTCTGTTCCTCCTCCTCTTCACACATAATTTCCTGCAGTAAAATATTCCATTGCAAGTAAGACCAGCGATGATGACTCCAAGCAGCCATACGATGGGAGACCAACGGAGAACTTCCTCTGTTTGCATCTGAGAGAAAGAATCACTCATTCTCATACATCATTCATTCCATCTATTCGTCTCTACAATGAATCTGGCTGTTAAATGGTACAGACTAGACAATCTCTCATCCTTTTTGCACGAACTTTCAACCACGTGATTCATTCACTGTCCCTCTCTGTTTTAGGCTATAAAGTATTTTCAGTGACGTAAGATCGCTTGCAAGATAGAAGAGGATGGGGGAGGGGGAGATTGACCTACCTGCATTTTGCTCATGATCAGAATGATAGTTCCCATGAAGAAGATACCCGATAGAATGAGAATCTTCTTCAACTCGTCATATTGAGTTAAATCGTTCGTGAGAAGGAGAGATTGACTGAAAGAGAAAATATGAAGGAAGGAGGGGGGAGGGGGTCAAGAGGTGAACTTTCAATCGAGGCATATGGGAAATATATCTTGATCATATTTCTCATGACAAATAGGTTGTTGTGATTCTCAGAAATTTTAATGCGAAGGAAATGGGAAGTAGGTGCAATATCACAAAGAGAGATGGGGGGAAGGGGGGGGGGGAGGGGGGGGGGGGAAGTGGAAGTGGAAGGGATTTCCATCTGAGGACGACGAGGATAGGTTAGTCCCCATTAAGGAGTGTAGCTATGGACTTGGCCTGTTGGAGTGGAAGGAGAGGAATAAGGAATGAATGGAGTGGACATTGGGGAGGAGGAGAAGGAGGGGGAGGAGGGGAAGGACTCTATTGAGACAATCATCGAACCATTTGCAGATATCTAGGGGGCAAAAGAAGGGTTGTTTGAATATTAAAAGGTTGAACATACGGTCTTCGGATGTGTCTCGTTCTGAGTGCATGGGGATAAACGAAGGTAGTAGTGGAGTAGATGGGAGAAGGATCCATACCACACCCAATCTGAAGAAGGAGAAGGAGAGATCAATCGAGAGATGAAGGGAAAGTGAGAATGGAATAGAGAGAGAGAGATACGATTTACCCTATAGAGAAGAGAAGAGAAGGAGAGATGAAGAGAAGTGGTATGGAGACAGATCAATCACTTGAAACAACTAGGAGTTGGAGAGTCTGTTAGAGGAAATGAGATGAGTAGATAATTCGAGATGGGATGATCACTGATGATGATGTTCTTGTAAGGTTAAACAGGAAGGGGAAATGATGAGAGAGAGCAGAATGCCGAGAATAGACAAAGAGAAAGAAGAAGAGATCACGAGAATATTGGTAACGATTGAAGGGAGAAGAGTGAAAGAGGTAAGAGAAGGGAGAAGGGAAATAGAGCATCGAATGGGGACGAAAAGAGAGAAAGAGAGAAGATAGACAAGGTCAGAGACTCATCAAAACTGACCATTCATAGAGAGATTCAGATGTCAGACTATTACAAGGACAAATATTGGTGTTGTATTCAGAATGGAAGAGAAGGAAGGAGGAGAGAGAGTAGAGAGAGGGGGGGGGTATGGATAGGAGTAAAAGAGGGTAAGTGTTTGGTGTCTTTCTTCGTTGTGTTGTGATGATCACTTTCCTTGTCCCTCACATGGTCAATGCAGCACGATAAACAAGGGAAGGACAGAGAGAAGAGGAATCAACAGAATATTCACACTCCTAGTCCTATTTATATATGTGTCAATTTATTGCTGATCCCACTAGCCTCACCCATGCGATAAGAATATTTTTAGACTCGCAATACTTTATTTATGGACATTATCAGAAACAATACAAAACCCATCAGAAACATGTATGAATTTACAGTGATTGAACCCGCGTTTTGATACAAATTCAAGGAGAATTGAGGGATCTACATCGAGTCCTCGACTGACTGAACGAACTCAGGATGGAGAGATAGAATGGAATCGTAGACCTGTGATAGACGGAGAATATTGATAAATAGAAGGATGAATACGTACCTTGGACACCTGACCACACATCAACCCAATGTGTTCGTCCCATTTCTTGATTGGATTAGTGTCTGAAGAATGAGTAAGGAGAGACAATCATTCATCGGATAACTCACGTTTGAAGATGATCTTGGAATGGATCTGATCTATATGTGCATCCAGTCTCTTGTCGGCAATCATCTCAGCTGCCACCTACAACACATTATTTCATTATCGAAAAGAAAACCATCACGAATAAAGAGTGCCCCTTCTTCATCTCTCAGAATATTTAAGTCATTTCCTCACCATTTCAGCAGCTTCTTCATTCTCCAATCCCAGTAGATCTCCAAGTGATTTGAGGGAGATTGTACCGTAGATACGAGAAGACGCAATTACATTGTGCTCAATCAGAACCTGGAAACGTACTCATTCCTTCTTCATATTATATATAATATTATAACTTCATGTTTCCAAATACACCGTAACCTTAAATTCCCCCTTACTCACATTTCTCACAATATTCTCTCCTGCTTCATTAGTCTTCTGATGGGGAAGAAGGGAATTCTCGAACTCGGCAATCTGACATATGTCTTCCTTCCATCAATCAATTACTTTCTACCGTACCTCTTGAGTCTTGATGATTCGGCACAGATAAGTCTTCTCGAGTAGTTGGAATGACTTCGTTCCCGTCGATCTTTCGTCTTTGTACAATTGGATGAGCATACGGGTTCGAGTCGCACCTGTGTTAGGGAAAGAGTAACCTTCCCACTCTTCCTTCTTTCCCTCAATTCCTACCAGGAGGGGCGAGAAGGACGGAAGTGATTGCACTCCCCAGTGCTTCCATTCTATCCGAGTGAGGGAGCAACTGCGAGTTAGCCAATTCGTAGAATCGACCTCAACAGTCAATCATCACTTCATTAACCCTGTTCTCACTCTAACTCACCTGCTGCTTCAAGAAATCTTCTGCGAGAATCGAGAATACGAGCGAAAAGAGCCTTAATTATCGATTGAACCATATCTCCCTCCTTCCCTTCCCTCACCTTGTAAGTGAGAGTCAATTCATCATCCTTTTTGTCCTTATTCTGGAGAAGGAGAGACACTCGATTGATCACCTTCTCTGCCTCCTCTGCCTCATCCGCCTTCAATCAATGGATACTACACATATCAACCAAATGGGAGAATCAACCTCGAGATACAATCGAGCCGTTCGCAGATAAATATCACACTTCTCGGATTCGGCGATACCTCTGGAATGAGAATGGAGATATATCATGAGACGTGATTAACTCTCACCTCTGAGCCTGCTCCAGATTCATATTCCTGAGATAAAAAGCTGCTTGCTTGTTGTTTCCTTCTCTCTCGAAGATTCCTGCCAGCTTGAAACTGACTTGAGCGAGCTGAGAATGAGGAGATGAACAAGAAAGGATAAGGGAATGTCCACCTGATCTTCATAGGAGATGGCACGAGGTTGCAATACACCCAGCAGTTTCACCAATGCCAATTTGAGGAGATTGCTCTCCACTGGCTCACAACGATGACCATATGCTCCCTGCAAACAGACAGGATATGGTATGGCAATGATGAGACGAGACTAACGACTGCTCCTTCTATTGCCTCTCCCTCCAGACGAGAGATGATGATGTTGACGAGCTGACGAGATACCACCATACTCCCCGTCTCGTGATTTACAACTTAATTCAACAACTTGATCAGGGCTGCCAAGGCAAAAGGGCTGATCCACAACATATGAGGCCGTTTGTGGTAGAATCAACAAGGGCTCAACATGGGTGGAGAACAGGTAAAAATCGGATATGCCCAAAAGTTGGCACTAGGGGTAACTTTTGATTCTGAATCGACCTGTGGAGGCCGTTTTTGGATATGGGCCTTCTGAATACCGGTGCGACCCCATCAATTTTGGCCAAAATTTTGATTTTTAAAAAATCTCCTTTAAAAATGGTCCGATTGGGGCCAAATCTCGCGAGTTATACCAGAATTTAATTCTCTACAAACTGAAAAAAAGAACGAGGCTCTATCTTTGTTCGTTTTCGAGAAAAAAGATTTTCGATTTTTGAAAGAGGCCTATCCCCTGGAAAAGCCGTGGCCAGAAGAAAGATATACTTCCATGATCATTTTAGCATATAGGATTAAGAAATCGATTACAACGGCGATGGTTTTATATCGATTTTTGTGCCGCCAATTTGCTTTTTTTTGGAGTTCGACTCTAAATTTTTTCTTTCGTCGTTTCATGATCTCTAACATAAAAATACCTTTTCTACTGCAAAAATACCCCCAGAAACTCCTATAGCCATGTGTTTTTGAAAATATGACTTTTTCGACCCTGACGTCGTCATCGATGTCGAATTTTGGGTCAAAAAAAGTTATTCTCTCAGATTCACCTGAAAATAGGAGTTTCTAACGTATTTTGGGCGTAGAAAACGAGTTTTTATATTAGAGATCATGAAACGACGAAAGAAAAGTTAGAGTCGAAAAACTGGCGGCACAAAAATCGAAATAAAACTATCGCCGTTGTAACCGATTTCTTAATCCTATATACTAAAATTAGAGAGAGCATAGTGGGTCGGGGTGCAGGAAACGGATACCATCGGGACTTTTTATTTTTCTGTTGTTCAAAGCACACCACGAACTGAGTCGTCAACTGACCTTTTTAAGCGGTATTTTCGAAATTGATTTATTATATAGGGGTGTCCCATAAGTCTTGATAATTTTTTTATTTTTATTTTTTATTTATTTCTTCAACAGTTTACAATAATCAATAATCAATGTATGCCCCCTTCGAACCCTCGACCTGTCTCCATCTTTCGGGCAGGGTGTTAACACCTCTCTTCCAAAACTCGGGAGGCTTAGAGATGATCCATTCGGTGAATGCACGAACGAGTGAGTCTCGGTCCTTGAACTTCCTTCCCCTGCAGAAGTCAGACAGTGAGCGGAAACAATGGTAGTCGCAAGGGCTAACATCAGGGGAATATGGAGGATGGGGAAGCCATTCCATATTGAGCTCGTCCAGTTTGGTCTTGGTGATTTTCGCGAGATGGGGCCGGGCATTATCCATCAACAACAGGATTTTCCCCACGTTCTTGAGTTCGGGAAGGACCCTGATGGCCACTTCTTCCAGTTGTTGAGTGAAGAGTTCGGCCGTGACCGAGGTGTTAGGGGCGAGAATCTCCCAATAGATGGGACCGAGGGAGGAGAAGAAGAAAAACAGCATTTCCTTCTTTTCGTGCCGTTCCTTCTTCGGGGTGGGCTGGGGCTTCTCATCCACGTCGCACCATTGCAGTCTCCTCTCAGGATTGGAGTATGTGATCCACTTCTCATCTGCTACGATGATGGAATTTACCCATCGCAGATTCGCTCTACGAGAGAGTAATTCCCGACACACCTCAACTCGCTTTTTGAGTTGTGCCGGGGAGAGGTCATGGGGAACGGCTTGAGGGAGCTTCGCTGTCTTTCCCGATGGAGGGTCCGAAACACGGTGGTCTTAGGAGTGCTAGTCTCTGCCGCCAACATGCGCACAGTCTTCTTCGGATCCTTCTCCAGCGCTGTGAGAACTCGAGTGGATTTGCGTGAAATTGGGAGACCGGGTCGGGGTCGGTCATCTAGGTTATAATCTCCTTTCTTGAAGCGGGAGTACCAATGCTGGCAGGTAATAAGGGACGGGGCATCTTCTCCTTCCGTAAGCACCAGGTCCGCATGGGCTTCCTTGGTTGTACGGCCAAGGCAGAAGGAATGAAGTAAGACGGCGCATTTATCGTGATAAGTCTCCATCACTTGAATGACTGTGGCAAATTCTAAATTGATGCAATGCCAATACCCCTTCGACGTCAGCATGATGCAATAGTTTGTTTACAATTTCCATTACGAAATCGGGGGATTAGATTGCGCAACAATGATTTACGGAGCAATTCTCAAGACTTATGGGTCACCCCTATATTGTTTGTTTACATCAGAAATATAATTATTTCTTTGATAACGCATCCTCCTTGCACTAAAGCAACCCACCATGCGCGAGGTTTACCTGAACTAGCGCAAATAACAACAAAATCGTCATCTTTGTAGGGTACCAATTTCGAGAGATTATCTTTCCTAGTTTTTGGGATTTTTGACATCTGTCCCAGTTTGTCCCCGCTCTATAACTATTCTTAATTCATTCTGCTGATTCTGGCGAATCGAATAGTTATGGTCAAATGGCGTCGGAATCGCCTTTGAAAGTGGAAAAGTAGTTAACTTTCGTAATTTTCTGCTTTCTCCGAGGTCTGACTCGCCTCCCCTATGCTTGAACCTCTACAAATAGCTTCTATGGACTCCTGCGCAACGTTTAGTTATTATTCATATTACAAACAATTAAATTATTTTCAAAAATATAAAATCATAAGTTGATACACAGCTCGACATTTTCGATTACGGTGGATCGTTGGCGAAAACGCAATTTTAATAAACCTCTATATTGATGGTATGTATTTATTTTCATGAATATTTTTATTCCCAATCGATTCAGCTGTCACAATTCCATAGAACACACAAAAAGCGATGACTCTAGAATTTTTCTCTAGATACCCCATTGCGGTTCCTAACTAAAATCGATTTTTTCTCGAAAACGAACAAAGATAGAGCCTCGTTCTTTTTTTTAGTTTGTAGAGAATTAAATTCTGGAAGTACTCGCGAGATTTGGCCCCAATCGGACCATTTTTAAAGGAAATTTTCAAAAAAAATTAAAAATTAATCCAAAATTGATGGGGTCGTACCGGGATTCAGAAGGCCCAGATCGAAAAACGGCCTCCACAGGTCGCTTCAGAATCAAAAGTTACCCCTAGGGCCAACTTTTGGGCTTATCCGATTTTTTAAACCTGTTCTAATATTACGATATATCAATATATCAATTATTAATATATTTCGTTTCTAAAAGCCCCAAAATTTACTCCAGTCTTTTCGTAACTTATGTTCGCCCCATTCTAGAGTACTGTAGCGAACTCTGGTCACCTCACAGTAGACTCTTATCATCTAGCATCGAACAAGTATTACGCAAATTTACTCGTTCTGTTCTTTACAAGTGTGGTCTAGCTTATCGTTCCTACCCAGATAGGTTTCGTTTCCTCGAACTAGAGCCTCTAGAATACCGCCGCACACTTATCGATCTAGCATTTATTTACAAAGTAATTCATAATGATGTTGACATTGGTCCCTAACTAAAACCGATTTTTTCTCGAAAACGAACAAAGATAGAGCCTCGTTCTTTTTTTCAGTTTGTAGAGAATTAAATTCTGGAAGTACTCGCGAGATTTGGCCCCAATCGGACCATTTTTAAAGGAAATTTTCAAAAAAAAATTAAAAATTAATCCAAAATTGATGGGGTCGTACCGGGATTCAGAAGGCCCAGATCGAAAAACGGCCTCCACAGGTCGCTTCAGAATCAAAAGTTACCCCTAGGGCCAACTTTTGGGCTTATCCGATTTTTAAAACCTGTTCTAATATTACGATATATCAATATATCAATTATTAATATATTTCGTTTCTAAAAGCCCCAAAATTTACTCCAGTCTTTTCGTAACTTATGTTCGCCCCATTCTAGAGTACTGTAGCGAACTCTGGTCACCTCACAGTAGACTCTTATCATCTAGCATCGAACAAGTATTACGCAAATTTACTCGTTCTGTTCTTTACAAGTGTGGTCTAGCTTATCGTTCCTACCCAGATAGGTTTCGTTTCCTCGAACTAGAGCCTCTAGAATACCGCCGCACACTTATCGATATAGCATTTATTTACAAAGTAATTCATAATGATGTTGACATTGGTCCCTAACTAAAACCGATTTTTTCTCGAAAACGAACAAAGATAGAGCCTCGTTCTTTTTTTCAGTTTGTAGAGAATTAAATTCTGGAAGTACTCGCGAGATTTGGCCCCAATCGGACCATTTTTAAAGGAAATTTTCAAAAAAAAATTAAAAATTAATCCAAAATTGATGGGGTCGTACCGGGATTCAGAAGGCCCAGATCGAAAAACGGCCTCCACAGGTCGCTTCAGAATCAAAAGTTACCCCTAGGGCCAACTTTTGGGCTTATCCGATTTTTTTTAACCTGTTCTAATATTACGATATATCAATATATCAATTATTAATATATTTCGTTTCTAAAAGCCCCAAAATGTACTCCAGTCTTTTCGTAACTTATGTTCGCCCCATTCTAGAGTACTGTAGCGAACTCTGGTCACCTCACAGTAGACTCTTATCGCAAATTTACTCGTTCTGTTCTTTACAAGTGTGGTCTAGCTTATCGTTCCTACCCAGATAGGTTTCGTTTCCTCGAACTAGAGCCTCTAGAATACCGCCGCACACTTATCGATCTAGCATTTATTTACAAAGTAATTCATAATGATGTTGACATTGGCTGCCAACTTTTTTTGTTCTGTCCCCCTTAGTGCTAGACGTCCCAACCTATTCCAACTACGCAGGCACAAATCCTCCTCGTCCCTCTTTCACCACTTTCTCACTAATAGAACTGTACCACATTGGAACCTTATTCCCAACCACATTGTAATTTCTCGGTTGTGACCTGTTTACCATGCGAGCTAAAGTTGTACTACCTATTGATTATCAAATCTATAACTAATTTGTCATTTGTTTTCCTTTATCACCTAGTTGCGACATCGTATTGTCATGCATCTATAGTTACTTATTCCACTCTATTATTTTACAACCATATTCCTGCATGATAAATTGATTGAACGTTCTCGACACTTGTTGAACCTACCGCAAACGGCCTCATATGTTTCTTGCATTTCGTGACTAATATACAATAGTGCACGTCATTCTATCATACACAGACATCGCATTAAAGAGAACTACTTGCATTTTTGTCTATTTTGTATAACAGTTCAAAAATAAGACTAACCGTTCTTGATGAAGTTGATGAGAATATCGATCTTTCCCATGTCTAACGTCTGCAGATTCTCAGGAAGCACTTGAGGGAAAAGGAGCATGAGCCTGGAACGAACATCATGCATTAAATGCATTGACCAATTGAGCTCACTCTTCCAGTTGAAGCCTGTGTTCCGTATGTCGCTGGAACACAGCAGTAATTTCTTCGGGCGTCGTCATTGCGAGCTCTGAAAGCAATTGTTATAAACATCATCTAAAGCAACGAATACAGCGAGATACATAAGACCTAATGAGAGTAATTACTACGTTTTTGGAGGCGATTTTTGAAGTCAAAAAGCGTGCAGCGAGTGTCAGAGTCGCGCGCAAACCTTTGCGCGCGATTTTATGCGATTTAAATTAGATCTAAATTAGATCTTTTAAATCGAATCTACATATTTAATAGTTTATATTATCTCGTTTTGCTCGTCCACGTGATCACTCATTTCATCTCAAGTCATTGTTGCCTTGCAGTCGCTTCCTTAGTGTAAACTATGGAGAATTCGAGCCAAAACGATGAAAATAGTCTCGCGTCGCCTCGGCATAATGTGATGCAGGTAAAATTGATCATTAATGATCAAGTTAGTTGTTTATAATTGCAGAATGAGAAACGAAAGCCGCTCGAGAGTCCGTTCAGTGCATTCTCTCCTGCTCAAAGACTCGCAAAGAAGAAGGTATGGCTGTGTGTACTTCTTCGCTTCTATCTATGGGAATGTCTCTCTTCTGGTTCTTAATTCATTATTCCACAGGGTCGAATTCTCTGCGAGCCTGGAGACGCCAATCTCGAAGCGTCTATGATGGACGAAACTGTCCTTGAAACAGAACAATCTGACACATTTCAGTTTCCGAAAGGTTCGGGCTAACTTTTTAAAAAAATCTCTATCTTCCATTCAGAGTACAAGCCGAAGGTGCTGTTCGCTGAGGGTGATGGTGATATTGTGGCCGATATTCTATCTGGAGACTCGCCATTGGATCACTCGATAGTTGATGCCACTCAGACTGAGGTAGATCGTGAGTGAGACCATGCAGGGACTATCTAATCTCCCTCTCTTAAGGCACATTCTCAACTGAGACTAGACCCTATGTGCCTGCTTCAGTAGACCCTAATCTGGACGAGACATATGCAGAGACATCGATGAATCGTCAGTCTTCTCCTCCCAGTACATGCTAACCTCATAATGATCCTTTCTAGAAACGTTCTCCAATGAGGTTCGTCCTGTTGTTCCCTCTTGCATCGATCCCAATCTCGACGAGACTCTGGCTGAAATGACTATGAACGGTGAGATTATCCCATCCTTTCACTCGATTTGTATCCATCTGTGCTTCAGAAACCTTCTCTGACGTGGTCCGTCCCTTTGTTCCTTCGACTATTGATCCCAATCTGGACGAGACTCTAGCAGAGACGACCATCAATCGTAATTTTATTAAATTTTTTAAATTTATTTAATGGTTTGTTTCAGAGACTCAGCTCTCAATGGGCGATGATACTATACTCGTAGGAGAGGAAAATCCGACTGGTTGGTATCTTATTAATATAGAAGGAATGAATGGAATGATATTCAGAGGATCCTGATCGTACACTTGGAGAGACAGAGAATGAAGTGAATGTGACACTGAATGAGAATGGAACGATGCCCTCTCTATTCGATGAATTGAATGGAAGTGAGTAAAGGCTCACTCTGGGAACAACTGATTAGGTGCATTAAACAAATTGTATTTCTCTTTAGAGTGCGGTGATAATACAGTAGAGGAAGACCAGACGGAGAGTACGGTAGCCGCTTCGATTGAGAATGGAGGAGGAAGAGGAGTGTCCCTCTTCGAGGAGATTTATACCATCGAGTTGACAGGTATTGTGAGATGAAGAGTGAAGGAAGAAGAAGGAGAGTGTTGCAGTGCCAGTTGATCTAACGGTGAAGGACGAAGAGGAGAAGGAGGAAGGAGATGAGAAGGAAGAAAAGGAGATGGAGAAGAGTGTAGTGGAAGCATCCCAAGAGAACAGTCTGATGAAGGAGGGAATGGTGTCTCTATTCGATGAATTGAATAATACTCGTGAGAGAATAGAAAGGAATGAGGAGAGATAAGATACATTGCAGAATCAAGCCAGGAAAGGATAGATGAAGTGAATGAGTTGAATGAGGGGGGAGATATGTTGATGGATCATAGTGTGATGGAGGGAGATAGCAGTGTATTGGATGGAGGTTAGTCCCTTTTTCCTATTGCATGGTAATGATGATTGTGTGTTCTCTCAGAGACGGATGATTCTCCTTTGGATGAGAGTGTTCTCTCTACTATGACTGCCATGGGGATCACTTGTGACGATGAACGACGTAGATACTACAGTAAGATGAAGGAGCGTCTCTCTCAGATCAATTCCTCATTCTTCCCTCGAACACCCAAGGAAGCGAAGAAAGAAGGTGTCCATTTATCCTTATTCTCATATCACACAATATAATGGAATACTCAGAAGAGAATGAGTCTACTCCTAAACTATCGGACACAATGGTGGCTATGACCAGCCCTGCTTCTGATCCGAGGGTAGGTCACTCTTCCCGCTCACTCGTCAATCGATATTCCTTATTCAGACAGACAATCGATTCTCCCTCTCTAACACGATTCTTGATAGTCCTTCTACTCCATCCAAGCCATCGAGTCGATATGGTGCGATGAATGAAAGCCAGTGAGTGAAGGAGGGAAGAATATATATATATATATATATATATATATATATATACAGTATCGCCGGAAAGCTATGGGACACTTTTTCATTCTTTCATAACTTTTGACTCAAGAAATATTTCTGGCCCAAACTGACATGTCTTAGCACATCTTTGGGGTGTAAGGAATAAACCATTGGGATATCACCTAACTCCCTGGTTGTTGTGTAGTGATGCCGCAAGCAAGCAATACTTTTTCAAAACATTGTAATTCTTACATGGATTTTTTCTCAGCTTTCCTACTCGGTAAGAAAATATAAGCCCTCAATTCCTTTTCGATGAAAATATGTACTCATGAGAGGATGCCGTACAGTGGCTTTAGACCGTCTCAAATTAGGGTCCCGTAAAAATGGATTTTCGTTCATAGAATGCCAGAGACTCGTTCAAAAGCTCAAAATGATCCTTATCACAATTCCGGATGATCCTCAAAGTTTGATAACGATAGCTCTTAATTTGGCCTCAGGGCACGATTTTTTTCACCTTTTCACATGAATATTTTTCTCCCCATTTTGTATGATCACAGTTCCAAGGCGATTTTTGTTCAAATTTTGTTCCTGGACAGGCTAGTTGCATATCCATGGAACAATCGATTCCTAACTTTTTAGAGCATTTGAATATCTTTCCCGTCCGTGGTAGCCACAAATCCGAGTTCATTATTTCGAGAGAAAAAATCGATTTTGAAGTTGTTGAATTTTAACTTTTTTCATTCATGGTATCATGGTCTCTCATATCGAAATTCGGATTCAGCACACGAAGATATACGAGAGAAAATGTAGTCAGGAACTTCTGAGATATAATTATTTTCGACTGATGATGGGGGTATCATGGTGCATTATTTGGTAGAAAATCAATCGACGAATTTTCGGTTGTCCCGGGCAAGAAACTTATCCAAATGGTCTAAAAAGTTGGGAATCGTATATTCCATAGATATGATACCATCGTGTCTTGGAATGACCTTGAAACGAGAATAACCGTCAAAACTGTAAACATCCAAAAAAGTGGCATGTGAAAAAGTGAAAATTCGTGTCCTGTGGTCAAATTAAAAGTTATCCTTATGAAACTTTGGGGATCATCAGGTATTATCGTAACGACCATTTTGAGATTTCGAACGAGTCTCTAGCTCGTCTAAGAACGAAAATCCATTTTTTTCGGACTCATTTTTGAGTAATTCTGCAGCCAACGTGCGATTGCGTTGCAACTTCAAATTTTATTTGTGGATAGCCCTCCGACTTAACTAAAACATCGGAAAGTTTGGTGAGCAGGGAAAAAGTCCATGTAAGAACTACAATGGTTTGAAAAAGTATCGCTTGATTGCTTCATCACTACTCAACAACTATGGAGTTAGATGGTATCCCAATGGTTTATTCCTAACACCCGAAAAATGTGCTAAGACATCTCAAAGTTTTGCCAGAAATCTTTCTTGAATCAAAAGTTATACATATATATATATATATATATATATATATATATATATATAATAATAATTTATCTACGCACTTGGCGCAACAAGAAAATGAATATAATAATAGTATGAATTGAGGAGATAATTAGTGTTGTGATTGGGAGTGGTCTTTAATGAGGGGGTGTTTTTCTAAACGACGTTTAAAAATCTTGACATTTGGTGCGGTACGAATAAAGTCGGGTAATTGAGAGTACATTCGAGATGATCTAACAGGGAAAGAATTGAATCTGGCTGTACATGTAGTGAATTCAATGTTGATACCGAAAGAGGAGACTATCCCGAGTGGGCTTGTATACATAGAACGATGAACGGGGAATAATAGAGGTGCCAGCCATTATGAAATGTGTCATACAAATATCAGCTATGACTCTCCTCTCGGTAAGTGCGCGCAGGTTAAGGGTTTTAATGCGGTCTTGGTAGGAGGGGAGGGTGTAGGGGTAGGAAGAGGAAGAGGAAGGGAAACAACGGTAGAAAACTTGACGAGTGAATGTATGCTGGACCTTTTCAAGTGTGGCTATGTATGCTATGGTAGTGTGGGTTCCAGAAAGGGGATGCAAATTCTAGCAAAGGGAGAATATATATGCTATTTCAATGAAATAACGGTGAAGCATAATTAATTCTATGATACGATTAAAAATTGAACGAATAATGACGGAATGGGGAAATGGAAGAACTAATCTGAGAAATAGGTTGGATTAGATGGATGGATTGATTGCAGTATCTCGTTCATTATGCTGGAAGCAGAGTGCACTAATAATGTGTATAATGAACTGAAGAAGGATATGGAAGTACTGCAGGAGGAATTGAGCAAGTCGAGAGAGATTACGGTGAGGGGAGGGGGGGGGGAGGGAAGGAAGGAAGGATGGATGACAGGAGAGAGTGGAACGAGAGCGAGATGTTGCGAAGAAGGAAGTGGAAGACTATATGTTCATGATGGAGGAAACGAAGAAGAGATTGATGAATGAGAAGACCAATCTGACAAAGCAGGTGAGGGAGGAGAAGGGAGGGGGGGAGGAGGGGGAGGGACTGATGGAGTATGGATGTGATTGTAGATATTGGATCTCGAGACGGAGTTGACTGATGCAAGGAGAATGAGTAGTGTAGTGGAGGTGAGAAGAGAGGGAGAGGGGGGGGGGATGGAGAAGATACTTGTACTGTACAGGAAGAAGCACGGAAGGTAGAGAAGATTGAGATGATGAAGGCTGAATTGGAAGTACAGAAGAAGGAATTGGAAGAGAAGATGAAGGAAGAGAATGAGAAGTATGCAGATGAGAAGGTATGAGGAGGGGGAGGGGGGAATGGAAAGAGATGAAATGATTACAGGAGAGATTGAGTAGTAGAGCGGATGAGATGGAGAGACAGATCGAGGAAGAAAGGAAGAAAGCGAATGAAGAAATGGAGAGAAGATTGAAGGAATGTAGAGAAGAGATGGAGAGAAAAGTGGAGGAAATATTGACACAGAAGGTATAGTAGAAGATGGGGAAGGGAAAAGAGAGAGAGAGAGATAATTACAGAATACAATAATTGGACAATTGGAGAAGATAGAGTGTGAGAGTGGAGAGAAAGAATACACGAATGAGGAGAATCTGAGAAGACTGGAGGGAGAAAAGGTAAGTGAAGATAGGAGAGAAGAAGGAGAGATGGGAAGTGATTTGAGGCAATGTTGGAGGCGTTGATGGAGAATGTAGTGAAGGATAAGAAGGAGATAGAGGAGGAATTGGAGAGAGTGAGAAGAGAGAAGGAGGAAACAACCAGACAGGTGAGTAGAAAAGAGAAGAGATGGAGGAGAAGAAGGTTGTACTTTGAGATGGCCGAACTGGGAAATGAATTCGAAGGAATGAAGAATGCTATTGTGGAGATGGAACAACTGAGGAATGCTGTATTCGAGGTGAGAGAAGGGGGGGGGGATGGGAAGGAGATGAGCATTGAAGGAATCGAGACACGCGAATGAATTGAATGGAGAAGTTGAGGAATTGAAAAGAAGGAATGAAGAGATGAGAAGAGGAATGGAGGAGAAGGAGAAGGTAAGTGGATAGATAGAAGATATGAGAGACGATAGGATGGATGATCTCTTCAGGAAATATTCTCTCTTCGTTCGACAATCGCAGGCAATTTAATTGTGGAAGGAAGAATGGAGGAGATGGAAAGAGAGAATAGAGAGATGGAGATGATTATGAAGGGAATGAAGATGGAGAAGGAAATGACGGGAAAGGTGAAGGGGGGGGGGAGGGGGAGACTGAGTGAGACTGATTGATTGTAGATGGAGTCTCGAATGGAAGAACTGATGAATGGATTGATGAAGAAGACAGATGAACACTTCAAGGAGGTATTGAAGGAATGAAGGAATGTAGAGGGAAGGATTGATTATAGACATCGACATTGAAAGAAGAGATCATCGGACTAAAGAAGAAGATAATGGAGACTGAAATGGAGATGAAGGTGCGGTAGATGGAGAATATTGATTATTGGAAGAGATTGATTAAGGCTAAAGAGATAGAAGTGGAATCGATTGAGGAGAAGAGGAAGGGGATGGAAGGAGAAATGGAGAAGATGAAAGAAGAAGGAAGAATGAAGGTGAGGAGTACGGTAGATAAGGAAGGGAAGAAGAGTGGAGTATGGTACAAATGGAAGGGATGAATCGAGGAGTACGGTATGGTTGCAGATGGAATCAATGGAGACAATCCATAATGGACTGAAGATAGAACTAGAGGAGATGAAGAAGGAACTCGTTACTATCAATGAGAAGAAGATGGTGAGAAAATAGGAGGGAGAGGGAAGGGATATTCATTATTGAAGGGATTAGAACAGAAGATGGGAGAGATGGAAGAGGATAGAATGAGAAGAATGAAGGAGGTAGAGGAAGAAGAAGAGAAGGAAGCGATGAAGAGGACGCTTGAGATGGATAATCTGAGGGAGGAGATCACGGTAGGGATGAGATATAGATTGATAGGAGAGAAGGGATGGAATTGCAGAGATTGAATGGAAGAATGGAGGAGGAATTGGAGAAGAAGAAGATGGAGATTGTGATGATGATGAGAGAAATGGAGAGTGAGAAGGAGGTGGGTCAATGGGTGATGACGGGAGAAGGATGGGAGGAAGGAAGGATTAGGGTAGATGATGGATCGATGGATGTCCATCTCTTCAGAAGGATTGTGCTGTCTCTCAATCGGAAGAAAGAGTGAGAATGATGGAGTTGCAGATGGAAGAGACGAATGAGGTGAGAGGGAAGGAATAGAGATGGAATTGATTGGAATGGATCATTGTAGAAACTGGCCAATGCTGAATCCACTCTGTCGATGATGAATGCAGAGAAAGAAGAGATGGAGAAGAGAATGATGGAAGTAAGGAGAGGAAATTAGAGGGGGGGAGGAAGGAGGAAGGAGGGTAATGGATGGAATTGCAGGAGAGTACTCAGAAGGAAGAGATAATGAGAATGATGGAGGATATGAAGAAGGAAAAGGAAGAAATTAAAGAGAGGATGGAGGGATTGAGGAAGAAATTGGAGATAGAAGTGAGTAGAAGAAGGGATAGGGGAGAGATGGAATCATTGCAGAGATCATCATCTACTGAGACGAATGATGTAGTGAAGAAGATGGAGATGGAATTGGAGAATGAGAGGAGTGAGAAGAAAGTAAGAGAGAGGGGGGGAGGAATATAATAGAATAGATGCATTCAGATGATCTCCCTTCGATTGAGTGAAATGGAAAGTGAGAAGGAAGAAGCAATGAAGACAATTGAGGCAGAAAGAGAGGTGAGAAGGGAGGGAGAGGGAGATGGAATAGGGATGATGAAAGAGATGATTGAAGAGGAACGACGTTCTGAGTGCAACTGTGAAGCAATTGGAGGATGAAGTGAATAATCAAGAAGCCATTGTGGCAACGCCCAGCAGTGGATTGGATGAGGTGAGTGGAGGGGGAGGAAGGAGAGGAGGAGATGGAGGGGGGAGGGGGGGATATACCATGGATATGTGATTGCAGATAGAGAAGAAGAAGATGGAGGAAGAATTGAAGGAGGAGAAGCAGATTGGGATGAAACTGAGGAAGGAAGTGGAGAGATTAGAGAAAATGTGCGATGAATTCGATGAGATCGAATGGAAGTGAGTTACATCCCCTCCCCCCCCCCCCCCCCCCCCTTCCCTCTTGATAACCTCTCCACACTGCAGATTGAACGAGGAACTAGCTGCCAGACAGACGAAGATCGACCTTCTCGAGGTGAGAAAAGAAGAGGGAGAAAGGGAAGGAGAGGAGATGATGGACTGATTGGATCGATTGGGACTGATTGCAGGGGCGAACTCAACAGGGAGGACCGGCTCTTCTCGATGCACTTAAGCCAACAACCACTGAGATCAAGTCGATGTGAGTTGAGAGAAGGAGGAGAAGGAGGGAATTGAGTTATGAGGGGTTCACTATGGGACTTGTGAATCTTATAAGATGGCTGTTGTAATTGTTGTTTGATAAAGGGACGAGACGGTGGTTGATGGGAGACAGTCGTCTCCTGCTCGTGAAGTGGCTGGAAAGGATGAGAAGGAAGATGAAGAGATGAAGGAGTACGGTACTCCATCTGGATCGGTGATGGAAGAAGAAGATAGAGAAATGCCTGATGGAAGAGAAGAAGAAGAAGGAGAGAGGGGAGATGAAACACTCGGAGTCACCAAGATTGATGCCACTAAATATGAAGTGAATGAGGAGGAATACGAGAAGGCCAATCAGTCAGTTATCATATCTATTATCATAGGGGGGGGGGTACGGTATGTACTCGAATTTGGTATCCGTTACTGTACTTGGATAGATAGTAGTAGTGTGTGGTAGAGGGAATGGGAGTGAGTGAGTAGAAGATGATTAATTGTGAAGGGAGGATTGAGAAAGTGAGAAGGGAAGACTTGTCTTTTTCTTCTTCTCAATCCTCAATGGATGTTTTTTCTCCTCATATTTCGATCACTATAGTGGTTTCCATAATCTAATCTCTCTCCGTAGCAATTTTGTGTTTCACAAATACTTGGAGCGAAACTGAACTCATTTTCCTTTTGTTTTGTATCCTTTCCCAAGTGCTTCTCAAAATAGGACCAATTTATTCAGAACCCAAATTACTAATTGTTTTGGGTTATTGTATTAGATGTAAAGGGAGAAGCATATGTATTCATATGTAAGCAATATTCCCTAGAGTTTGAAGGGAATATTCTCTTGAGAAAGTTGTTATCCGTCTAGAATGGGAATGGGACCTCTTCCCTACCATTTCCATCCCATCACAATTCCATTCCATTACAGGACTCGTCCCAATGCTTCGTGCCGTCAGAGCTAAGCCCTCTTCGACCTTCCCCTCCTTCCCCCCCCGCCATCCCCCCTCTCCCCCCTCCCCTCCCCCCCCCCCTCCCTTCCCCCTCCCTTCCCCCTTCCCCCTTCTACCCTTTTCCTCTTTCGAGATTATATGTACTATTCAGTCCTCTTGATACTCGATTGTCACTATTTGACAACCGTACACTCGCCATATTTTCTGTTCCTATTGCTAAAAATAGATAATTTGTGTATTTGGAAGGAATTTGCGTACACATGGAAAGAAGGATATGCATCTTGGTTTAGATTTGGAATGAAATTGGAAAGAGAGAAGGGAGACTACCATATCAATCATTGACTCTTCATTATTGGAGAGGAGAGGAGAGAAGCTCTCGAGGGTAAATTGACGATACAATTACTGTAGATGGGCTATTTGTGTGGTCTAACTCGCATGGAGAACGGAAGGGGGATGATTATCTTGTGTTCTCTCCAATCTATAGAAGTATCTTTAATCCGTAACAATCAAAGAGATTAATGTGTGAATTGTGTGAGATAGTGATTGGAATGGAGTGTCTGATGCGATCTCCGATCTATGGTTTAATCTATCTGCTCTTCCCTATTGTGATTCATTCCCCCTTCATTTCATTTCCCTCTATATTACTGATGGAAAGGAGAAATCTCAGTCGAGATGGAGAGATAGAGAGATGAGAAGAAGAAAAGGAGAGATCCAAGTGTTCCCATGCAAGTTGAAGCAACTGACGGAGAGAAGAGAAGAGGATCTGTGTGAATTGATAGTGCCTCCCCCTTGCACCCCTCCCCCTCTCAC
>BTSX01000004.1:28991868-29124917 GCA_036245825.1 Pristionchus entomophagus
GTGTTTCTCTCTAAGCACAACCTCCAAATGATCGTCCGTGCTCATCAGATGGTTCCCAATGGTTACGAATTCTTCCACGGGAAGAAGCTGGTGAGGCCTGCCCCTACCGTAATCCCCTTCCCCCCTACAGTATCCCATCAGGTAACCATCTTCTCTGCTCCGTGCTATGGAGGGGCTGACAACAAGGCGGCAGTTATGAATGTGGACAAGTATCTGGTATGCAATCCCCCTCCCCCCCTCTCCTCCATCCTCCTCCCTTACCCCCCACCCCGCCCCCCTCCATGCCCCTCTCCCTTCCACTTCCTAACTCAACTTCCTTCAGCAATGCAGCTTCTCCATCTACTCTCGCAACAATGTTGTGATGAGAAGGAAGCAAATAAAAGAATCACTGATATAAAACATGAATGAATTCTCGACTTTTCCACACTACAAATGCCTCTCTAGACTGAGGGTCATCTATTCCTCACCTCAATATTCTTATTAGATGTCTCTCCTTCCCCCTCTGGATCAGCCAATTCCATCTCCTCCCATTCATCCTCACTCTCCGATGATTCCGTCTCTTCCTCCACATCTAAAATGTCCTGATTGGTTCTCCATAATACCGTATTCCTTCCTATCCATTCCCATCCCTTCTCACTGATTCCTCCTTCTCCACTCACTTCTTCTCTCTTCCGTTCCAGTATTGGCAATTGCGGCTTGTGCCTCTCCCTCTGTGATTTCCTCATATCTCCCTCTACTCAGAATACGAAGGAGAGTCGTCAATTCACGCATAGTTGCTGCCCTCTTAACACATTCATTCATTCTCTCATTCTCCTTGAAGATCAAAGATCAAATCATACTTTATCCCCTTCATCGTGCAATATTCCAGAGGGAGAAGATGTATCTTCTACTGCTGAGGCCTGAGAAACAAAGATTAAAATGTTCCTATCTCTATTTTCCAACCGCTTCAAAAATAGTACCCAACCTTTTCTTTCGCTTTCTTCTCGATTATATTAACCACAAACTGGGGAATGCCTCTTCTTGCAATGTCCTTTGATGATGAAGGTTCATCATCACAAATCTCAATTATAACAATCGTAGAACCGAAAAAACTAATTATAAAGATTTTACTACATCAAAAAAACAATTGATGATAGAGGGGACCAACCTTGGAATGGGTTTCATTCTCTCTTCTCTTTTCAGTATCTCCAGATGTCGATGGTCGATCATCGTAATCCATCTCAATCATGGGTTCAATATCTTCTTCCATCGTCTTCATTCCATCATCATTAGTCAATCTCTTCTTGGAAGGAGTCTCTCCTTCCTCTTTCTTCTCCTTCCCTTTCCTCTTCCTTCCTCCATTCACTTTTCCCATTCCTCTTCTCTTCGGGGGCATCGATCTACAGCACATTTATATTGTCTTACTCCACTAGATGTTCAAAGTATCATCATGGAACATTCTCAACCTCTATATAAATAGAAGACGAAGACGAATATAAATTCGTACATATTTATGCGTAGATTAGCTCAGACCAATAAACAATGTTGACAGAATAGTTTTTTTCAAACATATATGCTCTTTGATACTTAGAACATTTGTAAAATAGGAACGCATCACAATATTTGTCAACCGAGCGATTACAGAAATGAGACCTCTTGTATAGTGTGAACCCTGATAATGGCAAAGAATCAGAGAAGAATCGAGAGTGAATTATACAATAGTACTGGTAGATACACTTTAATTTTCGCTATTCACAGTATTATTTACGGTATTCTGTGTAATATGGGTGTTAGTTATTTCCCACATTATTCTTATACTCCTTTTCATACTCGACTAATTGACTCTTATCCAACTTGACTTCCACTTCCGTCCCTCTCAGATCGATTACCGTAGTCTGGATGGAATCACTCATCTTGACGTGATCTGCTCTTGTTGTCACTTCTCCGTTGTACAAAGATCGACGAGCCACTGAGATCCGACCTGAGATTACGGTAGATTAGAGAGACTGAATCGAGGAATGATTCCAACCTGCGGAAGTGATGGATACACACTGATTATCCGCCCTGTCATGAGTGATGATAGAGACTGCGATTGATTGACCATACTGGTACAGATACTGCAAATGATCACTCATTCCCATTACTATATATCTTCATTATCCCCAACCACAGCACACACAGTACATATCTCAATTCTGACCCACCAATCTTCCCATTTTTTAACGAATCATAATTTTTTGATAAGTGAATAAACGTCGCTAAACGAAAGTGCAACAAGCAAAAGTGTACCTGTGCGAATAGATGGGGACAGGATGAGTATACTTCGTGATGATCAATGGGAGCAGGAGGGTATCGATCAGAAGGAATCCCATCGGGGGCAGGACGACGTTTCAGACGACTACACACAAAATAGTCACCACATGTGTGGATTAACCCGAGGGGAATCAGACCCAGAGAAGGAGCAGTTGAATCACGGATCTGAAGGAGGTAAGGAGATAGTACTACCATCCAACCAATAAACAACAGTAGATCAATCCCATCGACCCACCACTTACCGTATGGTAGAAAAATTCAGCATTCCATCCAGTGTGCTGGTTTCCAGGAATTAGAACGTGAGAGACAACGTAGTAGTGACCATGAGACTGAGAGAGAAGATGAGAATAATGAATAAGTGTGGTCCAACACCCAGGAAATGAGGTTCAATCTACCGTATTCACATTGGTTCCGAGGAGGACTCCCACGAGATCACTCTCTCCCACTGCATCATTGTATTTATCCATGAGATCAGAGGGAATCTCCAGAGTTTTTGCTACTTTTTGCTCGTGTTGCTGAAGAGAGCAAAATAATAGATTATGTATTGCCAATTCCGGAGGTAATTTTTAGCTAATATTCTCAGATATAAAAAAAACGATTATATGAAACAACGCCTAGTTTATAAACAGTGATCGTATCTTCGATAACCATTCCAAAAATTCAATGTGCATACCGGCATGACTCCCAGACTCATTCCAATGCGATCCAATTCTTCTTTCTCCATCTTCCGAATAAACTTCACCATACTTAAATAGGGATTCATTCATCTTCTATAAGTATATAACTCACTCTCCGAACGAAGTCTTTCCATTACTATGCATCTCCAGAGTCAACTGCAATTATATACTCATCACTCGTTTATTTGTTTAGTTTCTTCTCAAATGTAATTATATATAACATGTATTGCATATCTAACCTGTCCGAACTTGCTCTTGTCCACGATATCATTAAATAGTCTCATCGATTCCTCTTCATACAATGTCCCCAGTAGCTCCCGAATCTTCGAAGTCTGACAATAAAATACTCCATGCAGTTCAAGTCATTTCAATGAAAAATTTCCACTTTATTCACTTCTATTCAAGGATTGTCCTCCTATCATAATCTCATGGGGTGAGTCAATAGCTAGAGTGTTTCTTTCACTTTGCCCTCTTCCTTTCTCACGCCATTCTCTCTATGAGTCGACCATTGATAGTGCCCATTTGACAAACAATCGTTTCAATGTTCATTCCAATGACCAGTATCATCATATTGTCGTTAGTAGATATTCATTTAATTCAATTCAACTGACATGGTTCATTCCATCGTGTGCTCTCTGGTTGATTGCCTTTCTCGTCTCCCACTCGATATACGGGTAGATGCAATGGTTAGGAAGAACCTCCAGATTCACCCTGCAACAAGTCATCTGTGATCTATCATAAATATCAGTCCATTCCAAAATAATCTACCAAACCAAGCATATTCATACAAATACCGTAATTAGAGATATTTTCTTAGATCTCTTTGATCTATCAGGAATATCTGGCCGCTTACGTTCCTATTTCAGTGAACCTCGTTATGGTTTACATTTTGTTAAATGAATGGAAATGTATCTATAACATTGCCTATTCAAGTAAGAAAAGGTATAGAATGAGAACTAACGATACATATCGGAGGAAGAGCACAACAGCCTTCTCCATCTGTCCTTCTTCCATGTAGGATAGTCCAAGATCGTACATTCTGTTCATTTGACTCACGAATCTACAAGGAATGTATTACGGCATCTTCCATCAGCTGGGTCTAACAATTGAATGGAAATGACAAAAAGGATGAGTACCTTTCAATGGGGATATCGCTGACAGTGTCAATGGTGATGGCTGAAGAGTCGAAGAGTAGTTGCATCCTCTGGATTGGATTGAGGATGAGATCCTCCTTGTTCATGTTTGAATCCATCTTAGCATAGTTATACATTGCAACAAATTGACGGGTGAACGTAGGAACGATGGAGAAAGAAGCGAAAGATAATGCCAACATAGATTGGAAATGCCCCGTTTGAAGGAAAACGTCTAGATGGTGATCGAATGAGGAACCTAGAGACACGGCCATGGCTAGACACTTCACAAGTATTGAAATAGTCCATTAGCGGGTGTCGCTAGGGGGTGAAAAGAGGGGAGAAGAAGGAATGAAGCACTCAGGCACATATATATATTTAGAAGAGCCATTAAACTCCATTCACGATAATTGATGAAGAAAAGTAGCCATTTGTTTATCAATAACTCTTTGACAACGTTATAAGATATGGGAGAAGGAATATATACAGATCACAGGAGGGCAAGAGGGAAGTATTGTGTTGTGATGGATGGGACGAAGCAAGAAGGGAGCAGTTAGGTCATCCCCATGCTTGAGTCGTAGAATAGTGAATTACGAGCTCATTCGTTGTTTCAAGGGAATAACACTTCCTCAGAAGATCCAAAGTGTGATCAGGAGATGGAGCAAACGTTTGAGAAATATAAAGGAATAGAGACTGGCTAGGTTCTAGATTGAGAAGTTTACGAACGGTGCGAGTAAGGTATGCAATATCATGAGAAGCATCAATGTTGTACTTCTTATTCTTGAGAATGGGAGCATCTCCCACGGATCGTAGTACAACCGTGACTTTATCGGCCATCTGAAGAAATTCATTCTCGAAATAGATGGTTATAGGAATCAAGTACCTTAGACGGGAAGGTACGAAGAACCGAAAGTGAAGAGAAGAGCAGAACCAGCAGAGAGAACAAGAGCGAAAACCTGATATTGAGAAAATAAATATTTTACAAACTTGATCAAACTATTAGACTTATATTATTATCAACGATCCACGTTAGACCATTAACAGAGACGATAATTGGTTTTGCTTGAACCCAATCGTAATGAAGCAAGTAGCGCCCGTAGATCTGGACATTAAATAGGTTAGATACTCACGATATTGAAGAGAGTCCTCTCCCAGGGCTCTAGCATGTACAGTCCTGTCACGAGCAGGTACTGCAGGTACAGCCACTGCAAGCCGCTTGCCTGAAAGTTGCACAAGGGTTTACACGCCGTAAATACCATTAGAGCTATTATCGGGCGCGAAAATAATGAGTAAGCCCATGAGGAAAAGGTCTAATCAATACTATTATTAATACTTGCAAGTCACAGAACGTGCACTTACGGGTTTCGGAGCTGAGCCTCTTCTATCCGACCGTCCTTTACCCATGAACACTGCGTGGTCTGACGCAGTGTATCAGCACAGCGCAGCGGACCACTCTTATCTTACGATTATCGAATCACCTCAGCACACGACAGACTATCACAGAGCCGTCAAATAAAATCCGAATGGTCGAGAGAGTATGTAAAAAGAGGAGACATTGGATGCGACTCGGCATGCCGCGTTGTGTAAGTAAGTGGCGCCCTACCTGAATTCTCGCGACAATTTCTATCGTATTTTCTCAATTGTGAAACTGTTGTTATGAAATTGTTGTGCAATATGTTCCCCGCCCCTAGCCCTTGCTCGCTCGCATCATTTCAATGAAGATATTACTCGAGTTATGCTAGAAATTCGTTCTTTTCCACAACATTGTTTTCGGGCTGTGTCGATGCTTGTTCTCTATTGCCGCGTGACTGCTTTTACCAGTTTATACGATTGTGCTCCTTAACCGCCTGATTTTTCAACGACTCTTTTCAGTTCGATCTAAATGGCTAAGGGTCGGAATAAAAACAAAGACCGGGACAGTTCAGCCGTTGGAGGTTCTTCCCGCGTCAAATCTAGTTGGTTATATCTATTTTTAAAAAAAGATATTGTATTCACTGTTTTATTTATTTTTTATATATAATGAATCTTCCTAATGCAAACGATGACGCGCAAAATGACAAATTATGCTGTGCATGGTAGAAGGAAGATTTTCAGATCACAAATCTGTTTACGATGATAGTGATTGCGAGTCCATCTCTACTCACATCACGCTTGACGATGACATGCGTAGTGTCCAAGGTTTGTGCGATATTTCTTAGCTAGAAGTAGACATTATATTCACGTGATCATAATCTGTTATCAATTCTTCGTTTGAGGTGCCGATGAGGCAGAAGAAATGATCGGAACTGGAGTGATTGATTCGCTCTGTGAACACATGGATAATGCTACTCACAAGAAGTATTCACTTTATGAATTATTCCCTTGCTTTCCCTGGGTTCCCCCTACATTACACATTATCCATCTCTATTTCAGTATCTCCATTAGACTCGCAGCTCTCCGACATCTCTACCTAATTCTGGCATCAAATTATCTAGGCAGTGAACTGATCAAATATAAGGTCAGATCAGCTTATGCTAGGCAGATTCGCGTATCTCATTGTTCTAAAATAATGATCTCATGAACGCATTATGAATGCATTATTCGTTCCAGGCTACATTGGCTGATCTCGCAACAAAGGCAATCAAAAAGACAGACGAGGAATGCATAGTGGGATCACAGTTGCTGGCTGTTATGGCTGTTCAACTCGGTACTCTCTTCTTTCTAGTGGTCAATAGTGTATTAGTTGATCCTCCTCTGTTCCTTCTATATAGATGTTTCCATTCAAATGTTTCTCTTCTAGGAGAAGAACTGTCATCGGAAATTCCTGAAGCTCTTCTTCTTCTCTGTCCCATTATGACCGATTCTGCTCGCATTCTGGGAGTTCGATCCATGGCTGCTCTTTCCATCGGAATCACTTCCTATTTCGCTTGCGAGACTGAGGTAAATCACTGTAGTCTATCTTATTGTAGCAAATTATCTTCATATCGATTGTGTAAAATCTCGTTCACGAAAAATAATCTTAATTTTTTATTCGCAAAATACACTGGAATGGTTTGCATTCAGGATGTATTCGCTAGTTGCTTCAAGTCTCTCTCCGACACATGGGGAGCATTCAAGGTTAGTATTTAGATGGAAGTCACACCTATTTTATTATTATGACTCATTACAACTAATTATGTCTTGTTGACAATATAATTTCTTAGTATTATAATAAATATGAGTGATGTGATTCAGACGGGAACTCAGTACACTTCTCTCTTCTGCTCTTCTATCGGAGCATGGTGTCTGGCTCTCGGCAAAGCAGACAACCAACAAATCACGGCTGCTATTGCACTACAACCCAAATTGGTTAGTCTGCCCATTGGATCATGAGTGGATTGAGAATGGATGGACCTTGCTAATTATTCAGACAGCCATCTCTTTCTGGGCTTGTTTTTTAAAAAAAATCTTTTTTTGTTTAATATTTGATCTCTACAGGTTGCTTTCGTTGAGGGAAATCAACTGGAGATGCGTGTATCTGCAGGTATTTCGCAGTCCCCAATCTGTTTATTTTTGATGATCTTGTTTGATGATTCATTGAATATTATGTATCATTTCCGTTGTTTTCATTCTCTAAATTTCAGGAGAAGCACTCGCTTTCCTCTATGAAGTAGTGGGAGAGAAACGAAGCTCCCATCGATTCCCCAATCACGAACATCTCGCTAATGTCAGTATATTTATATACTTTAATTTAGCGGCTAATTCCGGTATCGAAAATTCATTACTATTGGGGTGTTTCAAAATTTTTTTCAAAAAATTTCGAAAAATAATTACTCAATTGCCAAGAAATAAATCGAGTCCTGATAAGCGGCGATGGATGGAAATATCACTGCTCTTTAGTTTCATTACTTGAGCCATTTAGATCGTAACACTTTACATGAAATACGCCCTTTAGACTAGACCTCACTAAAATCACCTGTTCAAGTTTTTCTTTAACGTTGAGGTAAAAATCTGGTTACTATCTCCGGTGAGCTGAGAGAAGACAATATGCAATTTGAACGCTCTCCCAACCTTCCGAAACGCATTGCGTCATCATTACGAAACTCGCCATTTCCCACACATTAAAAAAAATAAAAATTTGCGAATTTCGAGCCGACAAGAGTTAGACGCTATTTAGAAAAAAATCTCAAAAAGTAATGCTTATTATTGTGAGAACAGAAATCGTAGTGATATGGACCGGAGTTTACCTAATCCCCGGCACATCGTTTATGGTGAGGTTGCACGCGGAACGGAAATTGATTTTGTTTCCGTCAAGTTCTCCAATAAACTCGTGTTTTATTGATTTTACATTAATTAAATGAAATACACGAGAATAAAATCGAAAACACGAGTTTATTGGAGAACTTGACGAAATCAAAATAAATTTCCGTTCCGCGTGCAACCTCACCATAAACGAATAGTCCGGGGATTAGGTAACCTCCGGCCCACACCACTTAACTACGATTTCTGTTCTCACATTATATGAGGAATTTAGATGCAAATAAGCTGGTAACAAATAAAAATTTAAATTTCTACTCTCTGGAAAATGCTTTAAAGTGAAAAGAAGTAGCCCGGTCGCCTAAACAGAAAAATTTCTTGTATCATTTTTGAATGGAACTACATCATCATCTCCTACTGTGGTTTCAATTTGGATTTCTCATCTTTATCCTCTGTCGAATTAGAGTTTTTAAAAATTAGGGTCCCGAAACCCACTTTTCACACTGCGTCATAATTATGCGACATTTCTGAAATCTGAAGACGGATCAAAATAGTATTTTTCTACCTCTAATAAATGCAAAAAAGTCTTTAAGATTATACCTTGGAATAGCCATGAAATAAATTAAAGGAAAATTTTGAAAGAACTTTTGAAACACCCCAATATTCCAATTTGAGATCCTGTGTGAACTCGCCTCAGAGAGTAGCAAGAGCAAGACAAAGAAGGACAAAAGAGTGCAGAAAATGACATTCAGGTGAGGATTATGGTATATCCATAGTTATGGTATTCCTGTTTAAATGGAGGGAAGAAGTTATTGTGTGTGTCTTTTCTCAGACAGATCTACTCGTTCATCACGGAGGGAGAGGCACCCTCTCTCACTATCAAATTGGATAAGGAGAATCTGGAATTAGACTCATGCACATACAAGATGGTCTATGATCAATTGACAGAGGTAGATGAGAGAAGGGATGAGGAAAGGAGGAAACAATGAGATATTCCAGTTACTACGAGGAGGAATGAGAAGACAATTGAAGAAGAATGAACTACTCAGAGAATTCTTCGATCTGGGAGCACCGGTTGAAGAGACTGATGAGAGGATGAACAAAGCTAATAGGGTGAGACCCCCCCCCCCCCCCTTCATGCCCTGCAAGGGAAAGAGTACTGTATCACTCCCTTCCATTCCCTTTTGGACTGTATTCCATCACATCAATCCATTCTCTTCTTTCGATCCTAGATACGTTCTTTGTATTTTTATCTCACCCTCTCAGTTCTCTACAAGACGTGGACTGATCTTTCATCTTTTCAGATGGCCATTCAAAATTCGATCAATAAGATGAGGGATCAACAGCGTGCTAAACTGAGAGACAAGAGGGCCTGCTAATGAGAGATGGACATTTATTGTTTCATTTGATTGTCCTCGAGAGACCATAAATCTCATCTCTTTTTAATCACTTTCTCGTTCCATTCACACACTGAACTTCACAAGAGACCGGAAATGAGAAGGAATGTGGGGGAGATCAGAGTGATCCATAAGATAATTAGAGATAGACGGCTACATGAAACTACATGAGGCTACATGATGTTTGTTTTAAATCGATATTGTCTTATCTTACTGTAGCTAGACGTATCCAGAGAGAGAGAGAGATATTTATTTTATTAGTACATACATGCATTACCCGAATATAGCAAGATAACAAAACACAACAAAAAGTGGATAAAAAGAGTAGAGGAACTAGAAATCGACAGTCTGTTCTTGATCGCATGCGCATCCTCCATTAGAAGAGGGTGAACAGCCTCCTCCCAAAGTTTCATTCATTTTCCCACTCTTCTATAAGAAATTATTAAGAAAAGAAGGTTCTCGAATTATTGGGCGCTAACCTTCTTGACTCCGAGAGAATGGTCTCCCGTGTTCAATCCTTCCAATAGGAGACACGCCTTACACAGAGATTGACTAGAGATGTAGCCACATCTTAATAATTCCCCCAATCAAATCACATTTATTTTGTTACTCCCAATCAATGTTCATCCTCCGAAGCTTCATACTACGAAGCACCCCATCATGTATCTTCGAGAGACCATTTCCTAATATTGTTCCTTCATCCTTTCTGTCTCTAGCCATCCATTTAAATGTTAAGGATGAAAAAAGTGGTAGGATGAAAACGACTACCGCATCTATCTCTCAATGATGAATTCCATCAACTAACTTGGTGCACAATCCGAGAGTGGGAACTGCTACATCCTTCTTCACAGATATATTCTCAGCTGATTGAATGAGGTCGAGAATAGCACGAGGACGAGTTCGCTCCAGTCTCTTCACCAACGTTCTCAAATCGAATATGATATCCATACAAATCCAAACCTTTTCACTTAATTCATTGATTCTATAGGCAGTTTCTCTCTATCCTTCCAGATACGAACCATGTTTTCTTTTATAATTTCACGGATATCGTACTATGAGTAACGTTTATAATTTAAGTCTGCACAATAAAACAATAGGTTAAAAAATAAGTAGTCACCTCGCGAACTGCCGATAAGCATTTGGGGCATAGATACATTCAGTGTAGAAATAGTCTAGTTTTTTCACCCTCGCATACATTACAATATCCTTTTCGAAGCAAAACTGAAGTGATGAGGGTAGATCAAAGATCATTACTGACTACAGTACCTTGAGTGGCTTAGCTCGTGGCAATTGGGCCTCACCCCCACTTGCGGTGCAGATAGCAGTGCATCTGGATATTGTCAGCAATCAATCGATAATTCCTCCCTTCTACCATACCTCTCCAATCGGGCGATATCACCTCGTAGCACATTCATGAGTACAGTCTCTGCCATATCATCCGCATTGTGCCCTGTTAGCAGCTTTGATGCTCCCAATCGATATGCACCCCTCAAGATTTTAGAAACGTTGACATGGTTTCTAGATAACTTAATGGGGGAAAATGTTCTATGGGTTAAGTGACCAATTAAAGTTTACCGAGTAGATTGAATGGATGGACAGTCTATAAAGCAGATAAACCTTGCCTATCGAGTGCCTGTCTTCTAAATACTCCACAGAAAGTGCAGTTATTCTTCTTCCCGATTTTATTAACAATTTCGTCCATCGTCCAACCATACAACTCCTTAATCACATTTATCGATAAAGATCAGAGAGGCCATCGAATGATCGATAGTATTATTCGAACACTAAATATAATTTTACTGGAAATATTTTTAGAAAAAAAACTGAAGCAAGTTTTCTCACCTTATAGGACAGAATCATGAGGGAAAGTGCATATTCAATCTTGTTCCGTTCAACAGCCTGCAAGTTAACCATTCACATCGAGAACACTCTCTCGAGTTGCAAAAGAAAGTGAAAGGAAGACAGCAAGAGAAATTGAAGTTTAAAAGCGAACGAAAGAAGGGAAGAGATAGCCAACTGCAAGAGAGAGATTGCTTCCTGTGGTGAACAGGTCACGAAACGGAAATTAACTGAGTTCTCACTTGCAACGAATCATCTCGATATCCCTTGATTCCCTCATCGATCGATAGCAGAATCAGATCGAGTCCATAGTCGAATCGCTCGTTTAGTGTCTGAAATGTTTCCGGTAATCGCCTTCCTAAAGTCTTGTTATAAAAAAACTGAGCAAAACTGGACACTACCTTCATCACATATGCGAGTACGGTAGAATCCTTGCCTCCCGATGCTCCGAGAGCCACTTTCTCTCCTCGAGTGAACAGATTCGTGCTCGTAATCGTATCGTGGACATCCTAGACCGGGATGAGAGAGTAGAACACAGACGTATCTAATTGGATGATGGCCTTTCCCGCATCCACACTCACTTGTTCAAACGCCGCGACAAAACAGTTTTCACAAACAGGTCTGCAGTCTTTGGCCCTCTTTATTCTCGCTGGTTGACCGCATCCTCCACTGCACTCAACTGGCATTGATGAGCACTGAAAAGACACTAGACTGATCAAATTGAGGAGCTATAGGATCTAACATACATACGATCGCGAACGGTTGGAGAGTCTAAATTGTAAAAAGTTGTGATGTGATTGTGGCGTAGCTAGTATCGCGATTCGAATACTCGATCAATAGAAAGGTCATCGATTCGATTGTGCGTCTACAGCTCATTTACTCTGACGAAATTATCACTGGCACTTATCTCAGCGCGTTTTGTGTCACAAAGTGAGCAAGTAATCGCACAATTTGTGGTAGCACAGTAGAAGAGAGCTCGAGACTAACTATCAATCATAATGAAGTTAGGGACCGCAGCCGGAATATTTGAGTCCGAAATATTTGGCTACACCCTCCCGTAGTTTGGCTTTCAAATCCTTTAATATTTTTCTGAAGCATTTAAAAAATATTTCTATAATTTTTCAAGCTGTTTTGTTGATTGGAATGAATAAAAGGACAAAGTGAAAGCATATTAAGCATGGTATGAAGAGGTAATACGCAACATTGAAGTCACACTAGGCCACGAATAAATGACGTGTTTTTTGAATTTATTGACTGATCTAGCTTTTCACACCATCGATACATTCTGCAGCACCAAAAATAGTTATCAAGATGAGAATAATGCTAGAAAAATATTTCACGAAATATCAGCCGCGAGAATCGCTCATTTTCATGGCAAGAATTCGGTTTTTTTGAAAAATATAAAATTGGGCAAACTGTTCATCCGATCTTTTTTAATATGTTATCAAGAACGGTGCTATGGATTTATAGTGGAAAAAAGAAGGCGTGAACAGTTTGCCCATTTTTAGCAAATGATTTAAAACTTTCAGGACAACATGACCCAACGAACCACTGTATTCATAACCGTGAATCACGTGATTCCGCTTATTAAAAATTATTATTTGTTTTTCCATGATCCCTCGGGACTCTGGTAGTACGAGACGAGGATAGCGTAATTTATTATAGCATTTGAAAAATATTCTTGTGATTTCAGTTCACGATAGCATGATCAGTAGACTGACATGCGATGCGCTCCAGTTGGACTCAAAGCGTCGCACCCTCCACCTATTTTCTTTATCATTTTACTTAATATTTTGCCATAATTTTGCAAAAACTAAATTGCAAACATTGAATGGGGTAAGGTGAGCTTCCATTTGCGCACCAATTTGTGTATGGTTTCGTCCATCCATTTACACCGCTGCCGTCCCTAAATGAAGTGAAAAATAAAAAATAAAAAACTCGCACAATACCGTACACATATTTAGAGTTGAAGCGCATTCATGACTAAATACCGTATATTGAAAACGGGCTTAATTTTAAAAAAAATCTGTTTTATGGAAAAAAAAACTCGGGCATAATCGTGTTTTATGTGTGAGTGTGGGGGCAGGAGAGGGGAGGGGATGGAATGGGCATTTGACTCGTCTCTTTCTCTTTTTCTTACTTCTTCTCTTCACTCAACTTGATATTCACGGGAGTGGGCGGTTCTGCGAATTCTCTTTCGCTTCTCACTCCTCCCTTCCCCCCCCCCTCTTCCTCTTCTTCTTCTCTAGGCGGAGTTACCCCTCCACCCTTGTCCCTTCCGCATCCCCCAATCTTCTCCCTCCTCGTATCACCAGATCGATAGTCCCAGACTGTGTAGCAGCCCCTCCAGATTGCATAGCAGCCCTTCCTCAGTGATGCATGGGAAGAGTGAGCATGAGGCTCCTCTGGTAGTGAGATATCTAGAGAAGTTCCTCCATGCGACGGGTCTTTTTGTGGCAGATCATCACATTTGTGTGTTGGTGGTTAGTTTCCCCTCCTTCCCCTCCCCCCCTCCTCATTTCCACTTTCGTCCTTGGAACCGAGACTAATCCTTCCTTCTTATACAGTTCACCCTCGTCATTACTGCTCTCACCTCTGTCAAGATCGTTTTCACCCCTCAGGAAGATGACATCAAGACTGGTAATCGATATTCCATCTCCACAATGACCTACCGTATCACATTAGGATACACTCCATTCGGCGCTCGATCTCTTCATGAAATGGATGTATACAATGAGTTCTTCGCCCATAAGGGAGATCCCATAGCTGCCTTCCTTCTAATATCAGCGAAGGATGGACAATCACTCACTCGACCAGTCAGTCCTTCCATCCCCCCACCCCCTCCTCACCCCACCCCTCCCCTTCCCTTAATCCTTCCCCCCTTCAGAAGTACATGGATGAAGTTATTCGTGCCCTTGATTTCGTGTCAGGGAACGTGACTCATCTCGACAAGTCCTTCTATGATCTATGCACTGATTGGTGTCTAGTCAATGAACCCATTCGTCAATTTGCCGTATGATATCAGTATCTTCTTCTTCTTCTCATTCACTCATTCAGAATGGTCTCAATATTCGTGCCTTTTCCAATGATTCTCTAGCCCGTGTCAATCTGACCTTCCCTATAATGGAGGTATCCTCCCTTCTCTTATTCCACCCCTTAAGGTCCATTCCCCCCTCCCCCCACTTCCCTCTCCTCCTCCTCCATCTCCTTATCCCTCTTCTTCATCCCTTCTTCAGGTTCTCGGGAAGGAGTTGGATTTGTCTGCCAACTTTTTTGGCGTTCGCGGGGACGAAAAGGGATCGATCACTTTCCTGAGAGTGATTGCAGCTCAATTTAGAGCAGGTATGAGAAGGAGAAGAGAAGGCTATTCGAGATGATTGATACAATGAGGGTTGAGAGAACCCATCAATAACTTCATTTATCGATTGATTGGGTTCAGATGTACCCAATGGATGGAGTGTCGATGACGTCAAAGCTTACGAGAGAAATGTCTCGAATAAACTGCACAGGTGACTACTTCTCATCTCTCGAGTTCATGGGGAGACCATTCATTCCCTCTTTTCCTTCCCTCCTTATTAGTCTGAAACGAGGCTGATCTAAATACTCATTGATGCAGTGAATTCAACTCCTCTCTCATTGATGCTTATGGTCTATCTCTCACATATACAGCTGATGAGGTAGAGTGAGACTGATGGAAGGAATCATTAATCCAATCATAATCAGATCGTCAGAACGGGAATGACCATCTTCCCCTATATTGCCATTGGATTCCTCATTATGTGTGTATTCTCCATCGTCACTCTCATCATCTCTTCCATCTATCTCAGACAGGTCTCTCTCTCTCTCTCTCTCTCTCTCTCTCTCTCTCTCTCTCTCTCTCTCTCAATCAGTCAAGGATCATACTCCTAATAGCCCCAATTCACTCTCTGAATCGAGCAGTCAACAATCATCTCAATCATGACAAAGTTGAGAATGTTGACGGAATCAATCTAAGATGTTGCCAAAGAGAGACTACAGTACTCAGAGGGAGACAATCAATATTCCAGTCCTTCAAACACCGCATCTCGATGGCGATCCTTGGTTGTGTGTGTCCCCTTCTGGCCACTTCATCGGCCCTTGGTCTTCTCTTCTGGATGGGATTCAGATTCGGCTCCATCCTCTGTGTCACTCCTTTCCTCATTCTCGCCATTGGTCTGTTCCCTTCCCTTCCCTCTCCAACTATCAAAACTCAATCTCCAACTGACAGAGCGAACCGTCCCGCAACAACTTCCCTTCTCATCAAACTCTTGTTTAGAGAAGCCATAGAAAGAGGTGTCTATAGAGAGGGGAGGGGGGGGGGGGGGGAGGGGGGAGGGGAGGGGATGGGAATGGCTATTGACTATCCACTGTGTTCGTTGTAGGAGTGGACGATGCGTATCTGACTATCCAATCGTGGATTCGAATGAGAGATCTTCCCATCTCCCACAGAGAAAAGATTGGTGCTGTATTGGTTGATGTTGGTGAGTGAATGACCTCCATCTTATTCCATCCTTTTTGTCTCCCATTCACACTTCCCATCTTCTCCGGCCCTTCTAGATATGGTATTCTTCAGAAATCACTCATTTGATAAAGACTGGAATAGACAAGAAACAGCAGTCCCCCTTCCCCTCCCCCCCCACCCCCCCCCACCCCCCCCCCCCCCTGCCACTCTTCCCACAGATTGAACCTGACTGGCAACTTCTTTCGTGTCTAATCAGTCGGATGACGAACGTATTTTCCATTGGCGACGTTCTCTCATAATAGAAAAGGAAAATAAATAAAAAGCGTCTCTGAAGGAAATGAGTCTCTGTGGTCTCTCTACAGTTCTCCTCCAGGTCCCTCCATCAGTATCACATCTCTCACTAATTTCCTCGCTTTCGCCATTGGAATCTACACTCCCACTCCTGAGATTCAGCTATTCTGCATGGGAAATGTAGTCGCCGTCATTTTCGACTACATTTATCAGGTCGGTTGAACTTCCTTAGAGAAGAAATCGTAAATGAAAGGGAAAGAGCAAACTAAGAGACATGGTCAGATCTCGATCGAGTCTGATTGCACTAAGAAGGATAGAAACTCTTGATAGAGGGGGGGGGAGATCAAAGATCATTTCATCCGTTCCAGTTGACAATGTATGTTGCCATCGTCTCTATTTCTGGAGAGAAAGAGATCAAAGAGGAAGAAGAGAAGAAGGAACAGCTGAAGTCAATGGAGAAGGAATCGAGACAAGTTGTGACTGCACCCAAACAAGTCGAAGTGAGTCCATCCCCTTTGGAGTGTGATCGTGGCATGGGATTGTTGTGATGGCATGGAATGGTCTGTTTGGTGGTAGTCTCTCTCTTACCCGTGTCATCCCCTAGGTCTGTCCCTTCCATACCAGTGTTACCCCCTAGGTCCGTCCCCTTCCATAGTCCATTTCTCCCATTGCTAGTTGTCCTCATCGACTTCCTCCTCCGATTCTCACTTCACAATAATCTCCATCAATCGGAATTCATTCATTCGACCAGCCTCTTCTGTCTGCACTGATGAAGGAGAAGCAAGTGGTGTAAGGGAGAATCACAGACTCACCAATGCACTCGTCGCACGACGCACCATCCTCCACCTCTACCGTACTCCTTCCCTACCCCATCTCTTCCCTTTCAGTTATCTCGTCTTCTGGAGGCGTATTCAGACTGGCTCTCAAATGGATTCACAACCATCATAATCTTCCTTTGTCTTCTGGTCTATTGGTGGATGTCCATTGAGGGAGCTCTCTCCATCAAGATTCTTCTCTCCCCTGATAAACTCGTTATCCATGATTCCAAACTACTCCAGGTGCGAACAATAGGGAAGGGAGAGTCTGATGGTATTCCTTCTTAAGATGAATTATCTCCGTGACACGTACATCAATCCCAACTACACTACAGTCAATATCTTCGTTAGTAATGTGAGTGGTCTACCTTCTATCCATCAATCGATAATGATCATTCTAGCCGGGAGATCTGGATGATCCCTCTCAACTCAATCGAGTCAAAGCAGCAATCGAGGCATTCGAACAATTCCCTGAGTGTCTTGGAGCGAGATTCTCTCATTTCTGGCTGAGAGACTATGAACAATTCATTGAAGCTGGAGGAAATGAAGAGAACGAGGTTGATATATTAGTGGATAGACAATGTCCCTCTTCAATTCCCACTCATTCATCACCCCATCCAATACCAATTATATCATTCTCAGGATTATGAAGATGGATCATCTAATGGAACAGCCTCCATCTACTCTAAGAGTGTAATGAGACCATTCTTAGAATGGCCTGAATTCCAACATCTCAATGCATTCATTCGATTTGATGAGAATGAGACGTGAGTGTCTCACCCCCTTTCCACTTCCCCGTTCCCCCTTCCCACTTCCCCCTTCCCTCCTCCCTCTCCTCCCTCCTCCCCTCCTCCCTCCTCCCCCCTTCCCCCTTCCCACTTCCCCCTTCCCCCTTCCCACTTCCCCCTTCCCCCTTCCCACTTCCCCCTTCCCCCTTCCCACTTCCCCCTTCCCCCTTCCCACTTCCCCCTTCCCCCTTCCCACTTCCCCCTTCCCCCTTCCCACTTCCCCCTTCCCCCTTCCCACTTCCCCCTTCCCCCTTCCCACTTCCCCCTTCCCTCCTCCCTCTCCTCCCTCCTCCCCTCCTCCCTCCTCCCCCCTTCCCCCTTCCCACTTCCCCCTTCCCCCTTCCCACTTCCCCCTTCCCCCTTCCCACTTCCCCCTTCCCCCTTCCCACTTCCCCCTTCCCCCTTCCCACTTCCCCCTTCCCTCCTCCCTCTCCTCCCTCCTCCCCTCCTCCCTCCTCCCCTCCTCCCTCCTCCCTCTCCTCCCCTCCTCCCTCCTCCCTCTCCTCCCCTCCTCCCTCCTCCCTCTCCTCCCCTCCTCCCTCCTCCCTCCTCCCCTCCTCCCCCCTTCCCCCTTCCTCCCCTCCTCCCTCCTCCCTCCTCCCTCTCCTCCCCTCCTCCCTCCTCCCTCCTCCCCTCCTCCCTCCTCCCTCCTCCCTCCTCCCTCCTCCCTCCTCCCTCCTCCCTCATCCCTCATCCCTCCTCCCTCATCCCTCCTCCCTCATCCCTCCTCCCTCCTCCCTCCTCCCTCCTCCCTCATCCCTCATCCCTCATCCCTCATCCCTCATCCCTCATCCCTCATCCCAACCTCCCTCTCCCAACCTCCCTCTCCCAACCTCCCTCTCCCAACCTCCCTCTCCCAACCTCCCTCATCCCTCTCCGAACCTCCCTCCACCCCTCCTCCCTCCTCCCATCCTCCCTCCTCCCCTCCTCCCTCCTCCCATCCTCCCTCCTCCCATCCTCCCTCCTCCCCTCCTCCCCCACACTCAATCACCCTTCAGAATCTCTAAATTCTTCGCAACAGTCTCCTATCACGGGGATAAATTGGGATTATTCGATGAGCAGACTAAACTACTCAAGGGATGGAGATCCACTGCAGATAGATTCGCCCCTCTTGGAGTGGATATCTTCCATGATAACTCTCAGTTCATTGATCAGGTACCCCTTCCCCCCCTCCCCCTTCCCCGTCCCCCCCCCCCCTCTTCCCCTCCATCTCCCTTCCTTCCAGGTGGATACGATCCTTCCTGCCACTCTATCAACATCCTTCGCCACTCTCTTCTGCATGATGGTCGTCTGTTTCCTCTTCATGTACAATCTCTTCACAGTCTTCATTGCTTCTCTCTCCATCGCCTCTATCTGCATTGGTGTTTTCGGTGGGGTGTATCATTTTAGAACTCTCATTTTAGAACTGGTCATTTTAGAACTCAACCAAATTGCATTAACCTTATCGCTAAGGCTTAATGATGGTCCTAAAGTACGCCAGTGTGATCCTAAGGCATAACGAAGGACCTTAAGAACTTTAGGTTATATCTTAAGCACTTTAAGTCAGGATTAAAGTGTTTTAGAACTTTACCCAACTTTATCCTTTATCCTTTTCTAAAATGACACACCCTCGTTTTCGGTCTCCTTTCCTATTGGGGCATCGATCTCGATCCGATCTCAATGGCCACTACGATCATGTCCATCGGATTCTCCGTTGACTTCCCTGCTCATATCACTTATCACTACTTCAGAGAAGGATTGGAAGATTCCCAAGCTGCCCCATCCAAGAGAATTGCAAGGTACGATAGAGTGAAGGGAATATCGATTGATTGTGTCTTCAGAGCTCTGGTTGCCATTGGTTTCCCCCTTCTCCAGTGTGGAATATCTACCATTCTATTCGTCTCTTGTCTTCTCTTCGTTCCTACTTATATGTCTGAGGTGACCCCCTCTTTTTCCCCCTCTTGGTGACCCCTCCTTGGTGACCCCTCCCCCCATGGTGACCCCCTCCCGCCCTTGGTGACCCCCCTCCCCCCTTACACCTCATCCATTCTCCTCTTCAGGTATTCGTGAAGACAATGGTTCTAGTTGTCTCTCTGGGTCTCATCCATGGTCTAATTGTAGTCCCTGTCTTCCTTTGTGCCTTCTCCACTCTCTATCACATATTCTTCGATCCTTCCAATGACACTCAAGTGAGTAGTCAATGATATCACAGGGGAGCGAATACTCACTGACTCATCCCCCCTCCTCCTCCCCCTTCACTCTCCCACCCCCCTTACATCCTATCGGAACTAGTCGAACTCTTTATCAGTTCTCTCTGTGCAGAGTGAATAAGGGAATTGGCTGCATTCCATTCGAGATGAGATCTCTGTTTTGATGGAAGGGAGAAGGATCGACCTCTCATTGTTCCTTTCCAGTCTCTTTCTTCATTCGCTCGAATTCTCCGATGGGGAGGAGTCTCTCCGACTGGTGTTTCTCCTTCCACTTCCGATAAGGAGATCCCTTCTTCTTAGATGATACATCTCTATAATATTCAATCATCTCTCCCATCAATTATCATACCGGTATCACAGAGGATTCTCATTCGATGTCTACTTCAGTCTCCTTCCATCCCATTAAATCTTTCTCATCATTCAATCACTGCCATATTGTATGCATTGTCTTATCCTCTCTTGACAGATTCCTCTCTTCTCTCATTCTCTCGCCTTACGAGTATTCCATTCTTATTCATTCGCCAAGTGCAAATAGGTGATAAATGGACGAATCGCTCGTGTTTTCACGGTTCGACGCAGTTTCTCAATAGATTACCCAGTACTCAACCTTGTGCCCCCCCCCCCCCCTCTCCCCCTCCCCTCCCCTCCCACACACTTTTACTAATCGAGTTTCTCTAGTTCCATCGCTAGAAAAATATCCGAAGATCTTCTATAAAGTGATGTTCAAACTATATTCTTGTGTGATCTAAGTCGTGTACAGAGGCGGAACCCACTCCTTTCCTCTGACCCTCTCAATCTTTTCATTGAACTATCCTCCCCTTCTTTTCCCTCTCAATCATCTGGTCTACTCTAATCTCGGCCTTGATTCACAATGGAGAACAAGTTCAAGTGTATTTTATCCGTCTAAAGATTAGCAAGTTAGTTCAACAAAATGAGCAGAATAAACAATGATGGAAGGGGGCAAGTAACATAATAAGTCTAATGAGAGAGATTGAATGAGGGGTCAGCTTGAGATCAATGAGAGAGGGAGAGGGGGGGGGGGGGTGAAACAGTCTAACGATTGGAATAAGTAACAATCGTGTAGCTAGGTGATAACAATTAAGACAAACCGAGGTATTTGTTGATACTGATGATGCATTCACATTACAATTAGTTGTTGGACTGCGAGTTCTGAAAAGATCCGCAATCAGTTGATGCTTATTCAATGATATTGGGGTGTCCAGAAAGTTCGTGTGATTTTATTCTTTATTTTTTATTTTGTGAACAGCGAAAGACAATCCCAAAGGTACTTTCATATAATTCGAGGCTGCAAGTTGTTGAAACATTGGCAAAAACAGCAAAACAATCGAAAAATGTCCGAAAGTAAAAGAGTCTTAGAATTCCACGAGGATTCCGTAGAATCTCAAATCCATTGGAATCGATTTACGGATTTTGGTTGATGACGTCATCACCCCATTCCTCATGCCCTGAGGCGAAAAAAATTCAGAAAAATTGCAAAAAAATTATCCCTCTACTCCACTCACCGAGCACTATCTATAGCCACAATATGAGAGGATTCCATTTTTCGTCGTATCTCGTTTTTCTCAGAAAGTCTGTCCTATACCACTAGGCCATCGATGGCCATGGGAGCGTTGCTTTAGACTCCCGTTATATATTACCGAAAATACTATCTCGCTTCACAGGCCTTGTGAGGAAATTCTGACAACGCCATTGTTATTTAAATAGTCGAATTAGTCTACCTTCAGTTTCGGGAATATCGGGATATGTGTCCTCAGATCACCCCCTTGTTAGTGAAGAATGATGATGGGGTTCCCGGATCGAAACCTAACTAGGAGATGATGACGTACTATCTTTTGAAATGTTTAAACATTTGTTATCTTGGGAAGCAGAAGAACTAGGAACGAAAAAACTTTTAATTTTTCGGTATCTCAATTTTTACATTTTTAGTTTTTTTTCTCAATCTTGTTGGCTAGTCTGTGACACTCTAATTATAACTAAATTAAGTCTTAATTTATGCTAAATTACTTCCCATTATTATTGGCAAGCGAATCGCATATTTTTGTAAAAATGTGTGGGGAAAAATATCAATATGTTTATTATCACCCCTCAACTGGATTAAGACGATAAAATGATTTTTTACCTCTTCGGTAAAGATAAAAATGGGAAAACGTTATTTTTATGTCCTCTGTTTTGAGTGATGCTATTTCTTTAAAGCGTGATAAATGCAATGGCTAAGATGTCGAAATCGAAGAGCAGCAGGTGTATAGGGGTGTCCCATAAGTCTTGAGAATTGCTCCGTAAATCATTGTTGCGGCAATCGAATGCCCCGATTTCGAAATGCAAATTGTAAACAAACTATTGCATCATGCTGACGTCGAAGGGGTATTGGCATTGCATCAGTTTAGAATTTGCCACAGTCATTCTAGTGATGGAGACTTATCACGATAAACGCGCTGTCTTACTTCATTCCCTTCCGCCTTGGTCGTACATCCAAAGAAGCTCATGCGGACCTGGTGCTTACGGATGGAGAGGATGCCCCTTCCCTTGCTACATGCCATCGTTGGTACACCCGCTTCAAGAAAGGAGATTATAACCTCGATGACAAACCCCGATCCGGTCGCCCAATTTCTCGCAAACCCACTCGAGTTCTCACTGCGCTGAAGAAGGATCCGAAGAAGAGTGTGCGCATGTTGGCGGCAGAGACTAGCACTCCCAAGACCACCGTGTGTCGGACCCTCCATCGGGCGGGAAAGACAGCGAAGCTCCCCCAGTCATTCCCCATGACCTCTCCCAGGCACAACTCAAAAAGCGAGTTGAGGTGTGTCGGGAATTGCTCTCTCGTAGATCGAATCTGCGATGGGTAAATTCCATCATCGCAGCAGATGAGAAGTGGATCACCTATGATAATCCGGAGAGGAGACTGCAGTGGTGCGACGTGGATGAAAAGCCCACCCCGAAGAAAGAACAACACGAAAAGAGGGAAATGCTGTGCTTCTTCTTCTGCTCCCTCGGTCCCCTCTATTGGGAGATCCTCGCCCCTAACACCTCGGTCACTGCCGACCTCTTCACTCAACAACTGGAAGAGGTCGCCATCAGGGTCCCTCCCGAGGGAAAAATCCTGATGTTGATGGACAATGCGCTCCCCCATCACGCGAAAATCACCCAAACCAAACTGGACGAGCTTGATATGGAATGGCTTCCCCATCCACCATATTCCTCTGACATTAGCCCTTGCGACTACCATTGTTTCCGCTCACTGTCTGACTTCTGCAGGGGAAGGAAGTTCAAGGACCCAGACTCACTCGTTCGGGCATCCACCGAATCCACCGAATCTCTAAGCCTCCCGAGTTTTGGAAGATAGGTGTTAAGACCCTGCCCGAAAAATGGAGACAGGTCGAGGGTTCGAAGGGGGCATACATTGATTATTGATTATTGTAAACTGTTGAAGAAATAAAAAAAAACAAAAAAATAAAAAAAGTATCAAGACTTATGGGACACCCCTATACAATACAGGGCCTCTTAGCAGGGTTTGATAAGAGGCCGTTTGCGGTAGAATCAACAAGGGCTCAACAGGGGCAGAGAACAGGTAAAAAATCGGATATGCTAAAAAATTGGCCCTAGGGGTAACTTTCTATTCGGAAGCGAGCTGTGGAGTCCGTTTTTCGATCTGAGCCTTCTGAAACCCGGTACGGCACGAAGTCAAAATGGACAAAATTTGTTTCTGCGATAAAAACTGGTCCGGGAAGAGCAAAATTGGCCGAAATCTCGCATTCAGCCGACCAGAATTTAATTCTCTACAAAATGAATCTTTGGTTGAGGCTCTATCTTTTCTCGTTTTCGAGAAAAAGTCGAATTTTGACAGAGGCAAAAACGCCGGAAAGCTCTATAACACAAGAAAGAGCATACTTTCCTGATCATTTTAGTATATGAAGTTAAGGAATCGATCAGGCCCGAGATAGTTTTATATCGATTTTTGTGTCGCCAACTCGTATTTTTTGGAGTTTTCGACTCTAACTTTTGTCTTTCGTCATTTCATGATCTCTAACATAAAAATTCGTTTTCTACGTGCAAAAATACCCCAGAAACTCCTATTGCAACGTGGTTCTGAGAATATGACTTTTTCGACCCGAAAATCGACATCGACGACGACGTCAGGGTTGAAAAAGTCGTATTTTCAAAACACATGGATATAGGAGTTTCTGGGGTATTTTTGCACGTAGAAAACGGATTTTTATGTTAGAGATCATGAAATGACGAAAGACAAAAGTTCGAGTCGAAAAACTCCAAAAAAAAAGGTGGCGACACAAAAATCGATATAAAACTATCTCGGGCCTGATCGATTCCTTAACTTCATATACCAAAATGATCAGGAAAGTATGCTCTTTCTTGTGTTATAGAGCTTTCCGGCGTTTTTGCCTCTGTCAAAATTCGACTTTTTCTCTAAAACGAGAAAAGATAGAGCCTCAATCAAAGTTTCATTTTGTAGAGAATTTAATTCTGGTCGGGTACGCGAGATTTCGGCCAATTTTGCTCTTCCCGGACCAGTTTTTATCGCAGAAACAAATTTTGTCCATTTTGACGTCGTGCCGTACCGGAATTCAGAAGGCTCAGATCGAAAAACGGACTCCACAGCTCGCTTCAGAATCGAAAGTTACCCCTAGGGTTTTTAGCATATCCGATTTTTTACCTGTTCTCTGCACTTGTTGATCCTACCGCAAACGGCCTCATATATATCCTCACAATATAAATTTATAATTTCTAAGGAAAATTACACGAACTTTCTGGACACCCCAATAGTTTTCTGTCGAGATGAACAAGAGGAATAACTGACTCTGGCATCTTTGATTGCATTAATGAATGAGAGAGTGATCTGTTCATGGGCAGAGAGAAGAGATTCCATTGATCCTCTCTTCAGATCATCAATGAATGACATCACATCTGCAATACTCCCTTTACTATATATATATATATATATATATATATACACACACACACTTTATTATATAAGGATTATCCTAATATTGCTTTAAAAAACAAGAATTCCATTTTTAAAAAAAGAAACAATAGAATGGCATACCCTGCACAGAAGCGATGACCGGTTTTTCTTTCTTCTCCAACTCTTTTTCTTCTTCATTCTCTTTGTTTTCTTTATCTTCATCATCCTTATTCTCCATCTTATCATTCCTTTCTTCCTTCTTCTTCTCTTCTTCAATCTCCGCCACATCACTACAATATCCACTATCATCACAATCTCCTCCCATCTTCTCACCTGTCATTATCTTCCATCATCTCAATCTCCTTCTCTTCAATTACTTCCATCTCCACTAATCCTTCCCTCTTATCTTCTTCCTTCTCAACCATCACTTCATCTCTCTTCTCCTTTTCTTCTTCTTCCTTCTCCTTCTCCTTCTCTTCCTTATTTCCTTCTTCTTTCTTCATTTTCTTCACTCCATCGGGTGAATCCAATAGAGCGAGGCGTTTGCGAGACTGCAACATTCATACATGGAACAAGAGACAATAATATCCCAAATCCCTCATTCTCTCAGATCTTTGTACCTTCGACTTGGGCGGGGAAGTGTGTCGTGTGATGGGAGATAGATCAATGGGTGGGAGAGCATCATCAATTCCTCCCTTGGACTGGACTACCGTACTCTCCTTCTTCTTCTCAGGAGTACAAATAGGAGGGAGTGGCTTGGAGGCTGACTTCTGGCTTCTATTCAGTACTCCCTCCAGTACTAATTCCACTGTGCGCAACTGCAAACACCGATACCTCTCAGTAGTCCATCGATAGAGAGAGAGAGAGACTACCGTACCTTGGGGGGTTTGATTCCCATGACTCCATTGATTTCCTTCGCATTCAATCCAGCCAATTGTCCCACTGTCTTCACTCCAATCTTCTCCAAACTCGTCTTCACCAAACGCGAATTCACTCTCAAAATATTCAATTGAAATCATCGTGTAATATCTTAACAAACCCTAGTTTGAAAGTGATTGTATCAATCGAGTCCCCATTGTCACGTAGAAGAGGGAATATTATCTGTAATCATTATATATTATCAATTTGTATAGATACATATACCATCCTCATACCTTCTCATTATTCTCTCCCTTTTCTCCCTCATATTCTGCCTTCTTCTCTTCTTCTTCTTCTTCTTCATTCACTTCATCAATTTTCTTCACTTCCTCCGAGATATTGAAATGAACTCCTCCTTTCTTCTTCTTAAATGTCGCCTTATCATTGAATAGAAATTTTGAATCACAAACTAAACCACTCTACCGTATACTCATCTCTCGACTACTATTTCTCACCTCCGATTTTCCTTTCTTGGATGACGACAATATTCCCACTGGCTCGAATGCACCACGACTCAAAAAAAGAGATTATGCATCATTCTCCTATTGCATGGTAACGTAAAAAATGTATGTCATAAGTCCACTTCTATTACTGTGAGAAAATATACCGTTCGGCAATCATTAATTATAGGTATAGAAACTTTGAATTGAATAAACATTTAGAGCCCCCAGGAACACGTTCAAAAATATTGATACGGTTTGGTTCTTCTCTTAATGCCCCCTGTAACCTGCAACGTAACAATAGATTGAATACTCACTTGGCAGGAGTTCTTGGTACAGGAAGATCACTATTTCCATCTGATGATTTGATGGGAGATGAAGTGACACTTGAGGGAAGAGAAGAGTTAAGAGTATCCCCCAGAGTGACTACCCCTTCATCTCCTCCATTCCTTCCTCCTCCTTCCTTCACTATCGTATTCCCTTCCTTCTTGATGGGAGATAGAGTGATCTTATCACTTCTCTTTGGAGTGTCACTACTCATCTCACTCTTATCCTCCTTCTTCACCATTTCCATCACTTCTACACTCGATTCTCGTTCGTCTCTCTTCTTTTTCTTATTTTCCTCCCCCTCCTCCTCCTCCATCTTCTTCTCATTCTCTTCAATCTTTCCCATTTTCGCAGTCTTCCTCTTAGGCGAATCCACAGACATCGTAGAATCCAACTGCAAACACTAATTTACTGTCTAGAATTCAGTTATATGAGGCCGTTTGCGTAATTTTCGAGCAAGTCCTGGCACAGCTCAAAAAGGTCGATTCCCTGAAACTGGGGGTTATTGAGACTGAAACTGGGGAAACTGAAACGAGAATGAAACTGGGGGTTATTTAGGGGATATCGAGGGTGCTGAAGACGATGGACATATCCATTTTGCACATAGACCCTTCGTTGGCTCCAGACGGCGTCACGTCGAAATCACGTTTTTACGTCCCAGTCGTCACCCGAGAGGACTAAGTTTAGGCGAAAATTGTTTCTGGGGTAGAATTGCATGGCGAACACGCATATCTAGTTCATTTTTCATGATTTTCAAAAATAAAGTTTAAAAATCAATATTTTCGCAGTCATTTCTGCGCTGTGTGACCTACAGAGATCGATCGGGCATGTCGAGAGGATTCCAATCCTATATTTTGAGCCAAATCTATCATAGGAAACAAATTTGCGCTAACATAAAGTGATCGGAATCGGCCAGGAAACAAGAGTTTCTCCCCTTCCCTCCCCCTCCACGGCCCTCTTCCCAGGTCAGATGAGCGAGAGTGTGGGGAATCGAGAGAGCGCGCATGGGAGAATGGGGAGGGAAGAGGAGAGACTCTCGTTTCCTGTCCGATTCCGATCACTCTATGTTAGCGCAAATTTGTTTCCTATGATAGATTTGGCTCAAAATATATCATTGGAATCCTCTCGACACGCCCGATCGATCTCTGTAGGTCACACAGCGCAGAAATGATACTGCGAAAATTTTTATTTTGAAAATTTATTTTTGAAAATCATGAAAAATTAACTAGACAGGCGTGTTCGCCGTGCAATTATGCCCCAGAAACAATTTTCGCCTAAAATTAGCCCTCTCGGGTGCCGACTGGGACGTAAAAACGTGCTTTCGACGTGACGCCGTCTGGAGCCAACGAATGGTCTAGGTGCAAAATGGATATGTCCATCGTCTTCAGCACCCTCGATAACCCCTAAGCACACAGTTTCAGGGAATCGACCTTTATGAGCTGTGCCAGACCTAGTCGGATTTGATCGAAAATTACGCAAACGGCTTCATATACGAGTCTGTTCCCTTGATAGATCATACTAATCTAAATTCAAATTCTCACCTTCTTTCTAGATGGGCTTCCCAATTCTCTCGTCTTCATCACATGTTTCATGGGAGTTTTTGCCTTTCTCCTTCCTCCTTTCTTTTCTTCTCCTTCATTCTCCTCATTCATACTTTCGCAAGAAGAAGAACACTGAAGTGAGATCATCCTATTTAACAGCATAAGCGAGAAACAAATTGAGAATAAGAAATCAATATTTAAAAATTAAGTTGCACACCTCCTCAATATTATAATCCACATTAGTTTTCTTTTGCACAATCTCCAATTTCCCCCTCTCAGTCTTCTTCTCCATTTCTTTCTCATTCGCCTCTTTCATCACTCCATCTCCATCACTTAAATGATCATCTACTATAACAGGACTACTGTAATATGCTCACCTCTTTTTCTCCATGGTCAGATCAGAGAAATCAGTCTTCATATGTCCTTTTCTTGATCCAACTGACGACTTAGACGAACCTTCGACACACGAAACTCTGAAGATAGATCGATATATATAATAATAATAATTTATCTACGCCCGAGGCGCGACGAGATTAAATATACATGTGATCGGAATTATTGATTGCAGGGAAGGGGGGATGACTCTCCTGAAATCATCGGGGTTGGGAGAGGTATGAGATAATGGGGTGGCTCTCCAGTCGACGTTTGAAGATTCTGATGCTGGGGGAGGTGCGAATAAAATCGGGAAGTTGGGAATACCAACGTGAGGTTCTGACAGGGAATGAGTGGAATCTGGTAGTGCTCTTGGTGAATTCGGTATTGATTCCGAATGTAGATACTCGATCACGAGTCGGCATATAAACATAGAAAGATGAACGAGGAATAATTGTACAACCATTCATTATCATATGAGTCATACAAAGATCACCTATGACTCTCCTCTCAGTTAGCGTGCGCAGGCCAAGGGTATTCATGCGATCTTGGTAGGAGGGGAGGGAGTAGGGGTAGGTGGAAGAGGGGTAACAACGGTAGAATACTTGACGAGTGAATGTGTGTTGGACTTTCTCTAATAATTCAAAATCTTTAAGGTAATGAGGATTCCAGAAGGGAGAGGCAAAGTCAAGCAAGGGAAGGATGTACGCTTTGTAACTCCTAATGAGAATAGATTGACAGTTGAAAGGGAGGACTTTGAGGAGAAGGAACAATTTAGAGGAAGCATTCTGAGCACGCGCCTTAACAGAACATGAAACCTTCAAATCAGAGCGAACTTGTACTAGTAGATCACGTACATTATTCACAAGGGGTAGATCAATGGAATCTATTTGATAACGAGGAGTTGACTTATTGGATACTAGGCGAATGTGAGAACACTTAGATGCAGAGAGAGACAGTTGATTAAGTTGGGTCCATTCGGAAAGACAATCAAGTGCAGATTGGAACTCAGAAGAAATGCTAGCTTTGGTGGAACTATCATAAGACACATACAATTTTACGTCATCAGCATAGCATTGGACGGATACATTGCGGAATCGGGATAGGGTCTGAGAGAGGTAACTACTAAAAATAAATTTTAAAAGATAAAACATACGACATCTCGAAGATATCAGTGGGTATCTTGGGAGTTCCAGTAGCCGATTCGTCTTCTATGAAGGGTAGACGATCTCTGAATTTAATAGTTAACTCTTTCACCATAATATATCTACAGTAATCTCGGCACTGATAACCGACTGGACAGAGCCAAAAAATCATTTTCCATTGTGCTTGACAGCACCATAATGAACCTGGGAGAATACTCGAAGACGCATTTGTTGGATCTCATCCGACCTAGTGCCGTAATCCCCCCCCCCCCCCCCCCCCTTCCCCCTCCCCCTCCCACTCACTTCTTCTCCATCATCATCTCCTTCTGCTTCTCAGTCATTCGTTGTTTCTTCTTCGGAGAATCTTCCTGGGAAGAGAAAAGGTCAAAAGACAAAGAGAACTCATTCCATCTAATCCTGCCATCGTCCTTCTATTCCACTTTCTCCATCAAAGTGACGTACCACAGGGAAGAATTGGACCGAGTCTTCATCCATGAGATCGATCATCTTGAGGGCGTCATTTCCATTCTTCGGCTTTTTGATTGCTGCAGGGGCAGAGAAGAGAGAACCTCGTTTACGAGTGGAAGGAGTGGAGACAGACTGAGAGACCGAGTGGAATACTCTTCATCAATTGAACAATCAGAGTGGCGACTCACCTTCTTTGGCGATGTCCCAGTCTCTTCTCTCTTCACTTCCAGCTTCTCGTTTATCTGTAATGGACATGGAGAGAGATGAGTCAAAGATGTGAAGGGAACTAACAGTGTTGGAAGGGATGGGTAGATTGAACCATTTGAGTCTGCCCATCAATTCCTCCGTGATAGAAGCACCCGATAGTTCATCCATTCGAGAACCATACCAACACTTCCAGAGAGTACACACTGAGTCACGAATCTGAGAGAATGAGGAGATGACCAGTGGAGGGAAGAGAAGGGAGAGGGGAAGAAGGGAGAGGGGGGGGGGAGAAGGGGGGGGGGGGAGGGGCGATGGATTACCTCTTGAGGGAGATCTATTGTGAGTGAGACTGTGTAGAAGGACTCGAAATGAGATAGAGTCGTCTTGGGAGGATGAGATTTGATGATTCCAGTGAGGGGTTCAATCATCTGAACACACAATCATCAATGAATCCTTGATCAGAGAGAGAGAAGAGGAGGGGGTGACATACCTGACAAATGAGAAGAGAGCACTGAGCCTTTGCACTCTGATTCTTCATATACGAAATGGATCGGATGAGGTTAGAGGGAATCTCCGAGTTACAAAGACTCACTATGCATTTCCACTTCTGAAAATAACATTGAACATTATTAATACATTATGACTCTTTACTTTATCATTCTCCAATGGACTTTTTATGATGAGATAGACGACATCAGTTAGAGTGGGAATGCACTCATTCATGTAGTCACAACAATTCTGTAAACATCCATCCATGCATTCCCTCCCCTCTACCCTCTACCCTTTCTTCCCCTTCCCCCTCTCCTCTACTCACATCCTTTTCCAATCCCTCAGTGGCAATCTTGAGCAGTCCCGCCATAATCTTGAATAGAGGGACGAGTCTCTCACTCTTATCTACCCATTCCATCTTCATCTTATGCACGAAACAACGGAGGAATACTGCACGGAAGAGAAGGTTCCATGGCTGAACAAAAAAATCATCTTAAGAGAAGAAAGAGTAGAATTTGCATCAAATTAGGAAGAGACAATTCCAATAGATACTGATAGACTGACAGTGTCATTGGTGTCGATGGGCGAATCTTTACATCCATCGAGGGAGACAGTGAGGAAGGAGACGTACTTGGAGATATAGGCATTCCCATCTAAACATAATCATTCATCACAGAATAAAGGATGGGACGAACCTTTTCCAGACTTGGAGATGCCACTGTTCACTCGATCGAAGAGACATTCCAGCCATGATTTCACACTCTTCTACAAATTACATCTATTAGGCATAACCATGAAGGAAAGGAGAAAGAGGAACGAACTAGATTGTTGAGGATAGCGAGTGATTCCTGAGCGAGTCTCAACAAGAACGTCGTCGTCTCTCCCATTGTCTCATTAGGAGACTGAAATGAGACTATCTATATAAGTAGATCAATAGATGGAATACCTTAGCGAGGAAGGAATCGTATGCCTCCATTACATCTCTTAGCACCATTCTCACGAGTTGCACATCCAATGGGCCATCTTTGCCTTTCCGAATCCAGCTATCTAACTGCAATCAACACTTATATCAAAGTAGAGTATGACGGAGGGGGGGGGGGGGCGTACCAATTTGAGAAGGACCATGCAATCCTCGGATGACTTGCGATAGCTGATACTCTTCATCATCGACTTGATTACATCTCGGAAGCAACTGGGAATGCCCATTCGTTTATGACACATAGATTAGAGTGAGGAAAACCTCTTGATATGGGAATTGACGGAGACTCTTCGGTTGATTCCCCTTAGAAGGGCAATAAAGGCGTACACTTCATCTCTCGGCATAACCAGACTTTTCAACGGAGATGAACCACTTGATCTCTACAAATTGAAAACATTATTTTTAGAGCCGTGAGTAATTAGCACGTTGTCTGGATTGAAAATTAGTAAAGAAATAACTTGCCAATACAGCCTTAGTGCACTGTTCGCCATTTTCATACCATGTGAGGGCATTGAGTTGATCGAAGATGGCTTTCTGCATGGGAATTTCGTCATAACACGAAAAAGGGAATGGGAAGAAGTCATCCCTCAACTCACACTTTCATTGGTCTTCATGCGATCGACTGCTTTGATAACTTTGATGGCCAGTTCCCAGAAGGAAGAACGGAGTATATCCAGTTCTGGATCTACAATGAGATACTAATAGATAGGATATTCTCATGACTCACCCTCAAAATGAACTGCGAATCTGAGACACTGGACAAGGAATGGAACATCCTTCAATCTCTTCGATGTGATATATCGATCGGAATCTGAAATAAGGATTGATAACAACTACTGATTGACAATATGTACTCACTAATCACGAACTGAAGAATAGGAATGATAAATGGGCGTGTGATGGCATTGGAGGACGAAGAAATTGGAGTCAGTGAGGGAGTCTTGTAGCTCATCGGAGCATACAGGAAAGACTTGCCCTTGTTGAAGCTATCATGCGCGCTCTGAATCTTATCGTCACACTTCCGTTCTTCCCATTTGACTTACGTAATTTATTATAGCGCCGAATGGATCATTTTCTGGGAGATACTTGATTGGCAAATCTGCAGCCATGATGAGAAGAGGGAGAATCGCCTGCGAAAAGTATTACTATTTTTCGAGATTACTGTCTCCACTCACATCCTCAAACCTATCAACATTGTCCTTCTCCACTTCGATTAAGACCAGGCTGAGCTTCTGAAAATGACTCTCCATTCTTTCCATTACTCTCCATGGAAGACAATGCTCCCAGAGAAGTCGCCAAAGAACCAACCTTGCAGATTGACTTTTGGAACAATGTGAGTGCGAAATTGGAGTCTTTCGCCGTGTCAGTCTTCTTTTTAAGATCGGAAAATTCATCATCGGTAAGCTGTAACGAGATTTATGCATTAATAGTTAAAAGCACATGTGAGCTTACCCCGAACTTATCCGCCGTAAGCTCACTCTTGCTCAAAGACCAGAGATCCTTTGCAGCCGCAGACCACGAGGTGAAATCGGTAAGAACTTTGACAAACTGGAATATCACAATAAGCCAAGTGAATACGAGTAATAAAAAGATGGAAGAGCTCATACTTTGTTGAAAGCTAGTGCTTTTTCTCCCTCGCTCTTATTCGAAAAATCGGTTAAAATCCGTGTGAGGGTTTTGAGTATGTCCATCGGAGCCTGAACAAATATCGGCTATTTACATGCTAAAAGAGATGTATTCATTGAAATTAATAGCGACGAATTATGATATTTAAAAAAAATTCCCTTTCCAAAATTTCCCGCAAAGTCACAGTACTAACCGGGAGAGAGAGATTACTCTCTAGAGAGAGCTCTCTATCGAAAATTGATATTATAATATTTTTCTTTCCTAATTTAATTCCTTTGACCTACGCTATAAGTGTAGACAACTCAAATAGATGGTTCGTTGTTAGATTTTGAATGCAATTAAATATTTTTAGTAATTTCAATCTGGTTGTTTTGAGAGTCGGATTTTTCCGGATCAACGATTTTATTTCGACCGCAACACCAATGGAAAATATTCTTCTATGTGAAATATGGAAAATAATACAGATCCAAACACAATATTATGGAATTATATAAATATATACTTTTTAAAGGCAGTAATGAATAAAAAAAAAAAATGTCAAAGTTGGTACGGTATAAAGCGTGGCCAAAAAATCTTGAAGAATTTCGCGATCGCTCGTTTGAATTTTCTTCATTGAATTGTCCGTTTTATTTGTTACTATGGTGTGATTATTTGCAGCAGAAATGTTCAACAATTCGCTGATGAACTCGTCTACATGCTCCCCTTCGCAATTTCCTTCCCAGGAGAACCCCACTACAAGTGTCCCTCCATCCTTCCTTTTCGCGAATCAAAATAAGCGCCGTTCTATCGCTCTCTCCAATGCTAACCCTTGTGAGTATTTTTAGCTGCGTGTTGCTCGAATTGTCAAATTCACATGTTCAGACTTGAACTCTCCGCTGAGCTACTGCCAAGCGCCATCCAATGACATATTTGCATCACCCACTCCCATTCCCGCTCATATCAAAGGTGAAAGAAGCACCATTTCAAATATCGAAAATGAGTTATTTTGAGAGAGCGGAGGTGCTCCATCATCGGGTAAATGTGTTCACTGGTCTCCGAATGTCGTGGAGGACACAAGTCATCGTCCTATTTCTCGCCTCGGTTCTGGTTCCGTCGCTAAGGGTCCACCTCTCAGATCTCTAAGGGAGGATGTAAGTTGCATACTTTATTCATTCTCATGAGTAATGATGACCAGGTGGATTCACCTTCGGCCCCCAAACAGCCTCGTCTGCCTTCCTCCGCCCCCGCCGCTCCCATTAGCAGAGACAGTCCAGCCGGAGCTGATCATTGGGTAACATTTATCACATTTTCCCTTGTATCGATCTTCTTCAAATTTTTGAATATATCTTGACCAGGTTACGGTGTTCGGATTCCCGCCCAATTTCACTGATAAGGTGATCAAGTTGATGAGCAGACACGGAGAGATCGTCTCCCAGCAAGTGAGAACACTTGATAGAATCATTATTGTATGAATGTAAAATGAGAGAGATAGATAATGAAGAAGGTTGGTGTGCAGGTTCCTTCTCGAGGCAACTGGATAAATCTGCGATACTCGTGCACTGTGCATGCAGAACAGGCAATGGGCAGAAATGCCTCTCTCATCGATGGAGTTGTTAGAATAGGAGTAGTGCCATGTACTGATACGGTTAGTCAGAAGAATGGAGATGGTTATTGTATGGACTTTCTCAGGAAGCAATGGAATCCGCCAATCGATCAGTCCTCAATCTCTCCCATTACGAGGAGCCAATGGAGGATGACAGCAAGTATCTTCACTTTATTCATAAACAGTTTAACTAAATGATGGTGTTTGTTCCATAACTAAGATTGAATAAATGTAGACGAACTCTTCCTCCTGCCATGGCCCCTTCCGATGAGACATCATTCAATACCTCCGTCCTCAATACTTCAGTCAGGGAGACCTCCGTGTCAAGAACAGGCAGCTTCAGGTCAGAGAAGGAATAAACCCAATTGGAGCGGTGCCATACATTTTGTTTCGTTAATGAAATACACTTGACACTATAACAAAATAGTTTTTTTCTTGCCTCGCCGTATGTTTGATTTAAAAAAAAATTCTTTTATCGCTTTAAATAACGTGAGACGTACCGTTGAGGCACTATTTATTAATCTATAGTAACGTAAATGTGCCTCGTGTGCCTCCGTTGGAATGTGACTGTATCTCCAGATCATCGTCTCGTGCGGGAATGAGATCACTCGCTGCCACTGCCAGACACAACGTATCGCCCCATTTTACTTGATGCTTAGTTCTCTTTCGTGTGATATAACCGGATAGTTTTATCGCCGTTGACTCGAATACAATAAGAATGAAAAAGATAATAGACCTCGATCAAGTTTCATCGTCAATGTGAATGTGAATTGCAGGATTCGTTGAAGGGAAGCGAACCAACAAAAGAGGGAGGACTGATGGGACGATTGTGGTCTCTCGTTGGATGAATAAATCACGGTCCTCTTTCCATTCCTTATTCTAACATTCGAGAAACTCGTCCATAAGGACTTTCTACACAAAATGCGATTACCGGGATAATAGAGTGAATTAGGCGATTTTGATGAGTTATCGACAGTTTGAGATATTCATTATTTGTCCCGTTATATGATTTGCAAGCTACGTTTCACTAGGTATTATCGATGTTATTAATGTTAAAATGAAGGCAGATGTTCGTTTAGTCTCGGTTATCGATCTTAGTCTCCATATGTGACACCATCTGAGATGTATCATCATCCTCTGGAAAGTTATTGTTTCTATCGATTTTGTATTGCAGATAAAGAGATGCATTGGCTAGGTGTTGGATAAAGGGAAGGGAAAGCAAGTGCAACTAACGAGTGAGTAATGCAATCTGTCTATACAGTCTCTGGATCTTTCCCTTGAGGATTCCATTGTCGTCTCTTAGTGATTGAATCTCACTCTCTGCCTCATAATATCGAGATTGCCAATTCTCTCCAACCACGGCCTGAATTGGGATTGATAAAGAAACATCTTGTGATCTTTGATCTTACATGTGAATTAGTACACTTCTCAGCCTGGGCTAATTTATCCTTGAACTTCTCCAGTTGTTGTGACAGTCTATCGATATCCTTCCGGAAGTCATCATTAGCTCTCTCTGCCATTTCGCTACGCTGAATTGAATATTACTGATATTGACCCTAGAATGATCTCTCTGACATGTTGAGCCTTCCTCTTCTCATCCTCAAGTAGATCAATCTTCATCATTAATTTGTTCCTCATTGAATTGATCTCCTCTGAATGTCCATTGTTTCCCTCATCCCATCTTCTTCTCCATTCTTCCACATCTGCTTGTGACTTCTCTAGACGAATCTCTAATGAACTGATCTGGAATGATCTTTCCCTTCTACAGTATTCTTTCTCTACCGTACCTTCCCTTCCTCAATGTGCAGTTTTCTCTCTACCTCATCACTTCTCATTGCAGCATTCTTAGCCTGTTTAACAGCTTGATTTTTCTCTCCTTCCAAAGTCGAAATGGTCATTTTATACACTTGTATTTCCCTCTTTGCCAATCCAATATCAGTAGTGAGATTCTGATTGAGTCTCTCTAGATCTGCCACTTTCCTCTCTGTCTCCATGAGAATAGAAGGAGATCTCATTAGAGGAGGAGGAATCTGGAATAAGAAGAGAGGCAAGAGAGAGAGAGAGAGAGAGAGGAATGACCTACCTCCGGCATTGGTTCAGTCATTCTTCGATTCAATGTTCGGAGTGAACTCATAGAAGACACAGACATGGATGAGAAGGAAGTTTGACGAGAGAGCATACGAGAGGAACTGCGTCCTGGAAGGAATTAGCGGCTACGGTAGATCAACTATCGAACGATTAATTACGGAGTCCGAATGCAGACGAGGCTCCATAGTCAGAATCGATGGAGGATTCCCTCTCGAATATGGAATCACACATGCTACGAGATGCTTTCTCCCGTTCCAATCTAAATGAGATATCTTGTAAAGGGTGCTTCAGGCAATGATGTATGACAGAGGTTAGAGTTGACTTTAGCAGAAGGATAAAATTAACGAACGTGCTATTCTTCCTCTTGAGATCATCTACGATTTCATTCAATTCTGTCATCTGAAGGTCTCTCGATTGATACTTGAACTCTCCCTCTTTTGATACTTGATCTCTCTCGATTGATACTTGATCTCTCCCTCTTTTGATAGATACCTTCTGTTTATGGGCACTCTTCAACTGCGCTAGACATTCCTTCATCACTTCTTCCTTCTCCTCCAATTTCTTCTCCAATCTCTTGATTGTCTTTTCTCCCTCTCGCCCTTGTTCTTTCTATTTATTTGAATTATTGGTTGTTTTGGTAGAATGTGAAATCGTAACAATCTTTAATTCACAACTCACCATTTTATCGCATTTCTCCTTCAATTTGGTTATTCTTGCTTCTCTATCATTGATAATTTCCTTCATTTCTTCTGCCATTCCTTCTATGTTCCTTCTCTTCTTCTTTTCTTCATTCACTATTCCATCAGCTCGTGCCACTCGAGTCTCAATCAATCATCTTCCATCCAATCCCTCAATCGAATCTCCTCTCTCACCGCCATATCAGCTATATTTCTCTGTAGTTCATTGATGGAATCTGTCTGTCTCTTCAATCTCTCCACTATTTCGTCTCTCTCCACTTGAGATCTGGAGTAAATTAAGAATTGATTGACATTCTTGAAATGCTATAAAGTGTATTTCCATTCCCTCACTTAGTCAATTCAATCTGCATATTATTCCTTTCCTCATGTAATCTCTCTTGAATAGCCTCTAATTGATCTGAAGAAGGACTCTTCAAGGTATTCAAAGAGTGAATCAAACCGAATCGACTGATCAATTCTCCATATTCCTTCTCAATTATCTGACGCTCAGATATTTCTTTCTCGAGAAGATTAGACAGCTGGAAATATAAGAATGGAAGGGGGGGGGGGGTCTCCATCAATTTCACCTACCCTTTTCAATTCCTTCTCCAATTCAGCCTTTTCCAATTCGAGTACTTCTGATTTCCTCTCATATTCACGAAGGTTCTCATTCATTTTCTAAATTTATTTAGATTATTCGGTAGATTTCCAATATGCTCACCAAAACTTTGGCATGTTGATCAGCAAATCTCTTCTCTAACATACTCATCATATCCTCTCCATGTCTCATCTTCAATCAATCGATAACCTCCACCTTTGATCTACTTCCTAACCTCCTCTTCCATCTCCATTTTCTCCTTTCTCAACTTGGCCATTGCTTCATTCGCTTTCATTCCAGCTCTCTGTTCATTCATTCTTGATTCATTCAATTTCTCTCTCATATCATCCATCGTCTAAAGACATTCACTATTAAATGAGACCAAAGATTTAATCTCACCTCAGTCAACTCTCTATTATCCTTATTCTTCTCCGATATCTCTCTATTCAATTTCTCAATTGTTCTCTCAGCTTCTTCTAATTTCTCTTTCGTCCTCTCAATATTAATGAATGGCCTAACTCTTGTCCACAATCGGAACCACTCACAACTGAGAAGAGAAAGAGATCGTTCTCTCACTATTCAGAGGATAACTCACTTGCTCAATTCAGAGAATAATCGTACATTGTGTTGTACAGTCACGATGGCGTCTCTGAATGGGAATGGATCGATAATGGATCAGAGTAGATCACTCACTTCTCCTCCTCCAATTCAACCAATTTCTTCTGTACGAAATACCACTTGATATTGGCTTGTAGACCAGAGATGAGTTGAGAAATGCGAAGACTTCGTTGATTCTCAAGCTGAAAGAGAAGGAAGATAGGGATGAATGGGATGAATGGGAGGGTTCAATGGATTTCCCTCCCATTTCAATCCAGATGCGACTCAATCATAAACTCAAACCTTAGCAATGACTCCCACTCTGAATAACACTCGTTTCTTTCCAATCCGATAGGAATCTTCTTCTGATCGAAGGATCTCCTCACACAGACAAAGAGCTGCCTCTCTTCCACTCCAATTGAGACGCATTGATTGAGTGGAGAGGAAACGGTATCGAGAGATGAATTGATCGAAGGGGAGTTTAGTAGGGAATCCCTTCTGACAGATACGAACTCCCTCCAATACACCATTGCATCTCAAAGATATTTGTGTTCACTTCTAATGATTCTCTAATTCATTCTCATTCTTCTCAAATGGGAAACATGCCTCAATTGATGCAATACGAGTGGTCGATCGATCTTGAGAGGGAGTCTCTCTCTATTAGGGAGAATACATCGGATGAAATGAGATTGAGAATTCTCGAGAAGGGAAATGAGAGAGGAGAGTTGTTGCTGGAGTGAGAAATGGATTGAGGGAGGAGAAAGGGAATGATCTACCCGATAGATGAAGGATACTGTATTGCAAGAGGGGGATCTCATAGAGGGACGACGGCCTCCATTACGAGCAAGAGGAGAGGATTCATCTGTCAATCGAGAACTGACTTTCCATCCTCCGTCTCTCTCCTTCTTACCTCCAGCCACTAATTCCCTGACTAAAGGATGAATGGAAGTAGATAGCATCTCAATGACACTCCTGTCCACTGTATCCTAAAGAGAATCGATTGTCTTCCATCATTGAATGATACTCCACCTTATTCTTCTCCAACCATCTATCTACATTATAATCCACTTGTCCTGCATAGTGAGAGACAGCGAAGTGCTTGATTACTGTAGATCTGAACACGATTGATTCCCCCAATGGGATTGATTCCCATCTCACTTCTGGGAGTGTTTCACTCTGATGAGAGAGGGATGGGCCTTGTGTTTCTCGAGAATCTTATCGAGGAATCGACTCTCTTGTCCATTTGGAACCACACATTCCTCTTCCAGGAGAGAGAAGATACCCAGATTCTGAGAGTGTGAGATGATATTATCCATTGATATGGGAATGAGACAAACCTGATCGCATAGTGTGATTGTTCCTTCCAAATCAAGGGCATAATTCTGACAATTCCATTCAATTCCTTCATCTTCATACTCTTTTCTCTCTTTGACGAACATATAGTGGTTGAATAGTTGCTGGAGTCTCTCATTCGTGTAGTTGATACACAATTGCTCGAATGAATTGATCTTAGATAAGAGAAATATCAGATTCATCTCCATTTCCCATTATTTTATCAAATACCATCATCATTTCGAATCCAGCCATATCGAGTACTCCGATGTATTGCCCATCATTATCCCCTTCTGACGATGAATTGATGGCATCATTACATCTGAATAATCAATGAGGGAGTGTCTATCAGAGAGAGAGAGAGAGAGAGAGAGAGAGAGAGAGAGAGAGAGATGAATACTTCTGAAGAATCCATTTGAAGAGTCGTTCATAGAGTAGTTTAGATAGACCTCCGGCCGCTGTTTGTGTCTATAGAAGGAATGATGAGAGAGGGAGGGGAAGAGGGACCGGCCTTGGCTAGATTCTGGTTCTTCTTCACACTTCTTCCATTCACTTCCATCTCTGGATTAGTAAGTGAACTCTCTAGTGAATCACCCTTCACTCCTATCAACTCTGCACTCCAATTCAATTCTGAATTCATCCTTTCCTCTCCATCTCCTCATCTCTCCCCTTACTCTCTCTATCTCTCACGAAACTGATATCCATTCCCATTCGTTCGCTGAAGTCAACCTCTCCAATGAGAAGACACGCAGCCACAATCTGGAATGAGTTTGGATCATTCCCATTCATAGTTCATTCACTACCTCATATACTCTCAATCGAGATCCTTCCTCTATCCCAACATCGATCAGATGACGCTAAAATTATGATTTTTTGTAATATTACGAGTCCAATTGTGAGAAGCAGTCAACATGTCATCCCATTCATAACTTCTTCCATAACACTCTCTTGTCTCTTTTCTCCCTCTTCTCACTCACATTTGTCAGGTGCATTTCTCTTGAATCATCGATGGAAGTGGATAAGTTCTCGTTGAGATACTTGTATCGAGGACACACAAGATGGAGATGCTTCCTGCACTCTTTAACCTTACTTTTTGAAGATTTGCACGGTCGCTAGATGTGCATGGGATCCGAATGACTTCTAATGAAACTGCGAATACATGATGAAAAGTGTACTTCATATTGGATGGAAGAGCACTGGATAGAAGTTGATAGAAGATATGAAATCCCCTCTCGCCCTTCTCTTGAGCCACTACTCTACTCTTCTCAAGAAGATCTGACAGACGAATGATACGAGATATATTAGAAGATGATGGATGAACTCACAGCATTCCACTTGTGCTCTCTTCAGATCGCCATCTTTAGCAAGGAAAAGACGAATGAATTTGCCCTAAATGCCCCTGAGAGATTTATTTCAGAAAATGGAAACATACAAATCTGGATGAATTCTCATTGTGAATTGTCTTCGCGTTACCGAATGCTTCGAGTAATTGAGTGAATTGAAGAACACGCGATTGAGACTGGGGATCCCTCTCTTGAATGGATGGAGAGAGGGGATGATTGATTGGATCATAGATGATCTACTCACTCTTGTCTCTCCTTTCCACGATATATTCGATGATTCTCTTAGTATTCTCTGTCTTTCCACTTCCACTTTCACCCCTACAATCCTTCCTTCTCTTTACTCTTTCTTTCTCTCTCTCTTCTTCAGCTTCTCTCATCAATTCTTGCACTTTATGAGTTCGGAAGAGAAGGAGAGAATACTTACGTGATCAGAATAGATTGAGATTTCCCTCCTGAAAGAGAGAGAGAGAGAGAGAACGGATGATCAGAGGGAAGGGAGGGGGGGGGGGGTAAGGGGGAGGGGGGAGGGGGGAGGGGGGAGAAGGGTCACTCACTGCATTGTATTCCATTCACTGCTGATTGGGCGATATTGTAGACGTGAGGGGGAGGATTACCATTGATTCCCAATCGATAGAGGGATTTAATTGATGATGAATAGAGATCAATATTAGTCCATGGATTGAGAACAATGCAGAAGAGACCACAATTAGTCTATGATTGACCATTTGGAAAGGAAATGAGATGGGAATACTGACATGGATAAGAGATCGATCAAATCTCTTTGATAATGAATGGAGGATAGTAGCAGGATTGGGTTGAGATAGATCACAAAGATCTTCTGAGAAGATCTCAGGAGAAGTTAGAAAGCAAAGAGATGAAGGAAGTCGACGCTGAAATTGGAAACGAACCTCCATCCCCCTCTCCCCCTTCTCCTCCTTCTACCTCATTCCCTTTAACCTCTGAACCACTGAATTCCATCTGATTTATCCCATTCCATCCTTCTTCCTCTCTACTCTCCCATCTGAATTACCACTCTACTTCCTCACTAGTCAGGTGGCTACTCTCAACGGGGGGGGGTCATTCCCTCTGCCACTCTTCCTTCTTCTCGCTTCTCTCCGGTGCAAGCGTGCTTGTCATTCAGTCATTTTCCGATCAGTTGACGCGATTAGTGGATGTGAAGAGAAGAGAAGAGGATGAGATGAGGACAAGAGAGAGACCAATTGGTAGAGGGATGTTGAAAGGAGAGAAGAAGGGAGTGAATCAGAAGGAGATCAAGGGTGTAATGAGTTGTTTATGAAGCATGAGATGGATTCCAGATGGGAACCTCCCCTCCCCCCTCCTCCCCCCTCCCCCCTCTCCTCTCCCCCCTCCCCCCTTATTCCGCTCTCACTCACCCTTTCATAGATTCCTTTCTCATTGTGGAAACCAACGATGACATCATCAACTACTGTATCGAGTAGATCAACCAATCGATATCCATCCACTTCGTGTCTCATCCATAATTGACGCTTGAGACTAACTACTTTAGTATCCTTCTCTATTTCCTCCTCGGGGATTCGCAGAAGTCTAGAAGAGATTGATCTGATTGAGAGAGAATGAATGGAGTTTGAATGATATGAAGATTGAATGATCTCTCGTATCAAAGGAAGATGAGATATATGGACTGACTGGATGGAATAGGATGGATCTTGATTGGAAGTGGATGGTCCTCCATTCCATTGAGATCGTCTCCATGACATCTGATAGAGAGAGAATTGAGAGATGAGAAGAGAGAAGAGAGAAAGGATAGATCATGAGGAACCTTGCTTAGTAATCGTTTTGTTTCACGCAACAGACAAAACGAAAAACAACTGTGGAATGGGCACTAAACTAAACTTCAAAGGTTGTTGTGGTTGTTTTCATGAACTGGTGAGTGAGTGCCAACATGTGTTCATTGCTAGAGAGAACGGGAAGGGGAAGAGTCAATTGGGGTGAGAGGGAATGAATTCGGAGATGAAGACACAAGAGAGAATTGCGTAAGAAGTGAAAAGATGGATTACCTTCTTAGTGATAGACTGACATTACACTTGACTCGTAGTAGAGAGGGGAAAGAGAAGATGGGAAGACGACTGATCCCCCCCTCCCCCCCCCCTCCCCCCTCCCATCTCTTACTCCCCCTCTCTCGTCTCCCTGATCCTCCCTCTCTCCGTTCAACTGAGACCTGCAACGGAAATCCGAGATGAAACAAAAACAGAAAGGGGAAGGGAGGGGGATCCAGTACATCGACAGTTCATCATTTATTCCAGTACTCATCAAGGTGTTTGAGCGAATGAAGATGTTAGATCTATGCATGTTAGATACAGCGAATAAGATGAAGAAGATGTTGCCCCCAAATCATATCAATCATGGAACAACGAAATCACGATGAGTGTGAAAAAAATGACTTCTGCCCGGTTAGATCAGTCGGTAGAGCACCAGACTCTTAATCTGGCAATCGCGGGTTCGAGCTCCGCATCGGCTGCTGCCTTTTATTCGTCGGCATTCTTTCTCTGACTCCCGAAGTTTCACATCTCTTTTTTGTGGCTGGGGATGTAGGTGATTTTTTTAGGATTAATATAGGATTAAATAAAATATGCAAATAGGATTAAATAAAATATTTAAATACTTTTATTGGCTCCACAGATGAATAGAGAGTGATCGAAAGGAATTGATTTAAAAGTAACGAGCGATTTAAAAAAAATCGAATATAGAATTTGGTTAGCTTTAAATCTCATATTTTAAATAATCAGAGATAATAAATCTCATTGTACACGCCTTACATAGTCAAATTGCCGTCTCATTCTTCCCCCCCCCCTCTCTTCTCCATTCATTCCTATCTCCGTAATCCACTAGTGGACGGTCCACTCACTCCACTCGACTGATTCTCTCCTTTACCTCACTCGATACCCTATCCCTCAATGGGCAATAGAGGCAGCACCAACGCCACCAAGCCTCCCTCCAGGACTCCTTCTGTCAGTGTTTCCCTCCACCCCCCCCCCCCTCCCCCCCCCCCCGTCCACCCTTTGATCTTTGATCTTCCAGGTAAAGGAAAAGAAGAGAACTCCGGCCAAGAAGACGCCCACGCCTGCAATCAGATCACGTGGTGCGGTAGTGGTGTGATGGATGGTGCACTGTGATCTGCCATTTGAGATTCGTCGAAGGCGACACCCGAGAAGGAGAAGACGGCGCGTCGTTCTGATGGCACTCAGCCAGTCTCGAGCGAACCAGAGGCTGTGGCTGCTGTGACTCCCGCAAAGAAGAAGAGGGTACGGTAGGATGGGAGAGGAGTACGGTGGGTCACTGGTGACACGGTACTCGTTGCAGGATGAGGCAGATAATCGAACTGCTAAGGAGTATGACAAGAGGAAGGATAGTCAGAAGAAGAAGAAGAAATCGACAGGGAAATACGTGGATGGAAACTGGGTTTCTGCTGTGAGTTTGAATAGAGAAGGGAAAGAGATGAAGGGAGATTGTTAAGGAAGGAACGAAGAAGAAACCTTCACGAGGAACTCCCAATAAGACTGCTTCGAGTGAAGAGAAGAAGAAAGAACCAGTTGTGAAGAAGGGGTCTGGATCGGAGAAGAGCAATAGAGTACGGTAGAGATACGGTAGATAGGGAGAACTGTATTCCTTCTTCAAGAGACGAACTAAGAAACCTGAGGAATCGGTGGAACGATCGACTGAGCAGACTGCTGATGAAAAGACACAGGATAGTTCTGCCAGAAGGAAGAAGGTACTGTAGAAGAGAGAGGAGTACTGTAGGATACTGTATGATTGAGAAGAGAGAGAGGAGTACTGTAGGATACTGTATGATTGAGAAGAGAGAGAGGAGTCCTGTAGGATACTGTATGTTTGAGCGTCTATCGTCGAAGAAGAACAAGTCTGCTAAGGAGGGTAGATCAATGGAGGATATATCGAAGAAGACTGAGAAGACGGAACAAACTGAGAAGACAAAGGTGAGAGGAGGAAGGATATGGAAGGGGAATAAATGGATTGAAGGAGGAGACAGTTCCCACCTTCGAAGATGATAACACTCTTGTATCTGATGCACCCAAGAGAAAGAAATACAATGATGAGAAAGAAGAGAATGTGAAAGCGTGAGTACTGTAGGGATGGATCGAAGTAGATCAAAGATCATTCCAGATTCCTCAAACAGACTCTCGGGAAGGGAGTAAAAGGTCTCAAAGAAGAATTCAATGAGTTGAAGAAGGATGTAATCAATCGATAATCTATTCTAATCGATAATCTCGATATCTCTCAGATAATTCAAGTGAAGAAGGACGAAGTGATCGATATCTACTCGGAATTCAGTCAGCCATACAATGCACCCAAGAACAGATACAAGTATTCCATCGAATCTTGATCTACCGTAATCTACCTCACCCTCAGGGATGTCCCTCGTCTGAATGAGTCCAAGGTTGTTCTCAAGGATCGGAAGGAAGATCAAAGCTACATCCATGCCAACTTCTGTACTACTCCGAAGGACGAAAAGAGATTCATCTGTACTCAGGTATACGGTGGATCGATGGAGGTACATCACTCTACCGTACTCCATTCAGGGTCCAAACGAGGCGACTTACAATGACTTCTGGTCCATGATCTATCAGGAAGAAGTGGAGTTCATTGTCATGCTCTGTAATTTCCTCGAGATGGGCAAACCCAAGGTGAGCCCCCCCCCCCCCTTGTCTGACTCCGCCCCCACCATGACCAAGCCCCTTTTACAGTGTGATAAGTACTTCCCCATGGAGGAAGGAGAAATTCTGTCTACGCAGGATTTCAACATTCAGTGCATCTCTGTAATTGACTGATCTCTGATCTTTGATCTTTGATCTCTGCAGGTGCATGGGAACAAGTGGCCAGAGGTAGTGACTATCCGTAAGCTGGGCGTGACCAAGGTATTGAATGGCCATCCAGATTGAAGGGAGTCTCCCCCCTCCCCCCTCCCCCTTCCCCCCCCCCCCTTTCAGAAGGATGGAGAGAAGGAGAAGGAGCATTCAATCAGTCATCTCCATTGGGAATCATGGCCGGATCGTGGAGTTCCTCCTATCGATTGGTCCATCTTTAAGCTACTCGCAAGGGTACTGTACCATCCGAAGGATTACTGTAATGGAAACTTGTTGAAGGTAGGCAAGTCGACGAAGCCTATCGCAGTGCATTGCTCAGCTGGAATTGGAAGGACGGGGACTATGGTAGTGGTGCAGGTGAGGAGGGAGGGGGGGGGGGGAAGAGGGAGGAGGGGGGGGGAGAGGGAGGAGGGGGAGGGGGATGATTGCAGATTGCAATGGAGATGCTCAGTACGGGAGAGTCATTGGCCAATGGACTATCTTCCATTGTGAAGAGACTACGGAAGCAGAGAGCGATGAGTGTCCAGAATGAGAATGTGAGAGGGAGGGAGATTGAGTAGGGATGATGCAATCCCTTCCATCTCAGCAATACATCTTCATTCATCGTGTCCTTCTCGATTACTTCAAGGATGCAATCGATGAGGATGAGGTAGATCAATATGACGGACTACGTAATCACCAGTTCTCTTTCAGGCGATTCAATTCTGTGCCGAGTACGACAAACTGACTAAGTGAAGCATCCCCCCTCCTGATCTACCATCGATCCCCCCCCCTTCCCTCTAATTGTAATGAGCCGAACTCTTCGTGAGAAAAAGCGTGAAATAGCACGATGACTTGAGTTGACAGAACTACACAGGGGAATGAATTGACATGGACAGGCATAGAGAGATTACTCCAAGGAGAGAGGGAGAGAGAGGGAGAGAGAGGGAGAGAGAGGGAGAGAGAGGGAGAGAGAGGGAGAGAGAGGGAGAGAGAGGGAGAGAGAGGGAGAGAGAGGGAGAGAGAGGGAGAGAGAGGGAGAGAGAGGGAGAGAGAAGGAGAGACATCCAGAGTGCAATGGAAGAACCAGGGGGATTGACAGAAATCACTGTGAAATAAGGTTTTTAGCAGCAGATGCATTTCCACACACCCTCCCAAACCCTGACGCTGATGTATCGATGTGACCTTCACCAATACATGAACAGATGTTTATTTAATCAAATATTACTTAGTAATTACAATTAGCCGTGCTTTTTTTCCTAAATGGACTGAGTACGTTGAGTTTGGACTTGACGAGAAAGACGGTTTGTGCATCGTGAGTATTGACTCCCGTTGAAATGGACAATTCGGAGGATCTACCCAGTATCTGTGACGGAAAGATTGAATGTGAGGGGAGGGGGGGGGAGGGGGGGGGGCTCACTCTTAATACTGCGTTAGTGAGGACAGTCCGATATGTCTTGGAAGTGGATATCATGACTATTGAGTGCATGAGTGAATGGAGACCAGCGATATCAACGGCCAGAAGAGGATTGACTGGAAAGAGAGATGGAGGGGGGGAGGGGGGTGAGTGACTTCCTGGTCCCTTCTAACAGACACTCACTGTATCCATCGAAGTTGACTACTTTTTGAGTACAAATCATTACAACTGGAAGAAGAATGAAAGTGCAGGGAACGAGAGCCTCAATTATTTCCAATGGGGCGAACAAATTTTCTTACAAAAATGATCAACAAGGAAATTTACCTGTATAAGGAGCATGACTGTCATGCTTCGGTTATATTTCCTCACTGAATTGCTCATTGATGAATGATGAGGGAGAATTGAAAAGATATGGATACAGATCTGATGAAAAGAGAAGAGAGTTAGTGGAGAGAAGGAGGAGGAATAATCACCACTGAGAGAATGATAACACAGAGAGAAACGGTGAAGATAATGACATAGACTGCATAGATTATATTGCCATTGAAACAATCAACTGATTGAGAGATGGAAGAAGGCCAGTGGAAGAGGTTATTCTGTCAGATGGAATAGGTTGGAGAGAAGGAGAGAGGGAAGAGGGGGGGGGGGGGGGACAGGAATGATAGATACCAGGGCTGGGATTTTCTGACTCAGAAATTTTTGAACATTTTGGGGTCAGAAAATTTTCAGATCAGGAAACAGAAAAAGTGGTCAGAAAATCAGTAAAATCAGAAAATTTTCGTGGACGCTCATTTGCTGATTTAAAAATGTGTTACATCAATTTTGTTATGTTTTAAAACGCGTTCTCCGTTATAGTGCAGGGAAATGGGGAGAAAGTGGCACAGCTTGTGAAAATGGTCGAACGGGCTTCATACTTTGGGTGTGTGACCACATTAGGTCGAAAAAACTTTTCATAAAATTTTTGATCTATGATCTCAAAAAATCGATAATTTAAAATTTGAGATTTCAGTATCATGTGACATATCATTCGAAAGAGTATCAAAAGTTATGTTAATGGTAGAAGGAAACTTGATTTGAGCTTTTCCGAAGCAAGTTATGACTCGAAAAGTGAAAATTCGATCATTTTCGGTAAACATCGATATGGCTGATCATGAAGATAAGATTTGCGGGGTCCAATTTTGATATATTTTGTGTATTTTTCAATGCTGTAAACGATGCAACTTTTTGCAGGGCATATTTTCACTGCCGTTGTTTCGAAATCATCAGTTCTTCCCTGACTACTCACGCACTCGAACAATCGATGTTGACAGTTTTTCGAGTAAAACTTTTTTCCTTCGTTGCTTAATGAGCTCTAATATATAAAAATTCGAAATCAGCGTGCAAAAATACGCCAGAAACTTCTATAGACATATTTTTTCGAGACAAAAAACTTTTCGACTTTGGTTATTTTTCACCATGTGGTCCCCCCATTTTAGGGGCGAAAAATCGAATTCTCAGAATCATGTCCCTATAGGAATTTCTGGTGTATTTTTGTACGTAGAAATCGAATCTGCTAACTAGGGCTCATGAAACTTCGAAATAAAAAAGTTACGATCACAATTCCGAAAAATAATGATTTTTTGGAGCAAGTTTTTTCGACCTAAAGTGGTCACGCACCCAAAGTGTGAGCCCCATACTGCCATTTTGAGCCAACTGTGCCACCTCACCTGCAGTAGTACAGAGAACGCGTTTTAAGACTTTTCCAATGTGATAATTTATAACTCTGCCTTAGGGATGCCAAACCAATTCCCAATTCCTTCACACTGACCCAACTACTTGTTTAATTGGGTGGAATTGGGTTCACATCCAATCAGTAAATTAGAGAAAATAAAACAAAGAACCTGAAATACAAAGAACCTGAAAAAAAATTTGCCTAATATGAGAGGTATCACCAGGTATCGGTGTTTCCTAATTACTATAAGTCATTTGAACGGTCTCTCTCTAACTATCAGACCCAATTACTTGGGAATTGGAATTGGGTTGAAAGCGAAAATACCCAAGTAATTGGGAATTGGAATTGGTCAGACATCACTACTCTGCCTATATGAGACGAATCGCCAGATTTTCCAGAGCCCCGCGGCGGTAGGAATTTGTATCACCGATCCTGCTGAAAAGTGAAACTGAAATACTTTCGATGTTGCTCTTTCAAACTACGTTTGCCGAATTTCGATAACTGGTCGCAACTCCGAGTATTGGTAAGTCAAACTAAGGACACTGAAATTTTAGGCAAAATTCGACTTACGTATTTTGAGAAAATACTGTCAGCAAACTACAATCCAAAATCGAAAGTGGAGAACAAAAAAGCGTGCATTTTTAAAAACCTGCGATTTTGGCGTTTTTTCGAGGGTTTTCAAGCATAACTTTTTTCATTCATGTTTTCATGATCTCTTATATAGAGTTTTTTGTTTTGTTTTTTGGACAAAATAAGGATAAAAATGTAATTCTGGCAATTTTAGAAAATTTCTGATGTTTTCTGACTTTTTGATCAGAAAAAATATTTGGTGTTCCTGATAGATACCTGTCTGAAAGCAGAGATCTCCACTGGTGTAAAGAGAAAAAACTCAAGAATATAAATTTATTAAGAAGGAGAATGAGAGTGGACAAACCCAGAATAGAGGAGCAATGAGAATGAGATAAATATAGATGAGACCAGTGATGGAATATTTGATAGAGAAACGAAGTTTGAATGGAGATCGAGGAAGGAGAACAACCTAACAAGAGAGAGAGAGAGATTGGACAATTATTCACTCAGATATAAAGTGCATTGACTATGATATTGACAGTATTCTTCGTATCTAACCTGGTGTCGATAAAGGAAACAAGCGAGATAGGGAGGAGCATTGGATACTACAGTAATGATCCATACAACCTGAGATAAAAACAGGTCTCTTTTTAATATTGATAGACATACGAAGGAAATTCCAGATGATACTCCCATCATCTCGAGTAATCCAGTCGTATAGAGACATGGATGAGGAAGAATAACGATCGGAGAGAAGAAATAATGAAGATTCAGGTCGGAGATAGCAGCCGCGGCCTGATATCCAAAGGTGATTCAGATGGATATCCCCTCCCTCTCTCCACACTCACGACTATTGATATGAGACAGTAGCGATATTCTGGACTTGTTCTCCCTGAACAGAAGAGAACCAGAAGAGATGAGATTAGGGCAAGAATGAGTGAGAATACTCCGATAACTGTTTTGAACCATGAGAATATGGTGATTAGAGAGGGATCTGGAGGGTAGATCATAGAGGAGTGAAGAGGGAGAGGGAGAGGAGGGGACCTTTCTAGTTTTGAGATCTATACTCTCTCCAGGTGATTTCATTCGACAGATGAAGAAATTCTTTGAGATGTCAGAGAGAAGGGACAAAATTGACGAGGATTCTAATGGGAGAGAGAGGGAGTTCACGGAATACCTCAAATTACAGGTTCGAGATGCACATCAACAGATCAACCTTCCGTGCAGCTAAGATTTCCCCATTTTTTTCTCTCTATTTTTTGCTCTATGATATTTGGAAAGCTCGATTATTTTCTAATATTAAAAAAAAAATGTTGAAAAACTTTCTCGTGTTTTCCCGCGCTGCCTGCGCGCCACTTTTGCGAAGCTGCGCAGCCGCCCTCTCCGCTTTTCACACACTCTCTCGCCCAGGAGAGAGAGCACGTGAAAAGCGGAGAGGGTGGCTGCGCAGCTTCGCAAAAGTGGCGCGCAGGCTGCGCGGGAAAACCCGAGTATGTGCATTTGGGTAATCGAGAGTCCAGAATTCATGTTATTCAGATTTTTATGAAAAAAATAAATCAGCGAATTTTGGCCTGCCCGTCTATGCCCCGCCCCTCTTGGTGCAGTCCCAAACGAAATCGGTTCGGTGGGTCACGGACTGGTAAGCAGGCCACCATTTTGGAATTTCAACACATTAAACACATTTAATTGTATTTTTCTTGGCAGAATTAAATAAAATGGCGCCTTCGGACTGATAATTGATCAATATATTGTTCATTTTATCTGTGTGAAGGTATCAGTCAGGGCAAACGAGAGCAAGGTATACGGTATCCATGAGTGAAACCGCAGGCAGAAGTGAATTTTAATGTTTCTCTATTTTTAATGCACGTATTTCGTACTCGAATGAATGGTTTAAACAAACGGAATACATAAAAATATAAGAATATATTAACAAAGTGTTTTAATCACTCGTTTTACTGTCTATTTTATTTTTTCGTTCCATAAAGACGGCCACCCAAATCCCATTCAAAACTCTTTTCCCGCACAAATAAATCTACCGTAGTTGCGGGAGGGGGAAGGGGAGGGGGTGAAGTACCTGCACATCTACGAGGTAGATGTAGCACAGCGTTTTGAGAGAGGACGAGAGTTAGAGAAGCAGATAAAAACTAGTGATAAGGCAAGTGAGAGAGTGATGCGAGCCGCGACGCGTAGCTTCTTTGGCTTCGCTCGCTCTTTTGATGCGCAATCTTTCTTTTCCGTTCAAGACCCTATGTCCAATCTCGCCATACTGCTGAAACGTTGTGTGTAGTCAGGTGGGCGCACACTAGACGCGCCGGGTAGGAGAGAGGCAGGGGAGAGGGGGGAGGGGGAAGGGATAAAAGTTAGCGGCAAGACGGTTAGACGGTTGACGCCATGCTCTGTGCATTTCAAATGTATGGTGGAGGAACTTTTGAGCCCCGTGGGCGCATCACGAAGAAAATAAGCCATTAGCGAATTAAAACGGTCGATTTCGCAAATTATGCAATTTTCACTGACGATTTAAAACATGTTTGCCTGCACAGAATTTTCTAATATTTTTATAGGAGGTGTTTTGTTACCAGACTTTAGTATTCATGATAAGAATGTAAAGGCGCATTCCGAAATAATCGGTTAATCTTGGAAAATGCCAAATTACGTGGAGGATTTAAATTCCCGCATTTCGACGTTTCCCACTCCATGACACGACATTTACCGGCTCTGACTAACTTTTCCGGTTCGGTGGTCCCTAATCGTAGTGTTTTTAATTCTATTAAAATAGCTGTTTATGTTATTTATATGAGCTTATATTGCGTTCCAAACAGACATGGCCATCGTGCGCCAGTCTATTAATTTCTATGTTCCGCTCACCGTACTTTTACTAAGCGCGGAGATGACTACCATCCTTGCGCGTGTTCCATTATCAATGGAGGAGTATATCTCCGATATCCCGTCCAGTCTCTTCGATGTGGAAGAAGCATTGATTCAACAACGAGGGTCAAAAGAGGTGAATTGTTTCTTCAATGTGTGGTTGTGTCTCATTCGCATTGAACTCGTTGCAGGTTCCTTTCAATGGAATGGACAAGACGGGTCGTGCAGTGTGTCTAAGACACATAGAGGGATATTGCCCACTCAATAACTTTTGTCCACTTCGACATCTAGTGGGAGACAAGGCCGTAGTGTGCAAGCATTGGCTCAGAGGTCTCTGCAAGAAGGTTAGTTTCTATTTGGTTTGCGCGAATAGTTTTCCATCGGGCTTATCAGTATTCAATAAACGTTATCGAAATTACATTATGATATCAGTGAATTTAGGGAGATGCGTGCGAATTTCTTCACGAGTACGATCTAACAAAGATGCCCGAATGCTTCTTCTTCTCCAAATATCAAGCATGCTCTAATAGAGAATGTCCATTCAGGTACACTAGTTTTTGCCCTTCATATCTAAATTATTCGTTTCAGACATATCGACCCGGAGAGCAAAGTCAGAGACTGTGCATGGTACGAAAGGGGATTCTGTAAGCATGGTATGTTTTCTTTATTTTGCGTATTCATTTATATGTGATTCGCTGAAGTAAAATACCGCTCTTATTCCAGCCCATCACTATGATTTATATTTGTAGGCCCATTTTGCAAAAATCGTCACCGAAGACGAGTGCTTTGTCCCAATTTCATTGCCGGATTCTGCAAGGTATTTATTCTGTCTGTCTGTTGTTGAATAGAACAAATAGTTGTATATGAATCAATGTATATTTGGACGCTAACGTCTTACCCACTCTCAGGATGGCCCCGATTGCAAATTCGCCCATCCCACATTCAATCTACCAGCTCCTGATGCAGTTGTGGCGAATAACAAGCGAATGTTCAACATGGTCTGTCATAATCTCCAATATGTTCCCTTATCTCTTAATTCAGTCCATCATTTGTCACAATTGCCACGAACGAGGCCACAAAGCTACTCACTGTCCCCATCTACCGACCACTGCACAGGTAAAACATATTAGAATTTATTGTCTATCATTTCAATCTCATAGTGAAAAGATTATTAAATTGTTTTTATTTGTAGACCCAAGGATTCCGAACGGTGGACAAGGCTCCGATTGCTCCTCCCAACGAGTCATTCAGTGAGAAGAAAGCACTCTCCGATGTCACCTGCTACAAGGTGCGCTATTACGCTTTTTGTGATGACTACTTATTCAGAGAAGCATTATTTGTCTTTGAAAAGTATATTTCCATAAATATGAGGGTGACTATATTGAGTGTGGCGAGAAGGGTCCACTACGCGAATCGATGCCACAAGGGAATGCTGGCCTTCCTCTCTGCCACTGCTCCAGCTGCACAAGAACAACGAGAGAAAGATGAGAGAGAAGGAAGAAGAGCACCCAAGAATAACCAGAATAATCAGAATCTCCCTCTCCAATAAGGAGATGGAGGAGTAGAGAGAACACTCTTTCACTCACATATTCAAGTTGTAGAAGTTCCAATACATACGATACGGGTTCACCATCAATTTCTGTTGTTTATACGTACTGTTTGTTTTCAGTGAAGATTTTTTCAAACGAATTGTCTGAATATCGTTTTCCCCAGGTTCTTGACCTTTTTCATACCTCGATTCTTGCTCTCGCTTTTGATTTTAATCATTGTTGTATCTCAACTAAGTCCACCTTGATCAGATGGGAAGTAAATCGAGGAATGGAGCAGAGAAGAGATCAAAGAAGAAGAGGGAGATCAAGAAAGAGATCTCAGATGATGAGGATGTAGAGGTAGGCTACTTATGATGAATTGATCTCGTGAATTTAGTTAATATCATGTCTGTCGATTTGAAAATAGCACTATCAAATAATGAAAATATAGATGAAATGTTGATTGATGCTGCTGACAGTGATGCTCGAAGAAAAACAGCTCGATTATGGATAGTATGAAGTATTATGAAGTATTGAGATGAAATCTCCTCCTCCTTCACGCGTCAAAAGGGAAGTGAACGAGGATGATCAACCCTGCTCTTCTCGATCCATTCTCACTCCAATGGTCAAGAGAGGAAATGGATCTACTCGAGCCATGGACCCAAGGAAGGAATTCGTATTGCCTCTCGAGAAGTTCAATTTACAGATCACTTGTTCCATATGCAAGGTGAGCCAAGTTGATCAGATCAGCATTTAAAAAAGTTTTTAACTGATCTGGAGTTGAATGAGACAACTATACGACTTATCATAGGGTTACTTCATCGAAGCGACCACTGTCACTGAATGTCTCCACACATTCTGCAAAAGGTTAGTCTATTGTTTTTATTAGAAATGACGTATCATAGAGTAATTGAAATGTCCTTTCTATAAACCCTGACTATCCAAATCTAGGCTTCGATAATAGTGCCGAAAGTATTATACAATATTATCTTATTGTACGTGATTCACAAGACATAATTATTAGTCCTTATTCAGTTGTCTTCTGGCTCATTTCGAAGAGGGTCATACCAACTGTCCCAAGTGCGATATTGTGATCCATCAGTCTCATCCCTACCAATACGTCTCATTCGATAGAACCATGCAGGATATCGTGGACAAACTAATTCCAGGTACTGTATTACCTCTGTTCATGAATATAATGGGACTGATAAACGGCGCATTGTAGGTCTGATGGACGAAGAGAAGGAGAGAAAGAAGGAACATAAAGCAGCCAGAAGAAAGGCTGCAGGAAAGGAGGGAGATTGTAGAGGAAAAGAAGGTACTATAAGACTGGTCAACCGATGAATGAAATGATCAAGTACGGTAGATGGAGTGATGGTAGTATTGATCCTTGAGGAGGACGATCATGCGACGAACAAGTGCTATGCAGAAGATGATGCCCGTCTCTCGCATCACAGAGGAGATGATCAAGTTGTAGTGAGACTCATCCCTGAAAGGTAAATGGAGGAAGGAAGGTAGGAATGGACGAGGATGAATAATGTTGCAGGGGTCTTGATCCCATTTCTCGTCCTGTAATCAGAACCTCTCACATGACTACAGTTACCACTCTAAAGAGGTAAATATTATCGCAAGGATTGGATGCTCGTTCCGTCAATTTTGAAATAATATTTCTTTTTAGATACCTGGCTCTTATAATGTATAATGATACTTCGAAGCATAATCAACTCGATATATACTGCAATGGAGAACTCGTTGGAAGGGATTTCTCTATGAAGTGAGTAATTAAAACATCGGCTCTATCTCAAATGGAAATTTTTCGAGTTGTTGGAAGTGATTGGCATTCTATCTTTTCAGATTCATCCAAATCACAAAATGGCGTCACCATAAACCGGGCACTCCTCTCGCCCTCACTTACCGACCTCACATCGAATCATAATACCGATAACTAATATAATAATTCTAATCACATGTTGCATTTATTTCCATCGATCTCTCTCCATTCAATGAATATACTCTGTTGATCGTATCCAGTAGAAATATCCGTATCAGATCTGTTCCGTGCTCGAAAACTAACAAAACTGCCTCACCTTTTGTAATCAGATATCAATACATTGTATATTTGTGAAATCAGCTTCCATTCAATCAATCAATCAATTTATCATGCAATACCATTAACTTTTGATAAATATATTCCCATCTAAAATATATGTCTCAATTGCTCTCACTACCCTGTTCGCGTCAGGGATGCATACCTGGATGGCATTTGCGAAATCTCCGTTTTTGATCTCTCTCCGTCTGGCTATTGTCCCCCCGTCCCTTTTCCCTTCCCTTCCCCCCCCCCCCCCCCCCTTTACTTCCACGCGCTATCCTCCTTCCCCTCTCTCTTCCTCTGACACTGTTGTGTGCCATGGAGGGATATTTCTTGGTTATTGCCTAAAGAGTTGTCCTGTCCCGTTCCTCGATTCTACTTTACTCTCTATCTCTGATTTCAGTGAGTATCCCATCGTAGCTCACCCGATCCATCAAGATGGTACTCGAGATTGGATCGGGAGATTCTTCCTCTGACTTCGGATTTGTGTATGGAGTATCTGGTCCTGTTGTGACTGCTGAGAGAATGGCTGGAGCAGCCATGTATGAATTAGTGAGAGTGGGACATCAAGAGTTGGTGGGAGAGATCATCCGATTGGAGAAGGACTATGCTACCATTCAGGTGAGACAATGGAGGAGGGACGGGGGAGGGAGACGAGAGATAGTAATGAGAATGTAGGTGTACGAGGAGACATCGGGAGTTACGATCGGAGATCCAGTGAGGAGAACGGGGAAACCACTCTCAGTTGAATTGGGACCAGGCATCATGGGAAGTATCTTCGACGGAATACAGAGGCCTCTCAAGGTAAGTCCAGTCCCAGTCCATTCCATCATTCTACCCCCCCCCCCCCTCCTTCACCTCTATTGCAGGATATTGCTGATATGACTCAGTCAATCTACATCCCCAAGGGAGTTAATGTGTGTTCCCTCGACCGATCCATCAAATGGCATTTCAAGCCAGAGAGAGGCCTCAAGGTGACACATTTGTATTGTTTCGTGTTTATACAAATTTGAAAGGACATAAGCTAGTAATGTTAATAGTATCATTGTAGGTGGGATCTCATGTCACGGGAGGAGATATCATCGGACTCGTCGATGAAAGTGTACTCATCAAGCACAAGATCATGGTGCCACCTAATGTGAGTGAAGAGAACACCCCCCCCCCCCCACCTCCCCCTTTCCATCCTTGTTCATTGATTAGTAGATCAAACGAGAATGAGGGATGATTAAATAGTTGATTGTAGATGTGTGGAACGATCACTTGGTTGGCTGAGGAGGGAGAATACGAGGTGGATAAAGTACTCATGGAAGTGGAATTCGCCGGAGACAAGAAGAAATGCACTATGATGCAGGTGAGATAGAGTGATTGTGAAGGAGGAAGGAGGAAGGAGTCACATATTCTAAGGGAGTAGACAAAATGGTGTCAAACTTGAACAAAACAATTACGTTGAATATGGTTTTCTTGATTGTGTTTCTACGCATAATTTTTCTCAATAAACTGAGATAATATGGATTGATTGGGGATTGAGATGGGTGTTGGTTATAGGTGTGGCCCGTCCGTCAACCTCGTCCCGTCACTGATAAACTGGCAGCAAATCATCCACTTCTGTGTGGACAGAGAGTACTCGATGCACTATTCCCATGTGTACAGGGTAAGGACTGAAGAGAGGGAGAAGGGGGGAGGGGGGAGGGGGAGTGATCTCTCGGTTGAAGGTGGTACTACTGCTATCCCTGGCGCCTTCGGTTGTGGTAAGACGGTGATCTCCCAGTCTCTCTCCAAGTACTCCAATTCTGATGCTATCATCTATGTCGGATGTGGAGAGAGAGGAAATGAAATGTCTGAGGTTAGCAAGTACTCGATGGAGGAGAAGATGAGACTGTAGGGGATGGAATGGTCCAATCGGTGTCTATTCCTTGTAGGTCCTGCGTGATTTCCCTGAATTGACGATGGAGGTGGCAGGACAGACGACTAGTATCATGAAGAGGTTTATATACTTTTAAATAATAAAATAGTTTTTGAAAAAAACTTTGAATGTCGAAGAAATCACAATTTTGTAATTATTGGCTCGTAATGGGTCGCTCGGGGCTATCCCGAATTAGAATTTTCATTTCAGAAAACACTGTTGAGAAATATTTTATCAGAAAAGAAATTTGAGAATATGATTTTTTGGAAAAATATAAGTCGTAAATTTCATTTCAGAAGCTATTTTTTCATAAAAACATTTGTAAGAAATTTATTCTGAGAATAACATTTTTTGGACATGAAATGGAGAAAAAATATTTTAGAAAAAACTGTTGGAATTTTTTTTGAGAAGTCAATTTTGAGAAAAAATAACCAGAACCGCCAAATAGAGAAATTTATTCGATACAACTTGTTTCCTAGATTTTGTAAATATTTTTCTTCACTTTCAATGTTATTTTACCTCGGCTATTTCATGTTTACTCCACTATTTCAGTTTATTGTCATGTTTAATGACGCTGCACTTGTAAGGTGGACGTAATAGGCCCGGATTACGGTAGGTAGATCACTTACTATATTACCCGTCCAAAGTGATCTATATAGCATTTTTTTGTCTTGAATCGACTAATTAGAGATAATGCGAATTTTTGAACCACCACTATGGGAAGTACGGTAACCGGCGTAAGGTACGGTAGGTAGATCACCACTTTCGATAAAACTCCTCCAAAGTGATAGATATCGCAATTTTCTTTAAGAAATGGACAAATAAGAGAAAAATTTTTTTAAATGGTACGAAAAAACCGTTTTACGAAAGTTAGACTAAATGGATTGCCTAAAAGGCGGTTCCGGTCGAATTTTTTTCAATATTGACTTCTGAAAATTTAATTCTGAAAATGCGGTTCTGGAAATAAATATCTGAAACTGATTTTAAAAAATATACTTTTCTGTAAATTTATTTTCTCAAATATTTTTTCCCAAACATGAAATTCTGAAAAGTAAAATACCGAAAATTTATTTCTCATCAAGATCTTTCTGAGAAATACATTTCTCAAGTGGAAATTCTCAAACAAAATTTCTAACCCGGGATACTCCCGGTCGCTCCTTCTCCTCCATTCTCCTCTAATTTGTTATCCCCGTTGAGAACTGCTCTGGTCGCCAATACGTCCAATATGCCCGTGGCTGCCAGAGAAGCTTCCATCTACACAGGAATCACTCTGGCTGAGTACTTCCGGTGAGAGAGAGAGGGAAGGGTTACTGTAGGGATAAGAAGAGAGGGTTACTGTGTCTGAACGTGAATGAAAGGAGATTGAGGAGATAGTTAGTCGATTGCAGTGACATGGGAATGAATGTGGCCATGATGGCTGATTCGACGTCTCGATGGGCAGAAGCACTGAGGGAGATCTCTGGAAGACTCGGTGAGGAGAGAGATACCATTCAGACGGATATGAAAGAAATTTGATCCCACTTGGGATATCGTTTATTCGATAGGGAGAGTATTTTGAATATATTTATTGGAATGAATGTGATTAAAGGTGAGATGCCCGCTGATTCTGGCTATCCCGCCTATCTGGCTGCCCGTCTTGCTTCCTTCTATGAGAGGTACCCCTTCCCCCCCCCCCCCTCCCCCCCTCCCCCCCCTCCCCTGCTGAATGGATCTCTCCCCTTCAGAGCGGGTCGTGTCAAGTGTCTGGGTAGTCCAGAGAGGGAGGGATCAGTCACTATCGTCGGAGCAGTCTCTCCCCCTGGAGGAGATTTCGCCGACCCTGTTACTACTGCTACACTCGGAATAGTACAAGTGAGGAGGGGGAGGGGGGGAGGGGAGGGGTTCAGATGAGATAATGTGATGGTTGAGGTGTTCTGGGGACTGGACAAGAAACTCGCTCAGAGGAAGCATTTCCCATCCATCAATTGGCTGGTGAGTGAGGGGTATTGATTGGAGTGATTGAATATATATTGTGAGTGATTGTTGTCCCTCTCTTGGGGGATATGATGGATGGTCATTGTGCAGGTGTCATACTCGAAGTATGTTCGATCTCTGGAGGATTACTATGAGAGAGAACACCCCGAATTCGTCGCACTCAGAAGCAAATGTAGAGAGATACTACAGGAGGAAGAAGACCTGTCGGAGATTGTACAATTGGTCGGAAAGGTGAGGAGGAGAGGGAGAGTGAGAAGGATACTGTAGGAAGAGGGGAAGGATGATACGGTATTGTAATGGGCCACTCAAGGCATCTCTGGCTGAGTCGGACAAGTTGACACTGGAAGTGGCCAAGATCATCAAGGATGATTTCCTGCAGCAGAATGGATACACGCCCTATGACAGGTGAGAGAGGGGGAGAGGGGAGGGGGAAGGGGGGGGGGGGGTGGGTGGGAGGAGAATGACCTGTTTGTGGAGATCCTCACAACAATGAGTTATTAGATTGTAATGTTTGTATTCAGATTCTGTCCCTTCTACAAGACAGTTGGAATGCTCAAGAACATGATTGGATTCTATGAATTGGCTCGCCATTCCATCGAGTCAACTGCCATGAGTGAGAGCAAGGTGAGAAGAGAGGGGGAGAGGGAGGAGGGGAGAGGGGGGGGGGAGGAGGGGAGAGGGGGGGGGGAGGAGGAGGAGAGAAGCGACTCATTCCCTCAATCGCAGATCACATGGAATCTGATTAGAGATCGAATGGGAGATCTAATCTACTCACTCACTTCCATGAAGTTCAGAGATCCCACCAAAGTACGGTTTGAGACTTTTATTTTGACTATCCTGATTTATAGTGTTTAATAGTACAAAACTAGAATAGGTTCGTTTGGTAGCCAAATAGTCTATTGCTATCAGGAGGGAGAGACAGCTATCAAGAAGAACTTCGATGATCTCAATGAACAAATGCAGGCTGCATTCAGGAATCTAGAGGATGGAGCTTGAGATAGCCCCCCCCCCCCCTTCCCTCTCCCCCCCTCTCCCCCTCTCCCTGTCTCCCCTTTCCCTCACCTCCACTCGATTGCACCATCCTTAAATTATTCTGTTATCTTCTATCCATTGTATCTACTGTATTTATCCAGGTATATCCATGTCTATCGGTACAATATCCTTCTTCTCTCATCTCATCTCATCTCATCTCATTTATTCTTCAAGCATAGTCAATCTTCTCCTCTAATCGTGTCTTCTATCTCCAATTGGCTTTATTTCTTTTTTTCCCTTCCATCATAATCATTCATCTGATCATAATTGATTCTTTTTCTTCTCGGTTCTTCTCTTCTTTATCCTGGTAGTCTCCATTTACTTGCGTGTCAAAATCGATCGCTCGCGTAGTCTACAGTATCCTTTATCCCGTTGTGAATATACCGTATTCGATCGTGTTTGTCGCGCCATCGTGTTTATTCTTCATTTGTATGCACAGTTCACATTATTAATAAAGACATTTTAGGCATGAAGGCGGTTCTGGAACGGATAGTAAAGATAGTGGAAGAGGAGAGAGGAGGACTAATGAATGGAGGGAAGACGGTACCATTCAGAGTACTCATTGGAGTCAGTATAGTCGGTGAGTAGGGGGAGGGGGAAGGGGGGGGGGGGGGTGATGAGCTGTTATGTGACTTAATGATCTGAATTACAATGCTTTCTTTCTGTGTTCAGGTCACCTTTTCACTCTCATTTCTCCTTCATTCTTCCAACTTGTAACTCTTTCCCCCTCTTCTCTCTTCGGTGTTCAACTATGGCGTCTTCTCACTTCCCCATTCGTCGGTCATAATCTACTCGTACTCTCCATTACAGTACTCTCCCTTCACTTTGGAGTGAGGTCAGTCGGGATGAGGGGAGAGGTTACGGTGGATGGAGAGATTATCGATCCATCTCAGGTTACTCATTCAAGAGTTCAGTACAGCTCATTTATTGAAGACCTTCGTCATAACTCAGGTAATTATTTTAAAGGAACTTTGAATATATTTTATTTTCAAGAAAAAGTTTTAAAATATAATTAATTCTGATGTTGTAGATCTCGTCTTCGATTCTTCTCTGCATTCTATCCTACTTCCTCTATGCTATCTTCGCTTCTTCCTATCTGCTCTATGAGGTACCCTTCAAATACCTTCCAAACAGTTGTTTGTTTATTGTATCTCCTTTCTATACTCATCATAATCTCTCTATCTCTCTATCTCTATCTCAGGTTTCTCTCTGTGGAATGGCTCCCATTATTGCATCAGTGATGGTCTTAGTGAAGCAGGTGAGCAGGATATTTATTTCGAAGAAAATATTTAATTGATCCACGGGATGGACGGGATATTTTGAAGAGTTAGATGGATTGAGAATGATTAATATAAGTGGATGAATCTCCCTTCAGTTCCTTCCCGATTCCATCGTGATTGATACTGGAATGGGTCGGATCAAGTACACTCATCTCCCTCTCAATGCTTGTCTCTTCTCTCTCATTGCCTCCCTTCTCGGATTGGTCAGATTCGTCGTCCCTCTCGAGGTGAGAATGGGGGGAGGGGATGGGGGGGGGGGGGGGAGGGGATGGGGAGGGGAGGAGAAGGGAGGATGGAAGAGATGGAGTATTCCAGATCCTAGTGGGCACTCAACTCTCATGGACATATCTCCGATTCCTTTCTCCACATGAGACTGAGGCTGTGATTGGAGATCCATCAGAGCATTTCGCATGGGCATCGTATGTTTATTTATTTACAATTTAGAAATAAAGGCGTTAGTTGTAGCATTGTGCAGTATAATGCAATCGCTGATTGTTCATGTTCTATATTTCCAAAATGAGTAAGGTGTGTTGTCAGTCTGTTCCCCTCTGCCTTCCGTCCCTTCTGCTCTCTCATCTCTAAGGCCACCTTCCGATCTCTCGTCAAGTGTCGAATCTGCAAGAGGAAACAGGTGGGAAAGAAGGAGAGAAAGAGAGAAAGAGAGATACTGTACTTAGTTCTATCTTGTTCCATTTCTCATTTGCACTCTCTCGGAATGGAAGAAGAGCATAGGGGAGTGGGAAGACGTCACGCCTTATCCGTGCTATCATCGATTACAATTTAATTTTGGCTACTCATAATTTCTAAATGTTGTAGATTCGTCATGTGGATGTGACTTCTCTCCTCTCTAATGGAGGTCCATCTTCCCCTGGAATGAGAACGATGCCTCTCCCAATGGATGGAGAGAGAAAAGATGCTGAGAGGAGGAGGTATTATCATTGTTATATCACAATCCACAATAAATTACTTCATGTAGGGAATCTCAAACAGTTGACTGGTTTACTTTGATAACAATTGGATGAAAAAGACTTAATCGAAACTGTCAATTTCAGACAAAAGGCTCTTGCCGAATTGAACAAGAGATTAAAGGAGCAGAATGAGAAGAAAATTGATTGGGATGAAGATGAGGAGGAAGAGGAAGAGGAAGAGGAGAGACCAGAGAAGGTACGGTAGAAGGGGAATATCTAATGGATTGGGTGCTCCCATATGAATATCTTTCATTTTGGTTAATTGAGGTTGTATCAGAGACAGTCTCTCTCACTCCATCTACTATTCCTTCTCAATCCGATCCTCCCATTGCTTAGAGTTGAATAGTTATATTTTGCATTATGTACATTCCAAGAGTATTTATAAATGTAGATATTAGTTCTAACTTATCTGTGATAGAATTCACAAATACCTTGTATTTCATCATCTAAGATGGGTATTCACTTGATCCGTCGATTGGTTATTCTCTCCCATCCATATGAGATATCTCTCATTTATTTTCAGCTCATATCGTTTTCACACGATTACTCGATTGTTTCATAATTACACTTGGGTCTCATTCAGTGTCAATAAATGTTTTTTCTCTTTCAGTTCAATTCGATCATAATTCACATTGACATGCTATAAATTTAGAAAGAACCTCTCCCGTGTAATGAAAATGTGTGGTAATTCATTGAAATTCAATGACGAAGTTACGATGTTTGGGAGTGGATTCATCCTTAGATGGCTTGAAATGATACTTGAGAGAGTTGAAGGCCACTCTGAATTGAGAGAAAGAGTCAAGAAATGGAATGGAATGGCTGACGGTTGTCCATCGGGATCAAATGATGAACACAATCGATGAAGGGAGTGATCTACTCCCATTCTATTCAATTGGAATAAGTGCTTGTGTTCACATGAATTATTGCACTCCTGAATCAATCGATATTGATGTAGAATATACTGTAGAATATCCATACTTGAATAAGTCGATTGATGATGTCATCACTCTCCACTGCCTCTTTCATTTCTCGTCTCATCTCATCAGTTGTATCTGGGATCTTCGGTAATCCCCCCAATTCCCTTCAATAAATTGATTAATCACCTCCAAATGGTCTAATTCGAATATTGGAAGGAAGAGGAGCGAATACATCAGAACGGAGACAGACTGTTCTAGAATGAAAAAGAGAATGGAATGAAGGGGGGGGGAGGGAGGGATGAGGGAGGGGGGGGAGGGAGGGATGAAGGAGATGAGGTTACCTTGCTGATGCCATAGACTGTGAATCCCATTTGAGAGTTGAGAGATTCCAGATATGGAGGTACATCTCATAATGAAAAGTTACACACAAATAGTTTATTATTTCTCTCTGCTTTCTCTATGTGATCGATCTATCAAGATTGAAAATAATTTAATCAGAATACTTACGAGTATTGGTTTGTGGAAAGACTGAAGGAGTTGATGGAGGGCTGTTTCATCTGTTCCTTTCCTTGTTTTAATACAGAAAGATCGAATGGGAAGAGGAGAGGAAGATGATCGATGGACGAAAGAATCGCTGATTATGGAGAGAAGAGAGGATGAGACATCCTTCTACAATACACATTATCTCCAATTCCATCATTAGTAAGTCATTTTTCTTTCTTATGAAATCCATTTGGTTTTCTTCTTCAAAACAGTCGATGACTCGTGCAATTCAAGTAAGTAGATTGCACATAGCGAATTCCCAATTTTCTATTCTTGTTTTCGTTTTCTGACGATTGAGATTGAAATCATGGGAAGAATAAGAGAGAATAAGAGAGAATAAGAGAGAATAAGAGAGAATAAGAGATAACTTACAATCGAAACATCGAAACATCGAGCTGGAGTGAGGAGAATTGAGGAGAGAAAGGAGAGAAATTCAGTCTGTAATCAGATGTTGAACTTTTCTGATTTGGAAACGAAATTTAAAATTTCCATCGTGAAAATAGTATATTCATGTTTTTTTTTCATTGAAGTATATTGTTCGTTTAATTATTAAAATGAAACCTCATCATTCTCAATGATTTTCTCCTCCAGAAGAGTATCTTTCTCTCTGGGAGAAGAATGGGCGGCACATTGACGACAGAAAGATCGAATGGTCACGGATGTACTCTTGAATGGAATGAATGAATAGAAAGGAAAAGAGAGGCATTCAAGGGGGGAAGGAGGTCAAAGAGAGGAGAGAGACAGAGGGTAGATCAGAGAGAGAGAGAGAGAGATGATACTAGTACACTCTAGGAAGTTGAGGAAGATATTGTAATGCTGCTACAGATGGATGAATAGTATCATAGTTCAATGTCAATGAGGGAAATTAATTGATCTAGAGAGATGAAGAGATTGGGGGATATGGTAGATGGAGTGGATAGGGGATGTCTCATTCTCTCTATCTCGAGGTAGATCATTCACAGTAAGCAACTACGAACTGGTTCAGAAGAAGGAAGTAAAGATGGGAGATTGGAAGGAAAGAGAAGAAGAAGGAGAATGAACTCACAGTGGATCCATGAATCTCCAGTCCGATTATTGGAGAGAAAGCGAAGTGAGAATGATGACGGATCACACTGTTCCTACAATTATTCTCTATTTTATTTATATCTTTCATTAAACAATTCTTGCTGAATCATAACCATGCATAGTAAGAGCGTCCTTTAGAGGTCAAGATGGAAATGTAATGAACAGCACGCGTGTCAATCAAAGGACATTCACACTTTTCTCACGCTTGCGATTCGATTCGTTAACGAGATTGGAAAAGAAAGAAAAAATTACCTGAATTTAGATGAAGTGAGTGAGGCATTGAGAAGAGAAAGACGATCGAGTTTAGAGAGAAGAAATGATATGAGTTCAGGAGGGAGAAAATCCATCTGAATGGTGAGAGAAAAGGAGAGAAGAGAAGAGAAATATAGTGAAAGGGAAGAGCAGATGGAGCAGTTGAGACTCGAGAGTTCAAGTGAAAGGGAATGGAGAGAAAGAAGGAATATTATGAGAGAAGAACACAAAAGAGAAAAGGAAGAAGCGGATTGGGAAGGTTATCAGTGAAGATTGAAATGGGTCAATGAAAGGAATGAGGAATGAATGGATGGAGCTATTTGTAGAGGAAGATATCACATGGAGGAGAGAATAGCCAGAAGGAATGAAGAGGAATGAAGAGAATGAATGATATGGGATGATAGAAGGAATGAATGAGAGGGTAGATTATAGAGGACTTCTCTCAATACTGAGACGAGGTTTGAACTGAATGAGGAGGTATGATATAGATCTGAGAGGGGAGGGGGAGCGGGGGGGGGGGGAGGGGGGAGGGTCACTCTAGATCGAAGTAACCGATAATAGGAATGACAATGGAGAGAAAGGAGGAGAATGCATCATTTGGAGACCTCGTGTACAATGATGCCATTAGAGGGACAAAAAGGGTAGGAACCACCTTGTTTATGGTTTGAAATTGTCCCTGAACACAGTTTTGTCTTGCTTCGACTGTTGAAGGACCGATGAAGACACTTGAGGATACAATAAGAAGGCCATTCACAAACTGTGAGTACTTGATTCCCCCTCCCCCCCCCCTCTTCCCCCACTTCATTCTTACTGAACACAGCCTCATTCTTTGCGTGATAACAAGATGATAATCAAGAATGGGAGATGAGATGGATGCCTAGTGGAGAGAATAGATCACAATCAGATGAAAGATCAGTTCACATTCGGTTCAAAAGATGACGAAATAACAACAAAATTAGAATTCCTGATGTCTCCTTGCGAGTATTTTATCTGCTTCGATAGAAGGTCGTTCTGATTTCTGGAATGAACTATTTCAATGGAGTACACACATTTTGAACTACCGTATTCTTGTTCAGAATTATTATTCGTACGCATCTTGGACAGACGGGGGATCGATTATTCTCTTAATTTTCCATTCATTATCTATTGTTTTCTCGTGTCTAGTCTCACTCATATTCAATGGAGTCTTCTCGTGTTTGGTTTGTGTCTTGGATGAATTGATATGGGGACAAGAAGAGTCCTTCAATCGAAGGAAAGAAGGGAAGAAGGAACGAAGAGCATCGCGGAAGCGACTGCAAGAGAGGCAAGTCAAGCCATTCTCTCTTTCTCTCTCTCTTTTCACAAGTTCAAGTGTCAAAACTTCCCCCAGACCCTGAAATACCCATAATTATTGGTTGAAATAATAGGGAATAGATGAGGTCCATAGCATGTGAGCACATTCACATAATGGAACACCCCCCCCCCCCCTCTCCACCCCCCTTCCCCTCTTCTCTTGTTTTCGAACCAAGCGTCACTTTCCATTATTAGTTGTGTTCTTCTCACCGACTCATTAGTAGATAAAGGGCGAATGTGAGAGGATGAAGAGTTATGAAGACTAGATTGGAGAAGGGAAGAAGATAGAAGGAATGAGTCAGAATATGGAGATATTTGAAGAGAGATATGTATGGAAAGGACTCATACAACTGAAAGGAAATACGATCATAGACCATCATAACATGAGACCGAAATAATAAAGACTAATGGAATAATATATTAGATATTCATGCGCAATGAAAAATAAAGGTGAAAATGACTTGATTGAGAAGGAGAAGCGAAGTAGATGGAAGGCGAGCAAGGAGGAAAAGAACGATGATTACAGTGAGCATTACTGTTGTCTTTGATGTCGATTTACTGAAATATCCAAATTGATGATTCAGTATCATTTTGCACGGAGAATAGAAGAGTGGGAAACAGTTAGTAATTCAGTTCCTCTTAGAGAGGAAAAGAGAGGGAATCGTGAGACATCGAAATTCCCACATTCATCCCAGTTTTGATCTCTGTCTTTCTCTGACCGTGATTGAAGACTGCGATTAGATTGAAATGTTATTTGAGAGATAGAGGAATCACGTAGGCTTCTTATTAGTAGAATAGTGAGAATGATGAGAGTGAAGGATGGAATGAGAAGAAGAGCCAATCTCATTCCAGAGAGAAAAGATGAGAAACGATCTCTTCCAATCCTGAAATACATTCATATTTGTTGTTGTACTCAATTTCCATCTCTTCTAAATCTCAAATGCAAGAGATCCTTCATTATTTGCACTGCAAGGGGGGATTCCCTTTTTCAACACGTAGTCTTCTCATTGGAAATTCCCACGATTTCTGCTCCTTTCATTAAACAAGATCTCTAATGGTTTTCCAGGAAGAGCCATTTTGCAGATTTGAACTAATTTCACGTGGATTCTCGGATTATGATTGATATCCCTGCTTAGATTGTAATAATGGAAGAAGATAGTGAGAGATGGAAGATGGAAGTACCATAATTGGAGAGGAGTATAGGCCATTGAACAACGAGCTACCCAGATATGAACTGGAGGAGAAGAAGATGGAGAGAGGGAAGAAGGAGGAGAAGAGTCGATGGAAGGAGTGATATCAATGCAAAAATGGAGGAGAATCGATGACTCCGATCCATAGTTGATACATGAGAGAAGAAGAGCGAGAAGGAAGGATATCTGGAAAGATGAGAATGAGTCAAAGGGGTCAGTCTCTTCTCTTCATCTCTCTATTCATCATAATTGCAGCTTCTTCTCTCTCCTCGTTGCTACTCCCATATAAATATTCTTCCCTCAGAATACAAAATGGCCGTGAAATCTCCGTTTTTCCCTTCCTCAATTACTCTCTTTCTTACCCGAATGGCTCTTTTTGTCATTTTATGTGAGCACAAATCGAATGAACGAAGAGGAAATTGAACAGCGATGAATCTGAAATAATAAAGGGAATCATGAGAAAGAAGGATTATGGAAGTGAGACCTTTGAATTCCTAAAAGGAGAGTAAGAAAGGTGATTATGGTATTGAAGAGGAAGGGAAGTTCTTCCATGCACATCTGGAACAATCCACATTATTCCCTTATGCCCCTCTGAGGAAGAAGTTTAGCCCATCTTATTGAGAGAGATTATTACAAGAAAAGAAGCCCTTCTAAAGTTGTTTCAGACGTCGCTAGAGGTTATGCGAAGAGGCCATGCGTCTTTCTCGGAACAACATCTCATTTTTATTCTTTTTGCGTACCTTCCTAAGAAGACAAAGGAATTGAGTGTGTTGGCCATCATTCCAATGACCAAGATTGTAGTAGAAAATAGTGTAAGGAAGGGGAGAAATGGCCATGGAAAGGGCAGAGATTCCCATCCAGAATAGAGGTTCCACTGGTGATCTTGTCTGCAAGAGAAGGCAAGAGGGAACAGAGGGGTCTATCGTTTTAGAACTCTCATTTTACAACTGGTCGTTTTAGAACTGGTCCAAGTTGTCTTTACCTTATCTCTAAGGCATTAATATGGTCCTGAAGTACAATAGTGTGATCCTAAGGCATAAGGAATGACCTTGAGAACGTAAGGTTCTACCTTAAGCGGTTTAAGTCAAGATTAAGGTGACTTGATGAGTTCTAAACTGACCAGTTCTAAAATGAGAGTTCTAAAATGATACACCCTCGGGAAGATCGAGGGAATCCCCCTGATGGGGGGGGGGGGGGGGGAGGGGGGAGACTTACGATCCTCTGTGTTCTGAGAATGAGAACTACGACTCCATTGGTAATTATGACAAGAAGAACGAGAATAGGAAGGACGAATCCATAGAGAATCTAGAGGGAAACAATTAACACTACCGATTCATGAATAGAAGAGGGGGTGGATGAAGGGGAAGCATAACAATATATATATATATATATATATAGATAGATAGTTGGACATACTTTCATGGTTGAATCAGTGTCTTGGTCTTCGAATTGCATGGCATAAGCAAGAGTGCATTCATTTGTGAACCCATCAAAGATCTCATAGGAAGCACAGCCGCGATTGGATCCCCTCTGGAATAATGGATCTTCTCCATTCAAATCTCATTCCGTAGTTCCTTCTTTCGATTGATCAATCAATGGGTGTAATTAAAGACGGTTAATGGAGAGAAAAACAACTAACTTGTGATATATTGCAAAATCCGAGAGTGGCTAGATCGGATATTCCCCCGTCCTCAGCCATTTCTACAATTAGAGAGAAGAAGAAGAGATTGAGGAGAGAATTTTAAAAGGTGTCACGCTATTTGCAGCGATTTATATGTAAATACGTGAGAAAGTGGGAAAAGTCGTAAAGTGGGAAACTCTTTCCCTCTGAGGGAAAAGAGATTCCGACCAGAATCGGGAATGAACAAAGAGATCGAGGGAGAAAGAGATAGATTAGTACAGAGAAGGTTCAGTCGACTGTCGTGAGACTGTTGACTGGATGTGTGAATAGAATGGAGAGGGGAGGGAGGGGGGAAGGGGGGGGGGAGGGGGGGGGAGGGGGATGATGGATGGACAATGGGAAGATCGACCATCTCAACCACAATATGGTACTATAAATATGAGAGCGAAGAGAAGTGAACCTTGGGGGGAGACGAAATAGCTTACAATTGCAACAAGAAATTAGACAAATATAGAAAAGAATTGGAGTTTTCTCCAGACATGCACTCTAAATTGACATAGAAAAACTTTGGAGTTGATTATCTCAGGGGAAATAGTGAGAAGGGGGGAGGGGTAAGGGGAATAATTGGGCGTGACCCAAGACAAGAAGGGGAGGCGAATGAAGCTGAAGAAGAGAAGAAGAAAGAAGGAAGGAAGGAAGGATAAATATGGGGATGAATTACAGAATGAAGGGAGGGGGGAGAGGGTGGGGTGGGGGGGGGGGGGAGGGGGAGGGGGAAGGGGGAGGGGGGAGAGGGTGGGGGAGGGGGGGGGAGATGTTCATGAGCTCGTCTGATGAGTTCGATCGAACTTTCTCTCTATGCTAATCTCGTATTCGGAATGAAGACTGACATCAATTTGTGAAAAAGAACGAGGAAAAAAGAAAGCGAAGCATGAAATCTCACGATATAATGAATTGAGGGGGAATGGAGTGGTATTCAGAATGATGGAAGGGATGACTGGACAAAACCCACTAGAAAATTTGGGAATCCTGGATTCCCAAATCGATTTCACTGACAAAAAAATTTCACTGACACTCATTGTGAGAATCATTCCATTCTGAGCGCAATAGATAGATACCACAGGGGGATCTACCAAAACGCTTGCATCGGTTCGAATGGGTGCTCAATGTGTTGGTATGGTTCTGAATAACATTTTTGCTTTTTAGAGTTAGTCTCTATCTCGTTTCTCAGCCGAGTTCTCCCTCGAAAACCACTCGCGCGCTGGCAAGGGAGAGGAGAGGGAAATCAGGCGAGAGAGAAAAAGGGCGGAGCCTCTCTCGCGTGTGTCTCTCTCGCTCCCCCCGCCCTCTCGCTCGCCTCTCCCCACGCTCGCCGACAATTCGGAGAAAATTATTAAAATTCCAAAAAAATCTTAAAATTCTTCTAAAATACGAGTGAACTGAATTTGAGTTGCGGAGCTAGCGGCAATCACTAGAAAGCCTTCAAATCACGTTTTTCGACCTTAAAGACGCGTTTGACCTACTTAGAATGCACCGACCACTTTCCGCATTGCATGCTTTGCAGTGGCTGCTGAGACTTACAGAAAACGCTTTAGAGCGTCCTGATTGATAAAGAACTAGAATTGTCGAGTCGCGTGCTAGTTTTGTGCAATTCTCTATTGCACCCAAGTGGGCGGAGACTGCGGTCTCTAGCAATATGTAGAGAGGAGCGCTTTTTGAGAGTCATTCCATTCTTGAACGCGCGTGAGGGATCGGTTGGTTCAGAATCAAACTGCCAACACTAGGGAACACTGCTGACCGCTCAATTCAAGCGGATAGGCGAAGCTTTTCTTTCATTTCGAACTGTGATCACTTATTTAATTTCATCCGGATACTTCTTCCGTCTCTCTTCAATTTCTCTTCTCACTCATTCCTTCCTTCTCAGACCAAAGAGAAAATGGTCGTTTTGTAGTGAGACAAAGCTGTTTGGGACACGATTCGACACCGATTTCAACTATAATCGGAGGGTGACGGGGAGTGGAAGGGGGGAAGGGGGGGGGGGGAGGGGGGGAGGGGGAGGGGGGGGGGAAGAGGGGAGGGGGAAGGGGGATGGGGAGGTGAGACGAGGAGAAGGTGGGAAGGGGGAAGGGGTGGGGAAGAAATATCGAAGATCAAGTATAAAAGTCTGTGGACACTATTTGAGACTCGAGCTCATTATTATTTATCTCGATCTCGTATATCTTCTCTCTTCTATCTACACTCTACAATCCAACCATCTTGGATTGAGTCATCGCCTCGTCTGCCTCTTTGTCGATCTTGAGCACATTCGATAGAAGACCTCAAGAGATCATGCAGTAATCAGAGAGTGGAGGGGGATACGGTAGGCCGATAGAGGGGGATGGGAGGGGGAGGGGGGGGGGGGGAGGGGGGGGGGAGGGGGGGGAGACATACCGAGTAATTCATCGGGAAACTTCCTCTCTCCCATCAACTTCTCTGCCATATCCATCTTCTCCTTCATCGACTGAACACGACGATTCACCTCAAGGAAATCGATTGCTGATACAGATCCTCCCCTCCTCTCCCCCTCCCCCTCCTCTCCCCCTCCCCCTCCCCCCTCCCCCTCCCCCTCCCCCTCCCCCTCTAGGTACTGTAGAGAGAGAAATATTCACTTTGAAGAGGACAGTGTGCATGTTCATGTATGCAATTGTGAGAGAAGCGATCGTAATCACAATCTAAAGAAAGTGACGGTGATTAATGAAATATAAAATATTGAGTAAAAAGACCATTCCAATCCATGCCCCGACTGCCATAAATGCATTTTTCTCGAGGGACTTAGAGATTTCACTATTTAACATCTGAAATTATAAATTAAATGGATGGTAAAATAGAAATGAGATACCTTCACTTAAATCCTTCTTTGAATGAACCGAACGAGAATGAGAAAGACGAATGAAATGAATGGAGAAATGAAGGAATCAATTGAATTCAATCGTCTCACAGATTAACCAAACTCAATTAGTCTTGACGAGCACTTTGCATAAACATAAATAATAATACTTTATCACCAGTTTCTCAGATCTATCTACTCCAAATGAAAGTTACACCCGGTATTGCAAGAAATGTTTTAAAGTGAATTGGAATGAGGTATTCAGTGAGGTTTACAGCAAAGCTAAAGAGGAGAAATTGCACTTTGAAACTATTGAAAACCGATTGAAAACTGTGTGATTCCCATTACTAGAAGGAAATCACAAGAGAACGTCGAATCTGATATAGAATCTAAACTCGGGAATGGAATGTGGAAAGGTACACGTATGACAATCGTAAAGGGGAAGGAAACTATCGATTGGTAGATCATGTTGACATGTAGAATTGAGTTCTTGGACTGGATCTTTGGCGTATATTCTCGAAGAATTCGTCCCTTCTTGATATTCCAATGAAGGAAGTCTTCTCTCTATCCTCCAATTCTATCTCCAATCCTTTCCTCGATCCAGTTAGAATGGAAAGAGTACGCACTCCATTGACCTACCAATGTCGTGATTATCGATTGATCAGAAGGGAATGGAATCTCACCTGTCTAATGGACACAATTTCTTCCAGAATGATCATTCTTTCGTCCTCTCCTAAGTGAGAACGGAATACGAGTGCACTGAAAGGTTTGATAATATGAGAAAGTTCATAATATTTGAACACTCACTGTGGTGTCAAATGAAGTGTTCCTGAAATTGAAGCCTTGTTGGAAGAACCCTTTTCGATCATTATACATCGACGATCTGAAGAGGAGAAGGTAATTGGGAGAATGGAGGGGGGGGGGGGGTGGGAGGGGGAAGGGATGATAGTGTCTCACGATCGAGAACGTCTTCAATGATATCTTCTTCTTCTAGAGATTCAATACTTTCGATGTCTGATATGGATGTGGATCGAGGGGAGAAATTGATAGGATCGAGTGAACGATGACGTCGGATGTTCCCTTCAATAGGTGATTAGAGAGGGAAAGGGGAGTCAACAAACCATTGTCATCACTCTTTCTCGCTGTCGAAGAGGAGGAGGGAAAAGAGCGAGAATCAGTGGAATGCTGCAAAACATCAATAAGCAAACACTTGAATTTTGCAAAATATTTGCACGGAGTGGGGTTCGAACCCACGCACCCATACGGGTACCAGAAAACCCAGAAGGCACTGAACTCGTGCCAAGCTATTCGCTTGAGTCTGGCGCCTTAGACCACTCGGCCATCCGTGCATGTTGAGAGAGAGTCAGAAAGTGGTAGAGGAAACTCACGGGACGTGTGGCAATGTCACCACTCTTGATGGGGAGATTACGATAGAAGTATCCATAAGTATCCAAACGATATCGGAGACGGGGGAATTTCTCGAAGAGATAAGTGGTGAAGAAGAGACGGATTCCGAATGTCATTCCTGATGAGAGAAGGGATTGAAGGAGAGAGGATAGGGGGGATGAAATGGAAGTGATTACTGACCACAGGCACCAAAACAAGTTCCAATGGAGAAACAAAGACTCCACATCAACCAATAGACGCATAGAAGATAGAAGTGGAATGTGACGTCTGGCCGTTTCCAAGTGAATAAACTGACAATGTGGATATTGAATTGGACCGTTTCCTAATCGAATCGTTTCCTCTCACCTTTCAAACTTTTCTAACACATCGGCAGCAAATTTGACACCCCATTGTGCTATCTTCGCTAGATCAATCAATAATTGACCAGATGACATATCCAGTTTGGGCATTGGAATCTCCTTTCGAGGAAGGAAGTAAAGACCAATATCAACGTTACTCAAAGGAATTAATGAGTATTCATTGCTCAAGGAAAGAAACTGACTGAATAGCCTTGAAATAGTTGAGAGTTAATTGAAGAAGGAGGAGCTTGAAGAAGAGAGCCCATACATAACCAGTCCAGATGGAATACATGTACACCTGCATCATAATACTCTCATTGAATGATTAGCACTAAAATATATAATAAAATAAACATACGAGAACGAGAAGAAGAGTAGCGACGGGATTGACCCACATGAGAAGATCGAGACCCGCTGCGGCTGCTTCTAGAAGGGGACGAGAGGCAGAGACTGAATTGAGATAGATGAGATTGAAGGAGGGGGGGGGGGAGGGGGGAAGGGGGGGGGAAAGATTCACGAGGGAATGAATATAAGCTTACGGAGTCTCTTCAGATCCTTCCTCAATTGAACAACGGAAAGGGAAGTCTTCGGATCGTAGAGTTTAACGAGTTCCCCATCCTCTCCCTCAACTACTGATACCTGGAATGGATCAATATTGGAATGGATCTCCCTCCCTCCGTCCCTCTCTTCATTCTCACCTCTTTCCTCTCAAATGCATCGATGACATCCAGTATGAACCATCTGACTTCTCTGCTCACTGCATTAACTAGAGGATATCTAGTCTTCAGAGGATATTCAGAGTCGATCGATAGAAGATCTGCAAGAAATAAATATCAATAAAACTTTTCTCAAGTGTTGTTCTCAACCTGGAGAGCTGCGAGATATCTTTCTATTCAATCTCCTATCGAGAGGGATTCTAGAGGGTCGAAGGGGATTGGAAGAAGAAGGGAGACCACACACAAAGCCATCTCTCAATACTGCAGCCATTGAAGGAGTGAAAGGTGGAAGGGGAAGGGGAAGGGAAAGGGGATGAGCACTCTCCATCTCTATCACCCTTCTCTTCCCTTCTCTATCCAATCACTCTCATTACTCAGCCATTTCTCTCTCGTCCAGAATGGAAACACATGATACAAGAGATTGAAGGAATTGAGGGAATGGAGGGGCACAAACGTGACCATTCTAGTGATAACTAGAATACAAGAGTAGAATGAGACGGGGATAACAAATATCACGTAAATCACAGCTGCAGAGAACATGTATTACTCACATTATTTTTGCGAAATAGAAATGAAAAGTGGTCTAATGGTTCAAATAAAAAAGCGGCATCGTTGTGGAAAGGACTCCATGACTTCTCAAGTCCAACGGGAACAATGATATACCTCCTGATTGGCAAAGAGACGAAGGTCGATTAGTAGAGAGTGGATGAAGTATCCCCTCATTGACTATCTCCATTTGACTATCTCTCTCGTCTCTCTCTTCTCTCTTGGACTGTCTTCTGTTACCATGGTTCTTTCCATTCTCTTCAGTATTCACAAAGAGAGGACTGAACATGGAAGTGACAGAGTGACGACGACGATTGAGATATGAGTAGAGATATCCCATTGAGAGAAGTAGGAAGGCATACGGTAATGAGGGACACGATGGAAGGGATGAGGGAGATAATCAGAAGATATTTATACACTCGTGGATAAAAGACCGAGAGGAGGAATGGAGTGGAGAGAATGTGGTGGAAAACAGAAGGACGCGTGTGCTTTCTATCACTCATTCGAGGATGAGTCGCCATTCCAATGGAGTAGACTATTCTCAGTAGGGAATCACATCACAAGGGATGCGAATACCATTCCACAATATCAAACAAATGCAATGGGGGGGGGGGGATGAATGATCTGATTGAGTTATGGTATGGTGTCCAATCTATAGACTATAGTGACTACACTACAAATCCTTGGATGATGGAATGAATGAATTCTGACCTCTCTCATTTTCCCTTGACGACGAAGATTCACTTTGATTGGATATTCCTGCTGTAGAATGAGCCTTCTTCACTGGAGTGAATCTTTTTCGAGATGAGGCCTTTGATCGACCCTCAAATCAATCGATACTTATCAAATCGGGATCAAATCGATAATAGTCCATCTTACAGTACTCACATCATCATCACTGCATTCAATGGCCCTTTCTGCTCCATATCGAATGAGAGGAGGGGAATTGGAATCTTGTCTAACTCCCAGTCGATCACGCATTCTGAAGGGAATGAATTAGACTGATTAGACTATGAACGGATCACTTCCTCCACTCTTTTTGATAGGACAACGGAAGAAAAACAGAAAAGTGCAGATGTCCATGTGAGAAGAGAAGAGAAGATTGATAAGAAGAGAGAGGAACGGATGATCTCATTAGAGGGAGAGAAAGAGAGGGGGATTGGGGGGGGAAGCGGGAGGGGGAGGGGGAGGGAGTGAGGACAAATGAGTCAAGTCAGGAGGGAAGTTGAGTCTATCGAAAGTTTCTTTATACTCTTTGTGGTTTGAGATGAAAACGAGATGAGTTTGAGATGGGAATGGAAGATAGAGAGAGAGAGAGAAGGAGAAGGGGGACACCGCTTGTTAACTTTTGCAATCGGCAGTCAATTCGACCTGAGGAGGGAAATTGATAGAGAAAGAGATGGAAAGTGTCGAGAGCTGTTCCACTGATGATAGAGGGAGAGAGGTCACTATTTAATCAGTTTATCGAGACCCTTTTTGCTTTCCTTTGATGGAGGAGAAAGAAGACTGAGTTTGAGAGTGATGGAGAGTAGATAGACGAATGGTATAGAGATGGAAGAGAGAGACGTTTTCATAGGAGGACACGGTCTATTCGGAGAACTTTTCCGGAGGGGATTAAATATGGAATGAATTGAATGAGATTTAGAACGAATGGATTATAGAAATGGATGACTTACCGTGCTAGAAATTTCTTGATTCGCACCATCTCGACATTTCGTAAGGACTCTTTTCTACAGTATTTTGTTTTTCATGTATTACTTGTTGGGCGAGTCTAATGAAAAAGAGAAAAGAAAGATGAAAGACTGAGATTGTCGATAGAATCTCCATTCAATTAACCATCTACCTATTGCACTATTCATTACTCTCTCTCTCTCTCTCTCTCTCTCTCTCCCCCTCTCTCTCCCTCTCTCTCTCTCTTTTCAATGAGTAGGATAAGCAGTTACCGTTGTAAAGTTGATGGCATGAGGGGTGAAGTGGTATGGGTAGAGGAAAAGAGAGACTGATAACCACTATTGATAGACTCATCGTGATAAGAATGTAGACTACACTCCTGTCAATCGACTCATTCCAATGATACGAAGAGGGTCAAAGAATGAATAGGACAGAAAGATGGAAGAAAGAGAAAGAGACATGACATGACCACGCTAAATAAGAATAGTGATTGAGTTGGGGGGGGGGGAGTATGTAATGACAATGTGAGAAGATGAACTCTTTAGATGGAATCATCTCTTACTGGCTAGTAGAGAGACAGAGAAAGGGACCAGTGTTCTCTATGGCAGATCTTATCTCAATTTTGAGTCATCTCCTACAGATCATTCCCTCCCACTCTTTTCTCATTGAAATTGCGCCAGTTGCGAAATTCAAGGTGAAAACTTGCGAATGGAAGAGGAAATGAGAAATGAAAAAAGTTCGTTTGATCTGGGAATCACCAAAAAGAGGGATTTTATATAAATGAAAACTTGGAACAAACTGATTGAGAGATGGGATATAAAAGTGATTGGAGAGAGAGACTGAAAGGACAAAAGAAAGGGAAGAGAGGGTGAATGTGACTCTGTTGGGAAGAGGTGAGAATGGAAGTTGCATCTGTACAGCTTATAAGTATATCTGGAGTATAATCAGAATTGAAAGTGAAAAGGAAGAGATAGAGAGGGGTTGCTAGATTGGTATCTACTGAATGAACAATGAACCATTGAACGTCATAGGTCGAATATATTGAAGAGAGAGAGATGATATGATGAGAAGAAAAAAGGAGAAGAATGAAGGTCAGATGGCTAGATATTATGGATGTGATGGAAGAGATAGGATGGATTACGATGGTAGGTTTGAAGTGGGGAAGGAGGGGGAGGGGGGGGAGAGGGGGGGAGAGGGGGGGGGGAGGATCATTGGCAGGTGGTGGGAATGAGTGATAAAAGGGAGTGATTAGATTAGTCTGGATGAAGAGAGAAATAGAAGAAGAGCCTGTTTGATCCCATTCATTCACTACTCATTCCATTAGAGTTAGCTAATCTTTAACGAGAACCTTCTTTTTTCAGAACCCTTCAAGAGGAAAAGAAGAATCACCACGTTTTCACTTTCTGTCTTACTTTTTCGTAATCCAGCGTGAGCAAAGAAGATAGAGAAGAGCAAGAAAGCGATAAGAGAAATGAAGAAGAGGAAGACATCGACGAGATAATACTGGAAGAAGTTGAATTGTTGGAAGGAGACGTAGGGATCCAATTGCTTCAAATTAATATTCAATCTCGTAATAATTCAGACTCTTATAACCCAATACTTTGTTACGAATTCCATATTTTTTTGCAAACAATTCTCTCTGATTTAATGGTCGAGTTCGGATAATTTCGCCTACTAATAGATCCTTTTTCGAGTATCTATGCAATTTTTGTTTAAATAAAAGATCATTCCGAAGCTCTCTTTCGTCTTCAGAATCCCTTGAATCGACTACCCTAACTCTACCGAATTCTCCAGAGAAGTCTTGTCTAGTTTTAGAGGAGGAGTGGCAGCAATATTTAGTCAGGGAAGCTGGCACGATAGCCTGAATGATCCCTTTAACCATGATGGAAATCCAAAATTTGAAGGACGTAGGTCTATTTTGGACCGAGTTATGGGTGCGCGCAGTTTGCAAGATGATCAGGGAAAGGGCTGCTAAATGTCTCCGAGAGATTGCGCAGCGCACCCTCTCTCCCTCCGCCACTTTTCGACCCTTCCCTGTCATCTTTTTTACGAGAGGCTAGAGCGGCAGATAGACCAGAGACCGTAGGGAGAGGGGGCAAAGGTCAGGTCAGAGGGCAGAGACGGGTAGATTAAGGGAGGATTCCTCTCTCTCTTGGGAATGGACTCGCCCCCCTTCACTACTATGTTTAGCATGGACATGGTCGTATCCTTGCTAAACGCAGTAGTATGATCCGGCAAATCGTGGTGGGAGTCGCTGGTTGTCATTGCTGACAGTACTTCTTAAACTCAGTTCCAATCCTTTTGACCACCTTAACAATTCTATATTCTCTCTAATCTCTCTAATCTTGTAAATATTCTTATCAGGGCTGGGACAGAAAATCAGAAAATTTTCAGATCAGAAAGTCAGAAAAATGAGAAAACTCAGAAAAAAATCAGAAAATTTTCTAAAATTGCCAGAAATACATTTTATCCTTATTTTAAGCAAATAAATTCGCTTATTTCAACCTTCACAAATATTGCGCGTTATCCAAACGGGCAGAACAGAATATGATTTATTCAAAGTCGCCAAAATGTGCCAACATTTTAAAAAATATGTTAAGTCGTAATTTTTCTGGTGCACTTTTCGCTCGTGGATTTCGAATTTCTCAAATAGAGCTAATATTCCTCGAACGAAAATAAGTTCTGACAGAAAATCGGATTTTTAACGCCGAAAAGGCAGAGAAAAATAACTTTTCCAATTTAATGTAAAACCTTAGCCCATACTTTTAAAACGATCAAGAAATAATGGTATTTCTACCTAACTTTGACCAGTTTAGTTAGAGACCGCAGGGTGATCTACCAAATTGGTCGCACCGGTCCAAATGTGTGCTCAATACTTTGGTCTCGGTCTGAATTACATTTTTGCTTTTTAGAGTTTGTCTCTATCTCATCTCCCAGTCGAGTTATTACATGAAAACCACGCGCGCGCGGGCAATGGAGAGGAGAGGGAAATCGTACGAGCGAGAAAAAGGGCGGAGCCTCTCTCGCGTGTGTCTCTCTCGCTCCCTCCGCCCTCTCGCCCCTCTCCTCTCGCGCTCGAGCGACAAACAAGAAACCCTTTAAACGGCAATTTTGGAATCAAAAGCGTTGATTTGACCTACTTAAAGTTGACCGATCATGTTCCGCCACTCGTCATTTGTTAAGCATCTTTAGAGCTATCGAAAACGCTTTTGATCGCATAATTTGGTTGCGAACCCGAATTGTCGCTCCGATGCGCAGGTTTTAGGCGATTCCCTATCCCCTCTAAAGGGGCGGAGCTTGCGGTCTCTAAATATAATAATGGAGGGGATGATATATTTGGGTGCATCCATCTCTGTCCACTCCGTTCAATCTTCTTTTGTTTCGATGTCGTCTCTCTTCCAATTACTCCGTTCATCGTATCAACGATACAGATCATGTTCAAGATGTCACCATCTGAACTTCCTACGTAATTTCTCTTCTTCTATTTCTCTCTCCATTCTACTTACTATCTTCTTTCTCTTTGAAGAAATATTGATCATGGAGATTCGCACTCAAATGCCCCGTCTATCGTGAGCCAATTATTATGTGATGTCATTATTTATTTGTTTATTTATTCGCTAAGAGATGCCAGAGAATAACTGTCTCTGTACTTAGAGACCACAGGGTCGAGAGCCGATTTCGCTCGGTCGAGAGCCGATTTCACTTGCAAAACATCACCTGCGGGCGGGAGTCGAACCTGCCTGCGGCGGCATGCCAGTCAGACACCATGCCCATTAGAGAGACAATTTATTCTAGCTCAAACGCCCTAATATTGTCAGAGTTATACATAATCACAGTGAAAAAGTCATAAAACATTTTTTTTAATAGATGAAACCCGTTTTTAAATCAGCAAATGAGCTTTCAAATGAGCAAATGAGCTTCCAAATGATTTTCTTATTTTTCTGATTTTCTGACCACTTTTTCTGTTTTCTGATCAGAAAATTTTCTGACCCGAAAATGGTCAGGAAATCAGAAAAATCAGAAATTTCTGATTCAGAAAATCCCAGCCCTGATTCTTATCAATCTGTGCTTTCTCTGTTGATCTCCAATTTTTGGAATGAAGATCAATGGATCTCCAGCTGTCCTTCTATTGAACTTCCTTGTCCACAATGGGTAATGAATAGAAAGAGAGAGAGAGAGAGAGAGAGAGAGGATGGTCATCTACACATTATCGATCTATTCGTATCAAAGGGTAGATTTTTAATCTTTAATCTTTAATCTTTATCACCAACACATCATGTGCGATTATGGGTTGAGAGCAGGGCAGAGGTAGGTTGGTCTTCAGGCTCGGGCTGGCGAGTCTTTGGGCGTGGTGGTGGAATGTGGCAGTTTTGTGTTACAATCTAATTTGTGAGTTAGACATAACTTGGGAGGGGACTTTATAGATAGAATTACGGAAACTAGGACGGGGTGAGTTAACTAAGGGGTAGGGGAGGGTGTTCCAGAGCGTTAGAATTCTACTCGCACAAGTTGAGAAAGAGACTGGCAGTCTGAAAGGAAGAGATATGCGCAAACTATGAGAGAAACGGAGATTACGAGTGAGAGGAGCGAGAGAGTACAAATCGGTAGAGTCGTAAAGCACATATTTATGGATAGAGTCATAGACGAAGAATATGTCTCTAGTTGTGCGACGATATTCAAGTGTCTCAAGTTTGAAACGCTCATGTCTTTCAAGGTACGAAGAATATGGGACTCCAACTAGATCAAACTGAATATAGATCAAACTGACTCCGCTTATCATTTTGTGGAACCCAAGTAAACTGAACGAGATTATAAATTCTTTCACTTTTATTGTCTTCTGGATTCTCATACAATATTTCCAGATGAAAGTAGCATCAGCGAACATTTTACTGTTGTGATGGTAAATTTCTTGTATTGATCGGGAATCGATTAGCTTTTGGCTAAAGTCCCTAATGAGATCTGTACATTCTTTCTATGTTTATCAAGAATTAACGACTATGTACATGTGAAACATGCTAAGATTACATTATCTGAATGGTAGAGCACAATTAACAATCAACCCCCACGGTCTCCTTCTTCCTTCTCTTCCTTCTTCTCTCCATTCATCTCTTCATACTTCTTACTTTTCGTCGCTGATTTCTTATTTGTCTCAGGCCTCAAACGTGAAAAATCGAGAGAATCGAAGTGGCCCTGCAATACAAACAATCAACGAATAAAAAAAAACGTACGCTTACTTCTTCTTTCTTCTTGGATACACCGTTTCCCATCGTCTTTCCATATCTAAAATGGCCACTCTATTAGACGAATGGTGTTTATCCAAGGATTTGTTCGTCAGTTGTAAGGCTTCACGAGATTCTCTGAGAATTCAAAGTGGGGACCATGAAATAAATGTATCTAAATCGAGATGAAATTTCGGGCGTTGAGATTTTTAGGCTCGAGTAAGATATCTACAATGAAGAGGTTGAGAATGGAATACACTGGGGCATATTGAGAAGAAGAGGGAAATGGAATCATTTTGTGAAATGATGATTACTTCGGAATGGTCAGAAGGAAATAAATTGAAGGTTTGGATAAGTCAATAATAGGTATAATGGATAGCGTAGATTGAAAGATTAGAAATCACACTATAAAATGGAAGGGAATACAATTTTGCGCGATTGACCGTTTCCAGGAATTAACATTCAGATTCGATTTAAGTCATTTTTATCAGAAATTTGATTTTACACAACAAAAAAAAGTTTGATGAGATGAGTGATAGAGAGAATTGATTGCTTCCATCCTATTGATTGTTCTTATCCACCATCTGGGCAATTCGCATATTCTCCTTACTGAGACACAAAATATTAACCAATATAATTCAAATATTGCCTCACTTCTTTCTGTGCATTGAAGTGCAACAAATGGCGAGTGCGGTAAAAGTAACGAGGAGAAAAGAAGAGAGACCACTAGAGAAGAAGAATGAAGAGAGAGAGAAGGGGAAGAACTTACACGAAGAAGATTATCTGTAGTCCATCCATTCACATATGAGTAAGAAATAGATAGAAAGGAGCGGAATTCACCTGTCCAATTCACTTTCTTTCTCTCTCGTGATTTTCAAGGTAAAATGGTCGAAAAATCATATTTTAGCAACCGATCGGGATAGATTCAATTTCTTTTCTGCGTTACTTTATGGGTGCCCTGATGCTCTAAAACATACGTTCTAATCGATCATTATAAAAGTCATTTTTTGAACAGGCATTTTCAGTGTTTCGGACCAAGTTTCTCACTTTCGCCAAAAGTTCCAGACCACACTATATAGGTTTTGTAGGCACTCCAATTCTACACCAGATCAACGTAAAATCAGATCTATCTAGAAATATACTTTTTTGAAAAATGCCCTAAAATCCGAAAAATGCTCGATTTGACGATTTTTAGATCAGAAGATTTGTCTTCCATGTTTTCATAAGTTCTAATATCAAAATTCAGAACCTACGCGCAAAAGTAATCCAGAAAAAAATACAGTCAGAATATTCTAAGATAAAAAAATTCAACTTTTTTCATTACCCGGGAATGGTCATTTTTGGGTTAAAAAGTCGAAATCTTAGAATTATCTGATCATAGGTGTTTACGACGTATTTATATGCGCGGTACTAGAATTTCGACACTTTAGCTCACGAAAGTGCAATAGAAAAAAGTTATGGCCTTGTGAGTTATTTTTGTTGGAAATTCGATATTAACATGGAAGACAAATCTTCTGATCTAAAAATCGTCAAATCGAGCATTTTTCGGATTTTAGGGCATTTTTCAAAAAAGTATATTTCTAGATAGATCTGATTTTACGTTGATCTGGTGTAGAATTGGAGTGCCTACAAAACCTATATAGTGTGGTCTGGAACTTTTGGCGAAAGTGAGAAACTTGGTCCGAAACACTGAAAATGCCTGTTCAAAAATGACTTTTATAATGATTAGCAATCGATTAGAACGTATGTTTTAGAGCATCAGGGCACAAACCCCCTTCTTTGGTGAACGTAAGCCACTCATTGGAAAGGTAACGCCGAGTTCTATAGCCTGTCCAAATTTCAGCGCCTGCTTTTCCTACACTATAGAAGAAAAGTGGCATTTAATGTAGCTATGTTCAAAATTTAAATTTAGACAATCCGATTGTTCAGCTAGAAAGAGCACGGATATTAGCCGGGGTCAATCAGGTGAATATTTCTCCCCAAAATGCACCTAAGCAGAGAAAAAAAGCTTTGAAGTCGGATCCCACGGAACCGACCCCGGTACCATGAACCCCGGAATGACTTTGGAGATGTGATACTTTGGGGACCAGTCGGGCATGCCTAGAAGTGCCCAAAACCATGAAAATCTCGACTTCGACTTTCACGTCTATTCCCACTTGCAGCTCGAACAGTACATGAGAGGTGTGGTATGTGATTCATCATCAAATGAATTGCGCTTGCCCTTTGTTCTTCCTCTCATTTTGCCTTCAATGCCGGTCTCTCCGAGTACGCGGAATGAGAGGGTGAACAAAGGAATTCTGTCGCAAAACGGCGAAAAATAAGTTCGAAAATGTACACAATTGAGGTTTACGCATGTCGCGCACTAAAATAAAGTAGAGGTTCTGATAACCATTCGATTCGTCTCGTCGAGCTTGATCGATTGAGCTCTACAAAAATCTGGATTGTGAAATGTGAAACTTATTTGTTTTAATCGATTTACAAAAATTCAAATTCAATTATCAATATACCAAATGTTCAGGCACGTTCCCCATGACCGTAGACTCATTTTATCTGTTGACAACCAAGATCCTAGACCACTCCGGAAGATTCGGCAGCGATATGAATAATGGGGTTCTCGGCTCTTGAAAAGTTGTGATACAATAGTATGATTATCATGCCCTTTCTCTACTTACTGCTATGACAACATTAAGGATCGCCAAAACACACACTAATCAAAGTGTGAGGCATTCCCTGTCTGTACGATTAAATCAAGAATATCTGTGTGTTATCGTATTTGAATGAACAATAGAAAGAGATGGTTCACGCGACTTTAGGAAGGGGTTGGATGGATCTCTCGCTATAAGGAGGAGGAGCCATGTAGGGAGGAGGGGGATCGGAGATGGGAGAAGAGAGGAAGGAAGGGGGATTAGATGGAGACTGTAATGGAGAGAGATGATATGGAGAGGGATGATATGGAGAGACATGGGGAGAGACTCACATAGGGCATGGATGGAGGAGGGAAGGATGTGTAATGACTCTTTGCAGGGATGGGATCGGCATTGGATCCAGTCTGAATCTGAGCCCTTTGATGGAGATAAGCGTAGTATCGAATGAAGAAGGAGAGAAGAGCACATACTACTGCGGAGATCATGCATCTGAAAGTGAGAGAGAAATACTTGTTTACGCTCTATGAAAGGAAGACTGACACTTTGAGAAGGATAGCAAGGATATCTCTTGCTGATTGAAGAGGAGAAGGAGTGGTGGTGTATGGACGAAAAGAGATAATGGGGAAGGAGACACTGGGACAGCAACTGTACTCATCACAGCAGGTCTTATCAGAAGGACAATTCCAAGTCAAGGAATCGAGACTGGAAGAAGTGATAAGATGAAGGAGGGGGGAGGGAGGGGGGATACCTTCTTCCATCGGGATATACTAACTCGTCTATTCTCTGTCCCAGTCCACTTGTTGTCCGTTCACACTCCTCTCTTCTTATCTTTCCATTATCACATTCATCAGAAGGGACTCTGCTCATGACCTTGCATAAAATAATCAAATTGTTTCCAGTCATGCAATTATCGATCGATGTGTTGAACTTCTTAGCCCACGATTTGAGGCATGACTTGTTGTAATCTCAAAGGGATTGATATTGTACAGAAAGATAATATAACTGACTTGACCAATCGATAGCCTTTGGATGGTCATAGTAAGCCCATCCGATGGATTCTGGACGGAAGTAGTAGAGAATACCATTGACTCTCAAATTATGAGGCATTTGATATCAGACAAATAGAGAATGGCGAACTTGACTGATGAATCGAATGATTTGAGATGAAGTAAATCATGAGTTGTATCATTCGAAGATGGAAGAAACAACGACTTCGATTCAATTATTGCTTTGTAGATCTTGACTGATCTTCAAACGGATTCTGTCCCACAATTTCGAGAATCACGAAGGAAACTCACGAAGGATTCAAGTTGAGAGTTTTTTCATTGAAAAAGAGGAAGAATAGAAGAAAGGCGGATTGTATCTCCATGACTCAAATTGGGCCACGAGTAGGAAGAAATACTAACTTTCTCTCTCTTCCTGTTACTAAGGCAACTTTGGTTCCCTTCTCCCTCTAATAAGGTGTTTCGATACTCGAGAATCCAATTCCAATTTCCTCTTCTTCTCTTCTCTGACAGGTGCTTATTGGATGAACACAACTTGTTGTTCATTGTAAACACTTCCATTCAAGAACTCGACGATGAACAAATGGAAACCGTGGCCAATGAGTTCTTAACTTTTCCACCTCTCAACAACATTGACCACATAGAAAGGAAGAGATAAAGAACAGAAATGAATAGAGTGGTTCCAATGATAGAAAGGAAGACGTATTGTTCTATTTAACTTAATTCGCTATAAGTATGAATTTCTGACAGGATCACCTGAGTTCCGAATGAGAAAAAGAGAAAAACGTTCCCTTTCTTGGCGGTCTTCAGAATATTCTCGATCTCCTGTAATAAGTGATCTTGATTCGAGGGGAACACTCGATGAGACTGACCATCGGGAGAGATTTCGGCTGAGGGAATCCGATTCCTCCAATGTATTTGATCCTGGGAGTGATGGGACGGGGTTCATCAAGAAGAGGAAGTGTAATGAGACACGACGGGCCAATTCACGAGAATCAGGGAAAGATGGACCATAACGGAACCGGAAGAGAGAAGTCTGAAGGAGTAATCTACTGGGGGAATCGATATTTCCAATGGAAAGGTGAGACCTTTGACCTACCGCCGTATCAATTTGCTTCTCATGTTGCCATCTACCGTATGCCGACCTTGTCCATTCAAATAATCGATCGATAAAACGAGTTCGATCAATGTTCACTCTACTATCAATCACGTCTGTAAAGAAGAATCAAAGTGTCAATTGTATCTTATCTCGGTCAGTCAATTTGAGTCGATGACAAAGTACATTTCCCTTACAATTCTCATAAATCGGCAATTCCGGAGATCCGGTGTGCACAATCTGAAATAGAAAGAGGGAAAGAGATGAAGGGAGAGAATGAATACTTGGAAGTAGAAGAGAGGTGTTGGACTGTACATAGTAACGGGAATTCCAAATTTATGAAGAAGACCAAGAGCACAGAAATCATAGCCAGAAGCTATAGCGATATCATATTTAGATGAAGTGAGAAGGTCGTTCACTTCGTCAGAATCGAGAACAACTGAAGGAAATGATAGTGAGGATAATGAAAGCAACCATCAACTCACGAGGACACAATTGCTCCTTGGCACTCATATATTTACTGAAGATGGTCATCTTGAAGGGGTTGAAAGTCGATGAATCCTCAATATTTCTATGAATATCTCTATGAAGAGGGAAATACCTGGAAGGGATCGGTCAAATGACCAGCATTTACATTCCATGGACTCTTGTTATCAGGAAACTCGACTATCACTGTCTTTCTCGCTTTATTCGCTGTTGATTTGACCAATGCATTGACACTGACTTGAATGAAATCCTAGAAGGATAGATGGAATGAGACGTGACTACGGTAGGATCCCCCCTACCACAGTATGTCCATGGTCAACTAATACACTCGTTAGTTGATTGGCGAAAGAGAGATGACTCCCTGCCACAGTTGAGGCGTAGGGGAGAACCGTGAGAGAAGCAAGAGGGAGAAGAGTAAGGAGAAGAAGAAGGGAGAGCATTGAGAGACACAGACGACGTCTCTTGTGATTGTGAGAATATGTTGAGATAATGAGAGGAAGGGGGAATGAACCACAATCTCCCCTCTCTCTCTCACGTGTTTTGTTCCTCCTCTCTTTATTCCATATCTGATTGTTTACCACTTCCTTCTGTTCACCCCCTCCCCTCCTTCCCCCCTCCCCTCCATCCTCACTACGCAAATGCGCATCAGTTTTATTCCACGATGGAAACAATGATCAGAACCATATTTATGTACAGAAAGTTGGTGGATCTCTGAGCCGTTCTCAGTCCATTTTCCTCTTCCAGAACACTTTCACTGGTAAATTTCTCAGAATGAAAAGAGTTGTTTTGACTGTAGAGTAGAATAGAACGAGAAGGAGAAGAGTGAAGAATGCAGCTACATCCCATCCAGTTTGAATGAAGAAATTATGATTGGCACCAATCAATCGATAGTGGGAAGATAGATGCTGAAAGAGAGTGGGAATCAGACGGAGAAGAGAAGGAGAGGAGAGGAGAGATGGGGAGAGAAGGGGGAGGGGAGGGGGAGGGGGTAGGAGAGATGGGGAGAGAGGGGGGAGGGGAGTGGGAAGGGGTAGGAGAGATGGGGAGAGAAGAGGGGGGGGGAGGAGGAATACCTCGAATTTAGCAGCGAATTCAATTCCCTCAATGAATATTCTCTGTGGAGTATCGGGAAGAGATGAGACCATTGATGCAATCTCCTTCGCTCTTCGACCATATCTACAATGGATATCGCGAGCAGCCCGCCGCAGGCGATAGCTTCCGTGAAACGGAAGCTAGTCCAATATACTAGATTGCGTTTCTATATCTTGTTGACGACAGAATCGAGAACATTTGATTCGATTACGGATCAGACAAGGGGCCTACGTGCGCCCCCCTCTCGGATTAGTCGTGGACAATGGGCGATGGGAGGGGCAGTCAAATCCGGGGAGGGACGCGAAGCGTCCCTCATTCCGCGCGCAGCGCGGCCTTGCGAGCGGTCGTCGAGGGGCGCGCAGCGCCCCGAGACGACCCCGAGCAGCCCGCCGCAGGCGATAGCTTCCGTGAAACGGAAGCTAGTCACACTATACCTAGACGCGTTTCCCATTTTCGCGTGGTCACAATCTGGCGCATTGATTGGATTATGAGTGGAACAATGGGCCTACGTGCGCCCCCCTCTCAGATTAGTCGTGAACAATGGGCGATGGGAGGGGCAGTCAAATCCAGGGAGGGACGCTTCGCGTCCCTCATTCCGAGCGCAGCGAGGACTAGCGAGCTCGGGGCGCGCAGCGCCCTGAGCCGACCGCGAGCCAGCCCGCCGCAGGCGATATATGATGCCGTCAGGCATCAGCTAGTCACAAATACCTAGAGGAGAGCGCATATTTTCCTGTCAGCACGATCTGGCATTGTAACTCAATTAGGGCGAGACAAGGGCCAGACAGGCTAATTGAGTTTACGTGCGCCCCCCTCTCGGATTAGTCGTGAACAATGGGCGATGGGAGGGTCAGTCAAATCCACAGGGAGGGGCGCGGGGGAGGGGAGCGGATCATTCGACGGTCGTGCGCTGGTGAGGGTCTGTCGGTGAGTGTGGGCGCGAGGAGAGGGGGAGGGGGAGGGGAAGGGGGGAGGGGAGGTAGGTCACAGGGGTTATTGCAGGAAGGGAGAGAGAGGGAAGAAGGAGGAGGGGGAAGATCAGAGAAGGGGGGGAGGGGAGGAGGGGGAGGGGAAGGGGTTAAGGGGAAAGATGAGGAGGTAGGTCAAAGGTAGGTCGAATGGGTTACTGTAATAGGGAGCGAGGGAAGAAGCGGGAGGGGTTCTATGGGTCGAGGGGTTACTGTACCATGGGAGGTGCAGCGTGGCGGGGCAGGGCGCGCGAAGCGTGCCCTAGCGAGCGATCGGCGAGGGGCGCGCAGCGCCCCGAGACGACCGCGAGCCCCCCACCTCGCGCCCGGCCCCAACCGTACTTAGGGGCTAGATAGGATCCTGGGATCCAGATAGGATCCCGGTATCGGTGCAGGGGTACGGTACAGGGGTAAGGGAACGGTATCGGTGTAGGGGTACGGTACCGGTGTAGTGGTACTGTACCGGTGTAGGGGTACGGTACCGGTGTAGGGATACGGTACCGGGGTAGGGGTACGGTATCGGTGTAGGGGTACGGTATCGGGGTAGGGGTACGGTACCGGTGTAGGGGGACGGTACCGGGGTAGGGGTACGGTATCGGTGTAGGAGTACGGTAACGGGGTAGGGGTACGGTATCGGTGTAGGAGTACGGTACCGGGGAAGGGGTACGGTATCGGTGTAGGGGTCCATTTCAGATGCGAAATCGGCCAATAAAGAGCACGAATTTCCACCATGAAAATACATCTATGGGAGAGATCATATTTTCTGGGTGCCACAATCTGGCGGTTATATTCGATTAGCGGGGACAATGACCTACGTGCGCCCCCCTCTCGGATTGGTGCGGGACAATGGGCGATGGGAGGGGCAGTCAAATCCGGGGAGGGGCGCGGGGGAGGGGAGGGGATCATTCGACGGTCGTGCGCTGATGGGGAGTGGTCGGTGAGTGGGCGGGGGGAGAGCTGGAGGCGATGGGGAGGGAGGTAGGTCACAGGGAGGGGGGATGGTGAGGGGAGGGGTGGATACGGGGGAGTAGATCAGGGAGGGGGAGAGAGGGGGGGGGGTAGATCACAGGGTTTACGGTAACAGAGGGGGGAGAGGGGTGAGGGTAGATCAGGGAGGGAGAGAGTGAGGGGATGGTAGATCAGGGAAGAGAGGGGAAGATGAGAAGGTAGGTCAAAGGTAGGTCAATGGGTTACTGTAACAGGGAGCGAGGGCACGCGAAGCGTGCCCTAGCGAGCGACCGACGAGGGCGAAGCCCGAGTCGGTCGCGAGCATGGAGAAGGGGAGAAGTGGGAGGGGTTCTATGGGTCGAGGGGTTACTGTAACATGGGAGGGGCAGCGTGGCGGGGCAGGGCGCGCGAAGCGTGCCCTAGCGAGCGGTCGGCGAGAGGCGCGCGGCGCCCCGAGACGACCGCGAGCCCCACGCAGCCCGCCTTGCGCCCGACCCCACCTGAACCTAGGGGCTAGTCCAATAAACCTATACCCGTTTCCCAATTTCTCGTGGACAGATTCGAGCAATTCTTACGTGCAGTTTGCGACGCCCCCCTCTCGGATTAGTGGTGGACAATGGACCATTGTGGGGCAGTCAAATCTTTCCGCCCGCAGCGCCCGGAGAAGACCGCGAGCAGCCCGCCGCAGGCGCTAAGCTTCCGTGAAACGGAAGCTAGTCATCTCACCTTTCATCGTATAGTATTTTCTCGAGCGCTCTACTCAGATTCTCTTCTGTGATCTCCGTCTTTCTGACCATTATTCCCGTTCCGAGAGCAGTCGCTCTCTTGGCATTGTGCTGATGATTCGATTATGAGGAGGAAAGAGGGAAGGAAGAGAACCGACCAATTGATCGGCGAATAGAGGAATGGAGACAATTGGAACTCCCGCCAAAGAAGTCTCTGTGAAGCTGTTGAGACCAACGTGCGTAATGAAGCCAATCACACGAGAATCATCTGAAGAGATGGATTAAAGTTGTATGTCGGATAAAAGAAATATGATGAAAAAAACGATTGATCACTGATATCACTTGAAATTGAGTCATCAAACCGTTGCTCCAAGTGAAGACCTACATAGAAGATCCGTTTGTGGCAACCAGTCCAAATTGAAGATATTAGATGCATTCATCTGTGTCTTTCCATCGAATTTCCATAGGAAGTTATACTCGGGGAATCGCTGAATGATTATAGTGAAAAGGCTGAGTATTGAGATTATCATACCTTGAAAGTATTGATGAAAACTCTCTGCATATCATCAGTGATCTTCTCTGGTCCAATCTGAGTCCCAAATGAGAAAAGAACGTTTCCTTTCTTTGAGAGATTGAGTATCTCATTCAGCTCCTGCCAATACAATTTCATTTAAAGGAGGAGTTGCAGCAATATTTGGTCGGGGAAGCTGAGGCGATAGCCCGATTGGTCCCTTGAACCATAATGGAAATCCAAAATTTGAAGGTTGTAGCTCAACCCTGAGCCGAGATAATCGCGTTTGAAGTTTGAATTCCCGCCCGTGAATCCCCGGGAAAAGGCTGCATAATGTTTGCGCAGCGCACTCCCTCTCTCCGCCACTATTCGGCCCTTCCATGTACTCCCTTTCGTGAGGAGTGGGAGAGAGACCAGAGACCGTAGGGAGAGGGTGCCAAAGGTCACGTGAGACGGGCAGAGACGGGTAGATCAAGAGAGGATTCCTCTCTCACAAGGGAATGGCCCTGCCCCTCACCCTTCGTTTAGCGAATGTCCACGGACCGCTGTGGACGCCCTACAACCGTGCGCACCCAATTGGCCACCCCAAGAATCGATGGCGCGATGACCTCAGATGTATGATCGGACCCCATAGGTGGAACGCGCCCTATGAAGAACATGACCCCATCCTTACCTGAGCATAACTGCCTGATGTGATAAATAAATAAATAAAATAAATAATAATAAATTTTGTCACTAGGGTTTCTCCCAGTATTTTCACAGATTATACAGGTCGCTAGTGTCGCTTTTCCCGTTTTCGATAGAGAAGCTGGTAAACTAGAAAAACTGCAGAACGAAGTGACTACGCTGATTAGCTACAAATGTTTGGGATACAATTTTTTTTTTAAGTTACCAGTTAAGCGAAACGAGATGCTCAAACCGACCACGTTGATGTACCGTCGACAGATCAATCACTTCAAACTAGTCTATCAAATGCTATTCGGGAATTCAATATTATCCCGATTTAGAAACGATTTTCTGGTACTTTCCAAGTCTAATCTCAGGGGCGCAGGCTTCAAAGTGTGTCGAGAAAAAAAATAGAACTACCATTCGCGAGCACAGTTTTGCGAACAGAGTAGGTAAAGTACTGTATGAAGTACTTCGTAAAGGAAAGATACCTACAAACGATGTAGAGTTCATGAATGTGATGTGTAAGGAGGTTGGATGATCTGTGTACTTGCTCACTCTACTCGCTTAGTTACTCGAGTAACTAAGCGAGTAGAGTGAGTAAGTAGACAGATCATCCAACCTCCTTACACTCCCCTTTCACACATTCTTTGTTCTTCTTGTCCCAATCAGCCCACTCACCACCCACCCTCACAACAATACCACCTGTGCGGATAAATCAATTCAATTCTCTTTTTTTTTAAAGGATTCGTCTTCAAGGGTCGCGTACCTAGGGATCACCAGGCTGAGAGCCGATTTATTGGAATCTTGTCGCAAGTAGGCTCAATGTGACGGTCTGGGTCTCAATATCATTTTTGCTTTTGGACATATGTCGATAGCTCTTCTCTCAAGCCCGGGAGAGCTTTCGAAACGCGCGCGACTCCCTCAGCCAGAGAGGAGGGAGAGGCGAGACGAGAGAAAGGGGCGGAGCCTCTCTCGCGTGTGTCTCGCTCCCTCCTCCCGCTCTCTCGCAGCTCTTCTCCCGCGCTCATATATAATTCGAGCACAATTCGGGGAAATTAGTAAAATTCCAATTTTATGCTTAAAATTCATTTAAAATACAAATTAATATAATATCAACTGACGAGCAGTGTGTATGCACTGGAAGTGCCCTAATCACCCTATTCCCAACATTAATATCGATTATTGACCTACTCAGACTTGCCAGATCCGGCTTGCCAGCCCTTCATTGATAGAGGACATCGAGAACTAACTATCGCGCTTTTGGGCGAGCGATTTCATAGCGAATTATCTTTGTGCTCCCTTGATCTCGCTTTTGAGGGGAAAGGTGTCGAGGGAAAAGGGGCGGGGCTGGTGGTCCCTACGCGTACCTTCTTGAGTGGTTTGGGAGTTGGGAGGCCGATTCCGCCGATATATCTGAGTCTGAGAGAAATTGGCTTGGGTTCTTCCAATAGGGGATGGGAGTTTGTGAAGTCAATGGATATATTCTTAGAGATCTCTCTCACATCGGGGAAGGAATCACCGAATCGAGCACGGAGTTTCTCATTCTGAATGGGATGAGATAAGGGACCATCAAAGGATAGATCAAACCATGGAAGTGTAGGCTGTGTAGTGCACATATCTATCCTTCATAGTCCTCAACGTCTCGAATATTCTTGTCCCAAAGAAAGATCGATCAGTGTGCATTGTATCGAGGACCACTGAAATGACTCTTTCTCCTATTCTACCGCTTCCCTCACTATTCTCATATAGGGGTAGATCTGGCAGTCCTCCATAGTAATTCTGAATGTGACACGAAGGCGTAGGTACGTAAGAGACAACTTTAGATATCTGAAGAACGTTTATATAACTCCCTACCCCCACCTCCCCCCTCCCCCCCTCTCCCCCCTTGAGAACCACGAGGCGAACATGACAAGAGAGTGTCCATGTATCTTATCATCTCTCTGTTTTTTTTTTGCGTTGATACGACGGACCTTATAATGATGAGCGAGTGCGAAGGGACAGAAATCGTATCCAGTGAGGAGAGCAACGTCGTATTGAGTAGAGGAGAGAAGAGAAGAGACTTCCGGAGAATCGAGAATCACTGGAATGGAGGAGATCTAGAATTAATCCCCGAGAGTGATTATGGTATGGGAACTGAAGAAGATAGGGGTATAACTCACATTCACACAATTGCTCGGATGTTTCGATGAACTTAGCGAATCCCATACTAAATGGATTCCAATTAGAATTTTCTACGAATGGATTGTTAAGATGATCAGCAACTGAAAATGAATGAATGAATCTGTGAATGAATGATTCGTCCTCTCCTCACCTGATCCCCATGGACTTTCTCCTCCTGGAAAATGGACTGGGATGATCTTACGAGCACCATGAGATCCCTTGAGGGAAACCAAGGAATTGAGCATTCCCATTATTACATCCTTAATTCAATATTGTCATTGTATAAGGCTGATGAATCTCACTTACCACTTTGTGATCATTCTTATTCAATAATTCGATGAGTTTATCCGCGAATTGTAGATGGCTCTTTCCGATGACATTAACATACATCAGAATATTGAGAGATAAAGCACAAGGAAGAAGGAATAGAAGAGGGAGAAATCGCATTCTGAAAGGGAAGTCACATTACTTGGGATGAAGAATACATGAAAGAGTGAGACTGAGAAGAATGAGACTGGACATGTTATCTAATCGCCTATTGTTTCTCTCCTCCCTCTATTCTCATGACCATTTATACATGATGATATGCACTCTGCTCATTCTTGGAGTGTGGTGTGTGATCTCCCTCCCCCCCCCCCTCCGTTCCCTGTAATCCCTCCCCCCCTTCCCCTCCCCCCCCCCCCTATCCCCCACTTTCTTCCCTCGAATTCCCGCATCTCTTCTCAGTTTCTACCATAATATCAAGTACATCCCTAATCCGTCACCAATTTTTGATTCTTCATGTGGCCATCTTCTACCAGTCAATTGTGTCACTACTAACTTGTAATAGTGGAGGAAAGAGGAAGAAGAGCACGTGAATACACAAAAGAGACGCAGATTAGGAAGAGAATCAGCTGTTGACTAGAGGCCCAATGAGAGAGAGAACGGAGATCGAATTGGACTATAAGAATGATACACTTGTAACGGTACTATACACTCTTCTTGCAAGTAAATAGCGAATGTGTTATTATTTTAACAATTTTTATTCCTTGTTCAAAAATTCATGTGTTTCTCATCCAATCATAATGGAAAACACGGCCATTGTTCACTCAATTTTCACTTTTCTCAGCGAAACTTTTGATAGCACACATCTGACAATCTTGTATGAAGATGGCTAAAAGTGAGAAAGTGAAGAGGAGAATGACGATATCGTATCCAAGATGTTCCCATACGTAGAGATCTCCTCCTGGTAGACGGAATTGCTCTCCCAATCTCTGATGGAACCAATTGAACTGAATGAGAGAGAAGGACTGAGATTTGCCTTGGCCGCGAATTCTACAGTCTCAATGAATACATCAGAAGGATCATCAGGATAGAGGGATAGCATATCAGCTGTCTCTCTAGCACGAATCAGATATCTGAATTTTTCTCTTCTTCATCGATCGTCGATTGTTCACTAACTTCGTATTCAATATAACTTCTTTCATCTTCTCTACCATCGATTCTCTCGTTATCTCATTCTTCCGAAGAATTACACCCATTCCCAGACGTTCTGTGTTGTAAGCTGAATGATTTCTATGGTTCAGATAAGTTAATTGATCTTCAATACCATTATGGACTTGATCGGCGAATAGAGGGATAGCTAGAAAAGGGACTCCAGAGAATGTTACGAATGAATTGGCCCCTACGTGCGAAACAAATGCTACTATTTTCGAAGACTCTGAATAGCAACCCTTCTCTCAGTTCATTCTGCTTCTCCTCACGGAGTAGATCATTCTGGGGTAGACAATCGACAATATGAAGATTGGGTGGAATTCCATTGAGAGGCTTAGTGTATCTCCAGATGAATGTGAAGTTTGGTAGACTCTGATGGGGAGGAACGTCAGACACAGACTAGAATTGGTCAGAGATTGAGAGATAAGAAGTGTATGAAGTGTATGTACACTAGAGGGACACGGAATGAGACTCATACAGGAGTGAGGGGGGACTGATAAGATAGAGTGCACCTTGGCTGTGTGAATGAATGAATCAATGACATGGGGAGGGAAGGCATCGGCGGTCACTTGAGAACCGAAGGAAATGAGAATGACTCGAGATGAAGAAGAGAGAATAGAAGAGTACTCAAAGAAGATGGAGTACGTCTTGAATAGAGAAAGATCGAAAAGTGATATTCTTGGCCGGTTTGAATCCGATTCCTCCAATATACTTCATTCTAAGTGAAGTCGGTGTCGAATTTCTCGAATCGATGGATAATATCAGAGATGTTGATTGGAAGATCCGGTAGACCGTTGAAATACTGAAGGAGGGAATTGGAAGGGGATGAAGGGTAAGCCTAGAGACCACAGGGTCGAGAGCCGATTTCACTCAGAAAACCAGTGCCAGGAACCCCTCTGGGACCCAATAACATCATACTGTTGGCCGTTCGCTGATATATCAACTAATTCTCGAGAAACAATTGAAAAGGTGACCTCGACGCCCCCACTATGCATTACTCGCCTAATCCACCCTCGCAATATCATGTAGCGCACGCGAGATGAACAAACACATGATCTTGTGGCTCAATCGGTAGCGAGCTCGTTCTTCAAACCCGAAACCACAGGTTCGGGCCTCATCCTTTGCAGCCAGTTTAGCTAATTGTCAAGATAAGTAACGGAAGTCGGAATACGAATACGCGCGTACTATTACTTTTGAACGTGAACGGCAATTCAGAGACACTTCTGATCTTCGATTTTTCACCTTTAATATTTCTCAAAAAGTCAAATGAACGATATGCGAGCTGCGCATCTGGGTTCGAACACTAGAAACTTATTTTTCCCCTGTCATCGACCCTTTACCTTGAATTTTGACCTACTTAACGGTGATCAACCACGCTGCGCATCAGGTCATTTGTGAAGAATCCTCAGATCTACAGAACGCGCCTTTGATCGATCGATTTAGTTGAAAACTCTATTTGCCGGAGCTCTTGCGGATTTTTGGCAATTCTCTATCCTTCCCAAGTGGGCGGAGCCTGTGGTCTCTAGGTAAGCCTCACATATTCAGGAGATCCAACAGGGAAATGAAGAGTATCCAATGACTCTCTTGATTCCATATCTATGAGATAGAGCAAGTGGACATCCATCGTAGTTAGAGACAAGAGCCAGATTATATGAATGAGTGGAGAGATGAGAGGAGATCGAAGGATCAGTCAGAACATCTCATGGATTAATGAACATCAGAGAGAGCAATTCGACTAGAATTAGAAGGAAATCTCTTACGATGGCACATTGCATTCGCTCTCTCTAGGTAATAGAAATCACATAGAAATCATCCCCTTTATAAAGAGTGGAAGGAAATCGCATAGAAATCATCCCCTTTATAAAGAGTGGAAGGAGGGATGGACTCACTATTCTATCACCTCTTCCTTCTAGTTTTCTGATTAAAGTAGAAGCAAAATCGAGATGAGAATCAGCGATTGCAAGAGAATAAACGAGAATATGAAGTGAATGGACAATTGAGAGAATGGAAAGGAGAAGGAAGAGAAGACGCATTGAGGAAAAGTCTGAGAGGAAAAGGAGACATTCTTATCAAAAACTTTATGATGTTATCAATTCCATCGGATGATCATCAGACCGAAGGAATTATCTGAGAAAGGCAGACTATTTCATGCTCGCCATTTATGTCCATGATCATATAGGAAACATAAACAACTACAATAAATACATAAGATCGCCACGAAAATTATCAACGGCATTTTCCTCTCTATTGTACTCGCTCATCATCTGTTTACTCACTACTAGATATTTCCTTATCATTTCAGATGATATTCTGTTGTCACTCATCGGAACAAATGAGTGACTAAAAAGAAACTGTCTCTTTCTCTTGACTGCCCACACATAGAAACCGATGGAATGTATTTCGATGATTATTCTTCGCTTAGATTTCAACCATTTATCATGCGGAACTACTGTGGATTTCATTTGTAAAATGAAAAATTGTTAGTCGATCTTCTGCTTGTTTATAGAAGAGATCAAGAAGGAAAGTAGTTGAATGGATGAGTAAAGGAAAGCAAAGGAGAGAAGAGTGAGGAAGACTACAATATCGTATCCCACAGTCTGGAACCAATGGAGATCCCATGAGTGAAGACGAGTGATCGAATCCAGATTCTGAATGGGGATCCATCTCATTACACAATCGTATCCCTTCTTACATCAAATCTGGCAGCAAACTCAATAGTCTCAATGAAGATCCTCTCTGGTTTATCTGGATGGAGAAGGAGCATCTCTGCTATTTCCTTCGCTCGAATACCATATCTTCAATAACATCCTTCTACTTGATCATCTGAGCGCAACTGACCTCTCTTCCTTCAGAATTGCAGCCATAGAATCAAGGATTGTGTCATTGGTAATGTATGGCTTGTTGAGGATGACTCCATTCCCCAATCTATCCACATTCAATGCTGCAACTAGCGGCCGTAGGCCGCTACGCAGTAAGCCGGGCCGAGTACAGAGGTAAACCAGGAAACGCTTCATTGTAAGTGGGGCGTATACCGTTGCAAAAAGCTCGAGCGCTCCGGAAAAGTTCGAGCGCTAAAAAAAGCGCAAAAAGCTCGAGCGCTCCGGAAAAGTTGCGATGTAGCCACTCCGCTTCGCTCCGTGGCTACATCTGCAACTTTTCCTACGTACTCTCAGCCTCACGAGCTTTTCACAACGGTATGGCCAGCGCATAGGCGAATTTCATGAACTCATATCCCTTTTTGCCACGTTTGGCTGCCTTACACATTAGCCATACATCGCTTGCTTGCGAGTGGGGCGTATACCGTTGCAAAAAGCTCGTGAGGCTTCGAGCGAGCTTTTCACAACGGTATGGCCAAAGGCTTTTAAGAAATTACGATATTCGCTCACATAGGGCCGTTTGACACCTTCCCCGACCTTGTACGATAAATTTGAAGCGAGTTATGGGCAAGAACGCCTCTAGGATTGCGAAATAGTGATGACGAAATCGAGGATTGCGAAATCTCTTCAAGGGAAGCCGAATGACACCTCCCCCGACCTTGTACGATGAATTTGAAGCAAGTTATGGGCAAAAACGCCTTTAGGATTGCGAAATAGTGATGACGAAATCGAGGATTGCTAAATCTCTTCAAGGGAAGCCGAATGACACCTTCCCCGACCTTGTACGATGAATTTGAAGCGAGTTATGGGCAAAAACGCCTTTAGGATTGCGAAATAGTTGTTGTCGCTGAAAAGCGTAGTCCACGAGGAGTCGATTGACCCTATTCGCGATGTTTCAGGTGAAGTTGGAAGCGAATTAGGCGCGAAAAACGAATTATTGCGTAAGGATGATGAAATATTTCGTAATGATGTTGAAATTTTTATCGATTTTGAAAAGGCTCTTTGAGATAGTTCGAATGGTCATGAACTCGCCCTCGGGCGATGAGTTTAAAGCGAGTTATGAGCAAAAGTGTGACAGACACCGCCACGGACGGACGGACGGACGGACGGACAGGCAGACAGACACTTTGATTTGGGTTAGGTAGGTAAATACAACGTGTACTCACAATTCACTTTGAAATGGCTAACCATTGTGTGTCTGATCGGCGAATAGTGGAATGGCCAGAATGGGAACTCCTGAGTAAGATGCCTCCAAAAGTGACTTCAGACCACAGTGGGAAATGAAGGCCTTCACTCTTGCGTCCTCTAAAATATTTCTTTGTACGAAGTTCCTTTCCCAGTATAGAAGAGGAGGATCCACTTTCAATTGCGTGTTCTCAACTAACGAAAAGCAGCTAGGACAGAGACTGTTCTGTTCCTATTAATAAACAACCAACGGATTCTCTCGCCCATTCACTTCAATCTCGTCCTTTCAAAGTGAAACTGACGTAGTAATTCGTTCTGAGGCAGCCAATCCATCAAGTGGAGATTAGAGGGAAGATCCCCATCATATCCTTCGAATTTCCAGATGAATGTGTACTCCTTTAGAGTCTGCAAAATATAAATAACCAAGGGAAGATCCGGTTTTAATCTTTCCGGTATTTAGATTGTTGATCTGTTGTACGATTTCATTCAAAACATCCAATGACGAAGGAAGGAGAATGAACAAAAGGACTCGAAGAGTCATTACTCCGTGTGATTGAGACTAGTGAGAAGGAGGAGAATAATGAGAAGAGATGAGTGAGTCAGGATGGAGAGGAAGGCTTCTCTTTCCAGATAACACTCATCATACAAGAGGACTTCCCTATCACATCTCTTGTCAACAAATAATCGAGTATATCTAATGAGAGATTCTCTACGCAGATCCATTAAATGAGCTGAAACTGACAGTGGCAGTGAGAAAAGCAGAGATAACATGGGGAGGATAATGGGAAGCTTTCACCTGAATAGAGAATGATGTCAATTCGAAGAGAAGAGAGAAGAGAGATATCTGACCTGTGACCCAAATACAATGAGTACAACTCCCTTTCTTGATGTGGAGAGAATATCGAGGATCTCCTGAAATCACGAAGCAATATCTTTCCCCCAATTCAAACCTGGTCTTTGATCTCATTTGCCTTTTTGTACCCAATTCCTCCAATAAACTTTATCCTCTGTGAGTTGAGTGTCGGTTCTTCCAGGATCAGATTAGAATTGGCGAATTCATAGAAAACTTTCTTGCCGATCTCAGAAATGGAAGGGAAATGGGGGCCGTAATGGCTTCTGATAACACAGTCCTTCAACCGAATTGAATGACGAATCAATCCCCTGCTTATTTATCCCTTCACAAACCGTATCCCTTATCATATTCCTCGTGTCCCGTTCCATCGTAAGAACGCTTCTAATCAAATTCCTCAGTCGATGCCAAAATAGAGTATGGTCGAAGCGATGGAAGACGTTTCGGTGCATTGAATCTGTCTCGAATGCGGCAAGATTCGGAATACCAGAGTGGATCTGAGAATGGATTGGATTGCATAATGGGAAGGAGAGGGGACACAAACAAGATCGAAGTGGGCAGTTGGCATGGAGGAGAAAGCGATGACTCGATTGGTTCCGAATTGATGGGAGAGGGCGAGTGGGCATCCATCGTAGTTGGAGACGAGAGCCAGATCATATGAATGAGTGGAGAGATGAAAGGAGATCCAAGCATCATTCAACACATCTGGAACTACTTTATCGACCATTTGTTTCTTTTCGTAGCTGATTTGAGAGATACTCCATTTCATTACATATATATCATCCATTTCATCTATTACCTCTCTTTCCACTTAACCATCCACTACCAATCTTTTCTTCTCTGCTGGTGTGATGCAGTTTCCGACTCAATTCAATTCTACTACTTCTCAATCCTACGTCGATAAAATTTCGCAAGAGGAAGTGACTTTATCTAAATTGAGAGGTTGAGAATAGAGTGGCAAAGAGCAGTGGGAGCCTAGACTAATCGTCGTGCATCGATTACAAGGGGAGGGAGAGGGGGGGGGTGGGTGCTTGGCTGTGAATGACAGTTCTTAGTCTGCAGTGAGCCATAATGACCCTGTGCTTCTCATTTGTGACTCCTCCCTTATCTCATCTGATGAGAAAACCCACGATGGCAGAGCTGATCAGTGATTTGAAGAAAGGTAGACCAAGTAGTGGAGAAGATCATATTCTGATCTGGCATCAGATCAAATGGACTTGTTGTGTGTTTGAGACTATTCCATGGAGAGTTCCCACTGAAGCCAGGCCACTGTGTGACCTCTCTCTGTCAATTTATTGATGAGAGTGGAGGTGAAATCGAGATGACTCTTAGCAACAAGATTGAGGGAATAAGTGAAATGTAGAAGGGAGAATAGTACTATGGAGGATCGCATCGTACAATGAATGAGACTCAAACGGTTATCGCCCATTTCTTCGTTATCATTACGACCTTTTGAGTGATTGAAATGAAGCGAGTAAAGAAGAAAATAGAGAATACGGTTTATTCGTTGTACTGGACTGATTATATCAACAACTTTATCGATTATCTCTGTGATCTGAAGAATGATCGATCTCCCCTCACTCTTTCTGTCCCATCGAACGAATGGAACGATGAAATCTCTGTTCCTTTTCAAATTCAGATGGAGTAATGAAGGTCATCGCCTAGAAGGGAAAGAATTGATTGGATGAAGGAAGAGGGAAGATATGATCATTCTAGAAGGAATGAATGACTGACCCTTCGTCCTTGTAGGAAGTGGCATCCCATGGGGGAGAAGAAACAATTCCGATCGTAGACTGAGACAACGCGGTCAGATCGACGCTCCATTCTCAAGTTCATTCATGTCTTAGAGCAGAGACACTCTCCCCACCAAGACACAACTATCCTTATTCTCTGTCTTTTTCTTCAATGTACTATTATTTGTTCAACTAAGGTATAGTTGAGAGGAAGGTCACCTTTCCCTATTCTCTACCGTTCAGCCTTTCACACCCCCACCTCCCACATAGTTCCCATTACACGAAAGATTCCCATAACTGTTTTGTTCTTCAAGTGAGCATTAAATTTTGGACAGCATTTGAACACACTGGAGTGGATCTAGAGAAGGCGTGGGATCACTTATCAATCTCACTTCACTACAAATTGGTAGTCTAATAGGTGGAAGGCTAAGAATATCTTCTCACCCTCTTTCGATCACACGGGAATCGACTAGTTGTGCGATGAAGATAAGGAGGAGGAGAGTGATGAAGGTACGGTACATCGTGCGGGGACCCTGAATAGTAATGGTAACAGTAAGAGAAGAAGATAAGAGAAGGGAAGAGACAAACGATAAATCTCGATAGCAATATATCTATTGTGTCTGTATGGAGGAGGAGGAAGATAGAATGGTGAAATGAAGACTGAAGTGATGGAAGGAATGGGGCGGAGTGAGAAGGGATAAGAAACTGAAGAAGTTGAGGGACACATATGTATATCCACCCCCCCCCCCTCCTCCCCCCTGAACTATGAAGGGGATTCGTGTATGGAAGGGTGGAGGGAGGGAAGAGTAATTAGAGCGGGTCATCTAACATGAGTAGATGACGATGATAATAACTACTTTACAGCCATGGAAATAAGATCATCGGGACATTCAACCATCAGAGAGGAAGAGAGGAAAAGAAGTCATATCAACCTCGTGAGATAATAACTACCTTTCGGAAGCTGTGACATTTTTAGAGTTTATGGCGTGACTGACGTTGGATGGAAAGTGATTTGCAGAGGAGATACTACTCAAACTTCTCTCTCTCTCTCCCAACGCATCTATACTTCAAAAATTCTCGAATGAAAATGAGATACACCCTCAATTTCATTCGACAATCTTTGAACCTCATTTCATTCCCAATTGAATGGAATAAGAACTGAGTGCATATGTTTGATACTTGCAAGAATAAACATACTCGATTCTTCTCATTGATGGATAAACTCGTCTGGTGCACGTCAAAAAGAGGAAGGAACTACGGAATGAAGGAATTAGGAGATGACATCCAACGTCACCAAGATAAGTCAGAGAAGAGTGAGAAGTAATGAGAAAAGGGGAACGGAATGAAGATAGAGACAGGAGGATTTAGATGGAAGTGTCATGTAGAGAAACCCCTTCGCATTGACGCTGTCCACTTTTGAGAAGAACATAAATGCAAGACATTTTAGAGTGAACTGACGAAACTTGTAATTTGAAAACTCTATCAGAAAAGATAAAATGGTGCTAGAAGACGAGAAATTCTGCAGGATATTAAAGAAATAAAGAAATTCTTGAAGCTTTATTCTCATAATGAATCTATGGTAGAGAGAGAAGCAGCCTTACTTCTCCCACAGATTATCCGTCCAGAATGAAATAGTACAGTCCAGTTATTAGTCTATTCTCTCTTATCCTCCATTACTATTTTTTCTTCGGCGTGGAATGAGTGGGAGTGTACTCCATATCAACCATCAACCTCCCCCCCCCCCTTACCCCCCTCTCCCCGATCTAAACCTATTCTGAGTAAACTGCAATCAGAGAAACTTCAACGTGACATTTCAAATGACGCAGTAGTCTTAAATCTCCGGCATCAACCTATTTGATTGAATCATATTGAAGATAAAAACTACAGAATATTCGGGCTTTCAGTTAGTTTGTCACTCTTCTCTACTCATTTTGATCAGCTTTATCTCTCTCTTATCTGGGAAGTGACAAACTCACAATGGAATGGGGGGGGGGGGGGGGGGGGTATATAAGATTAGAGGGAATCTCCCTTCTGTCTCATCAGACTAGAATCTACTCTCGCCCTCTTATTCAACCATGACCACCACGTACGCAAAGGTAAGACAGTTTTATTGCTATTACACTACTTTTCAGGGTGGGGGCTGACGATTTTTGTAATGTATAGTTGTAGATAGTGGAGGCCCAACGTGCCTTCTTCAAGACTGGCGCTACTCGTCCAATTGAGAAGAGAAAGAAAAGATTGGAGAATCTGAAGAGGATGATTGATGAGAATATTGAGAGAATCGCCATCGCTTATGAGAGAGATCTAGGGAGGGTAAGTGTAAGATATGAAGATTGATTTATTTTATTTATACAATGGGTGTATTCTCAGGGTCTGAAAGTAGCTCAGATGGAACGTGCAGTGACTCTATCACGAATTGACCATCAAATCAGCCATCTTGATGAGTGGGCCAAGCCTATTGAAGTGAGCGACAATCATTTTTCCTTATTACGATCACCTAATCTTGGAATGAAACATCGCATCAGTTAATCCATAGAGTGTAGTCCATTTGTCACACTTATCATTGACGAGAGAGAGATCATTCTAGTCTGATCTCCTTATCTATTTCCTTCCTCTTAAGCTTCCTCTTTGTCCTCCTTTATCAGCTGAGAATGGAGATTCCCTGTATCTCGTGAAGGAATCATTGGGAGTTGTATTGAACATCGTCCCTTGGAATGGACCTCTCACTTCACTCGGATCAAACATGTACATTATCCATTCCAAACTCATAAAACTAATCATTCTCCTCTCTTCTTCAGGTATGCAATCGGAGTAGGGAACACAATCGTGTTCAAACCCTCAGAGATGGCCCCTGCCATTGCCCAATTGTGGGAGGAACTGGCACCCAAGTACTTTGAGCAGGTACATTATATCACATTGGAAAATCAGGGGGGAAATAGCATGTACTGTATATTCTTATTGAGAATTTCTTCGCTGTGATCACTGGTGGAGTGCCCGAGACGAGTGATCTACTGAAGGAAAGGTGAGGGAAGAAGGGAGAAGAAGGGAGAAGAAGGGAGAAGAAGGGAGGAGGAATATGGAGGATAACGAAAATGATTGAGATTCGATCACATATTCTACACTGGATCGACTGGAGTGGCGAAGATTATTATGGGAGCTGCAGCTAAGAGTCTCACCCCTGTCACACTTGAATTGGGAGGGAAGAAGTGAGGAGACGAGGATAGGGGGGGGGAGGGTTGATAGGAGAGGAGGAGAGGGGAGAACTTCCATTCTAGTCCCGTCTTCATTGATGACTCAGCTGATATCTCTCATTGTGTCTCTCAACTCGTGGGAGGGAAACAATTGGGAGCAGGCCAGATCTGTATCTGTCCCGATTATGTGAGTGATCATTCAGATCTCATTCACAATATCTCCATTCATATCTAGATTCTGGCAACCCCCAAGGCAAAAGCAGCGATTGTGGAAGAATTCAAGAAGATAATTTCCAGTCTCGGAGATTTGAACAAATCGGAATTCTATGGAAGAATAGTTCATGAGAGGGCATTCGAGTATGTCAGAATTCCTCCTAATGATTGAATAATGTAGCCATTAACGTCGCCTTGATTCCCTCGTCAAATCATCAAAAGGGACTGTGATTGTCTCTAGTGGATCTCCCGATCGGTATCAATCCTTCATCATTCATTCCACATTATTCCATTCAGTTCTTCTCTCCACTATCCTCTCACTATAGTAGATGTCCCTCTGGATGATTCACTCATGGACGAAGAGGTCAATAATCGATTCCCTTTCTTCATTCATTAATGCATCACTTATAGCTCTTCGGTCCCATCTTTCCTCTCCACGAGGTTTCATCGATGGAGGAAGCATTGGATATCATTCATTCAAAGGAGAAACCACTCGCTGCTTATGCATTCACATCTCATTCAAAGGTGGGGAAACATTATCGTTTGGTTGTGACATCAACTAAATATCTCAGGTAGCCGATCGATTCGTAGAAGAAACTTGGAGTGGAGGAGTCACTATCAATGACATCATGGTCCATACCAGCAGTGAGTATATGGTAGATATCCATCCAATCGATCGATAATTCATTCAGCTCCTCTGATTCCATTCGGTGGAGTAGGTCATTCGGGAATTGGAAGGATCATGGGGAAATATGGATTCGATACATTCACTCATGAGAAAGGAGTAGCAATGAGGAAGGGAGCCAGACTCAATATCTAAATGAACTTCCATCAATCTATATATCTACATTCTGATAAAATTACATCTTGTTCGAATACCGATTTGATCTTAAGGGGGGGGGGGCGATAAATGGCTAATCCATTGACGAATGTCACCTTGCATCTGCATTCTTTCGTCATAAAAGGATGCAAAAAGAGGGGGAAATGATTCGGAGAGACGAGAAAAGTCCCTAAAAAGCGAGGAGAAGAGAGATAATCGGATGGAATGGAGAGATGTTCTTTCAATGACTCACACACCAATGAGCTCTGATCTACCATTGCAGAAGTTGGAGAGAGAAGTGAATGACCATCCAATTATAGTGGGATGGCCTCTTTATTGAGAAAAGAGTGGCAGTAAGATGTTCTTTCTCAATGAATGAATCATTTCATCCGTCATAAATTCTCTAACCGAATGACATGCGTGATTAACAACGTAGTTCATCTAACTTCTCTCATTCCCCGAATATCCTTTCCCTCGCTTTCCTTCTTTTCTCTAAGGGGATCACTCATTCTCATCAGCTGATTCCATCACACGCCTGTACTCTATTTGTGTTTCCTTCTTGCTCGCTCTCTATCGCATGTGATCCCCCTCCCTCTCCCTCCTCGCCCCCCCCCCCTCCATTTGACAGTTTCTTTCTATATTCGACACTTCCTCATTGCGCTTCTTTCGACATTTCTCTCAGAAAGTTCAGATATTTATTGTTTCATTACACATGGGATTGTACAGAGGAACGCTTGGAGCGAGAGAATCAGTCAGTCTGCCACTCGGAATGGAAGGGGAGGGATCACTCAATGGGCCTCAATGGCCACTGCTTCCACTTCTGAGGCCAGAGTCTCCTCTGCAGCAGGTGCAGCAGTCTCTTCCTCAGCTGCAGCAGGGGCTGCTTCCTCCACCGGGTCTTCTACAGCAGGTGCAGCAGTCTCCTCGGCTGCAGGGGCCTCATCAGCAGCAGGGGCTGCCTCTTCGGCAGCAGCAGCAGGCTCATCGGCCTACAATGGATTGAGTAGGGATGATGAAAGAAGCAATGGCAGGAATATTCCCACCAACCTTGGGTTCCTCTTCAGTCTTGGGAGTTTCCTCAGAAGTCTCAGCAGCAGGGGCAGTAGGAGTCTCCTGCTCAACACAATCTATCATTCCAGTCTACAGTAATCATGGGACTACCGTACCTTGGGTGCCTCATCCTCCTTCTTCTCAACGACTTCCTCAACGGGAGCAGCAGCAACAACCTCGTCAGACATTATTGATTAGTGATGAGACTGGAATACAGTAGGATTATAAGAGAAGAAGAAGCGAGGAGTGGGAGGAAATGGTGTGGAATGAATGGATGGGGTGAAGGGTCGATGGACCACTTTTATACTGGAGTATTCAGAGAGAAGGGGGCGGAGATAGAGGGTAGGAGAAGGGGGAGAACATCACATGCGGATGCTGACGACCCCTTCCCATCTCTAGACTCTCTTCATTCTCCCTTGTCTCTCATCATCTTGGAATGACTTCCATTGAGAGGGACTGGATCATGTGAGACTCACCCAACATCATTCATACTTCCATTCAACCGATGCTGAAATGATGAGAGATCAGATAGACAATACAATCCCATTCCTTCCATCATCCATCATCACCACTTCAAATCTTTATTATAGACGATGGAATCACGACCATCCCTCTCATTTCCCCTGTTCCATTAGTTTTCCTTCTGAGCTTTTTCATTTCCTTGCTTGCTTCCTTCTCATTTCCCATTAGTAGGACATTCAATTAGGTCTCCATTTGGGAGGCAACTCTCATTTCTTGAGTCCCCCGGGAAGAAGATGGAACGAGACTGAAATGGACGGGGGACGGGACGAGGGCGGGGGTGGAGGGGGACGGGGGAACCTCCTTCTCATATCCTTCTCTTTCTTCTGCTTCAATTCCCCCATTTGAGAGTGGTGTAGAAATGGATTGGCAATAAGGGCAAAAGAAGGGGATGGAATGCATTGTGATTTACCCCATTTACGATACTACCTTTCGAGGTATCGAAACAGTCTCCAATTTACTCTCCTTCCCTTCTGTTTTTGTATCGCACTTTCTAAAACTCAAACAGACATGAAAGAGACTAGAGCACGTAGACAGATTACAGAAGGGAAGGTTGTTGTCTCTTCGTGTCTTGATTAGAATGGAAAGATGGAGAGGAGAATGGGAAGAATCAAGCATGGAATACAAACAATACTAGATGATTCATCGTTTATATTCTCATTCATTGAATCACTCAATCGGAAGCGAATATACTCATCGTCTAATCATTTGCGAAAGGGAGATATCATCACAATGATGTTCATTTGACGGATGAAACCGTCGTGATGTGATACCACTCTGGGGGGAGTGGGGGGAGGGGGGTGAGGGGGGGGGGGGGGTGATCATGGAACAGATGGTATCGCTAGTTCTTTTTCTTCCCTCATGGATAGGCGTCATTGAGTGTTTGCTGTCTTCTCCAGAGTAATCACGAGTTGGAAAGTATCAGTGGAAGGAGGGAAGGATACACCCACTAGACGGGAGAAATGATCCCACGCCATTCTGAACACCTTAAACCGTTGCCCCTCCAAAATACCTCCTCCTTAATTGCATGAAAATGAATGGGTGCTGGTCGGATTTTCGAAATCCCCGATGTTATACACGGTATCAGGGTAAAAGTGAGCTATTTCAGTCTGTGTTCAGATAGTCTCCCCATCTTGGCAAACTTCTCGGAACCAAACGTATCCTTGCATGGCGACATCGACTATTATAAATTTACAAAATGCCGGCCCTGGTGAATAAATCGTTCCGGTGATAACAAATTACAGATCACACGCCAAACTTTATTTTAAATTATATTTTCTATGTTCCGAGAGCGTGAAACTGGAAGCTAATTATGGAAGGAAAAAATAATATAAATAAATAAATGACCAGAAAGTGGCAGAGCCGGAGAACAGATAACCACAAAACATGCGCAGAAATGGCGATCTCGGCATGAAAAATGGTCGTATGGTTTTAAAACTGTAATAAGATGACGCGTGATTTTGGCGCCCAATCGGAGGCGGAGCCTGCCCTCGCTGTCCCAATGATGATGCAAGAGCAAGAGGAACTAAATTCAATCGAATGGAAGTCTTTTATCCCATTGACTAGTCATGTAATCCATTGTATAATATCACAGACATGTAACACTTCTCATTAATACTTATTTAATGTGAAAGTAATGCGAAATTAAAGTTAGTTATATGAATATACATTATTAGTTGATAGTAATGGATTGGAACAAGCAATAAAAACAAAAGTTATTGATCTTTGATCTTTCTATGCAGTTGGATTAGCCTTCATGAGTGCAAGATCGGACGCAACCATCTCTTTCACTAGTTCTGGAAGAGTCACTTTCGGCTCCCATCCGAGTTTGGCCTTAAATTAAGTATATCAGTGGGAATGGGAAAGATGGTGATCTACCTTGGCCTTGCTGGCGTCTCCCAACAGTTCCTCTACTTCAGTCGGACGGTAGTACTTAGGGTTCACCTCAAATCATAATTATTACTGACTTAATTAAATAAATTAATAAATTTCTATATAAAAAATGGTAAATACCTCACCTTAACTCGAACGATTCCAGTTCCCTTCTCCTTTCCAACCTCCTCGACTCCCTTTCCTTCCCATCTGGATTAGATAAATTGTTCACATATTCTTCGCAATCAATAGGGAATGGTCAAACTTCACGGAAACGAAACATAAATCGTATTATATAGGAAGATTGGGCATGTCGAGAAATTATAAAAACCGTTATCAAAAGTTCCTAAAATCGGTTTCTAAGATCTGAAAATCGATAATAGGTAGTATTTTGGTCCAAAGTTCAAAATCACAGAACCACATCCCTATAGGTTTTTCTGAAGTATTTTTGCTCGTGGAAGCCGATTTTTATACTAGAGCACACATAAATGCGAAAGAAAATAGTTATGCTCGAAAAATCACGACTTTTTTTTTGGAATTTTTCGGGCATAACTTTTTTCTTTCGCATTTATGTGTGCTCTAGTATGAACAATCGGGTTCTACGAGCAAAAATACGTCCGAAAAACCTATGGGGATGTGGTTCTGTGATTTTTACCTTTGGACCAAAATACGACCTATTAGCGATTTTCAGATCTTAGAAACCGACTTTAGGAACGTTTGAACACGGTTTTTCTCATTTATCGACATGTTCTAGCTTCCTATGCAAACCGATTTATGTTTCGTTTCCGTGAAGTTTGCCCATTCCCAATTCAGGGTTGGGCAAGATTGCGAAATCCGTTAAATTTTATTTTCTTTCCAGCTCTAATGGATAAAGTAATTACAACACACAATGCATCATTTGAATCGTATTGTGAGTGCGATTCGAATGATATATTGTGTGTTGAAATTACATAACCCATTGGAGTGGGAAAGAAAATAAAATTTAACGGATTTCGCAATCTTGCCCAACCCTGTTCGCAATCGATAAGCTACCGTACTCTCATGATCTCCTCCCCTCCCCTCCCCTCTCCTATCCTAATCACTTACTCCAATTCAATGCCGACTTCCTTGAATGCCAATTGACAGAATTCCCTGACAGTAGTGTAAACTCCAGTGGCGATCACGAAATCCTCGGGCACATTGTGCTGCAGGATGCGCCACATCGCCTGAATCAGGCCTGATCAGGCGCCATTCTAATAATTCTATGGATACGGTAGGGGTCAGGTATGGCCAACATACCTCAACGTATTCTCTAGCGTGACCCCAGTCTCTCTTAGCGCTCAGATTTCCGAGCTCCACACACTGGAAGATAAGCATTTAAAAAATTCATTTATCCAGTTATATGTTATCATCGATAATCGAAAATCCAGTAAAACACCGTACCTCCTGCTGTCCAAGGGTAATCTTAGCCACAGTTCTTGTAATCTTGCGAGTGACGAATGTCTCTCCTACAAAGATCAACCATCAATTTATTCATTAGCCAGTAGGGTCTAGCTAAGAACACGTCTGGAGATGCAACTCACCTCTTCTGGGGCTTTCATGGTTGAAGAGGATTCCGTTGCATGCAAACATGTTGTACGCCTCTCTGTAGTTAACCACGATCCAGTATCCATACATCTTAGCCACCGCTCAAATTCATCGGCTTATTATAAGTCATTTAATTGCAATTCAAAACAAATAATTTGGATGGCGAGCTCTGACAGACTGACCATAGGGAGATCTGGGGTAGAAGGGAGTAGTCTCTTTCTGGGGAACCTCTTGCACTTTACCGTAGAGTTCAGATGTAGATGCTTGGTAGAAACGAACCTGCAATATCACTCTGTACATCATCATCATAAATATTCAAAAATATCTGCATAAATAGCTGAATATGACAGTGTCTGACCCTCTCAGTAAGTCCACAAGCATGAATTGCATCGAGTAGTCGAAGTGTTCCCACAGCATCCACCTCTGCCGTGTACTCAGGAAGGTCAAATGACACCTGATGACAGGCCCATTAGAGTACTGTATCAATCACCAACTGATGTACCGTACCTTGACATGGGACTGGGCAGCGAGATGGTATACCTCAGTGGGTTCGATGGATCGGATTAGTTTGATGAGACAAGAGGAGTCAGTCATATCTCCATAGTGAAGGGCGAAAGACGCACCACCTCAACAAATCCAATCGAGATGGGGAGAGAGAGAGAGAGAGAGAGAGGGGGCGGGGGGGGGGGGGGTGGCGTACCAGTATGAGTGACTGGATTGGAGTAGAGATGCTCGATTCTGGCTGTGTTGAATGACGACGATCTTCTGATGATTCCGTGTACTTTGTAGCCCTTTGAGAGCAGAAGCTCAGCCAGATACGATCCATCCTGCAGGTACATTCATCATCCACCCTAATCTCATTTTTTTTCTACTCTACCGTAACTCTGGTATCCATCATCTACCGTAATACGAACCCTCTCTATCTACCGTAATCCGATGTCTCTCTAGTATACCGTAACCCTGGTAGATAATTATCTGACCTGTCCAGAGATTCCAGTGATAAGGGCGACTTTCCTGGCTCTGAACTCTTCGATATCACCAGCTTCCATTCGAATGTTGTTGTTGGAGATAACTGCCTCTAGTCCCTGATGACCATCACTCATTGGAGATAGAGGAGGATAGAGGATGGAGAGAGGAGGAGAGGTGGAGGGGGGAAGGGAGATGGAGGTGGGAGGAGAGGTGGAGGGAGGAAGGGAAGTCGGCATTCGGATCGTAGAAGGAAGAGGAAGAATTGAGGAGAAGGAAGGGGAGGGGAGGGGAGGGATGAATCCCCCTTGTATCTATTGGAGACGTGGATCGGAGGAGGAGAAGAAGGAGGAGGAGGGGCATATACAAGTGGATTCAGAGTGGAATAAAACACGAGGTTTGATCGCCTGCTGTGGATACAAAGGGGAACAGATTGCATGCAGTCTCACAGCGTGGATTGAAGGGAGAGGGAGAGGGGGGGGGAGAGGAAGACTACTGTAGGGAGAGACTACGGTGGTTAGTGAGTAGATCAATGACTCACCTCAGCCAGATCTCCACTGTTGCTCATCGTGTGATTGGAGTGAAGGATGGAGTGATGGCTGTAGAAGGGGAAGAATCAAAGCGAACAAAGAAGAGAAGAGACAAATACATGCGGATTATAGCAATAGCGACGACCGGCCGATCATTCAGCACATACACAATGCCGGCTAAGAGTGAGCTTCGTGTTAGATACCTCGTGCACAAACTGGATTTCATCCTTATATCTACCGAAAAACTACAGGAATCTCGAGTCGGAGATGCGCGAGACGAGATAGAATAGCCAGTACACGTATCATCCAGAGAGAAATGGACGGGAAATGGGGTCGAGTGAAGGGAGAAGCGGAAGAAGCGTGTATTAGTAGTGGAAGCAGATCAAAAGGGAGTGAATATTGGAATCGGAGTTGTAACCGAAGAAACGTGGCAAGAAAAAGAGAGAGAGAGGAGATAAATGTGTCTACCTGTGAGAGAAGAGGATAGATAGGAGGTAGAGAACAACTGAGGGGCAGTGGAGAAGGAGGGAATACGTGGATTCAGATTTGACCATTCCAAAGGGAGAGAGAGAAGAAGAGCGATACTAGGAAATCAACCATTTGCATGGATCTCTCTATGCAGAGAAGGGGGAAACGAAGGGGCGAAAACAAAAGAAGGGAGATATAGTTGTTAGGGCTATCGCAACCGTGGCAATGATCATGAAAACACATTTGATACTTCCGAATCTGATTTATTGGCAGTTTGAGAGAGTGAAAAGTGCAATTAGAGTAGCTATGACAACTGGAAGGAAAATAGAGAGGACGAGAGAAAGGGAAAATGCAAAGGAAAGTGAAAGGGAAGCTCTAAAATGATTACAATCTTAGAAAAACAATTTGGAAATATACACATAGAGATTCGCAATGGATAGCAATATAAAAAAGAGAAAATATGATTATGGTGGTGAAATGGATGACACGATATACCCGATGAGAATAAAAACTTTGTGAAAAAGATGAATACATACAATTCACAAAATCTCTTTTGATCTAAAACGCAAATATATTATTTGAATAAGAGTGGGGAATAGAGCATACTTCCTATGACTACTAGTGATGTTCCTACTGCATGATGAATAGTTAGTGAGGAAAGAGACCCGAAGAGAAGAATGGAAAGGGAGAGGGAGAGGAACTTGCGAAGAGTTAGAACCACCGTAGTAGTGAGAGAAGAGGTCAGAGCCGAGAGATGGAACACCGCAGAGATACATGAGTACTGTAACAAAAAATATCGATTTAACAGATTACCGTACCCTTACCTGTAGCAGAGTGATGAGTCCCAGAACAGCCCATGCCCATGGGAGGGGTATTGTAGACGGGAGGAAGGGAATATCGATCGGAGATGTGAGAGAAAGTCTATTCATCGATCTACTGATATCCGATGAATGGAGAAGCATAAAGGGAAGAGTAAGCAGATTCTATAAGAGGATGATTATGGATGGATACGAGTGATCTACCACTCACGATGTAGTACATACTCTCAGTGGCACAATCTCTACCGTAATCCCGATAGAGTTCCTCTTGTTTGATACCGAGATACGAAGAGAGAAGAAGGGAGAAAATAAGTAGGATGATACCTGGAAGAGGTTATCTCTTCATTGATCTTTGATCTCTCTCACCAAGTAGATATGCATCCATCTCAATGGATCCAATCTGAATGATCTCCTCGACTCTAGCAGAGTGTCTCTCCACACTCACCTCACCCCTCCATGTACCAAGTGTGAAGAGGAACACTCCTGCAATCATCCATCTGACCTACCCGATCAATCCCATCCATCTCCCTTACCGTACCCTCCTTCTCCCCTTGACTGACCTATAGATATTGCAGTCACTGCCATCACTTGTCTCAATGGGTACAAATGGCGACGGAGCACGAAACTAACGAGGACATTGGCAGGGAGAGACGCCTCAATACCATTAAATAATCAATTAATTAGGGAAGAGTGATCTACCGATCGAAAGATTATGAATACGGGATACGGTAGTTTGCATAGAAGAGCAAGGTTATTGGCCGAATTAGAGAGAAAATAGATAATGACGAGTGAGAGATATGTCCTGAAGGGGAGTGGGTAGATGGATGTTTGGATGGATGAGACCTCAATGGGATCTTCCTCCGACTCAGATCAAGCCTTCCTGTGACCAATCCCTCAGAGATCATCAACATCATTCCAAACAGGGTCACCAGATTGGCTGTTTCTCCCACACTCCTGAGATGAGGAGAAGGGAATGAGAAGGGACGGCTATAATCATATATCCTACCATTTCATTTTCTCCATTAGAGTCACACATCCGACACAAGATGTAAGTGCTTGGACACATACTGTGGTGGGATCCATCTGAAGAATAATTGGAGTAGAAGAGATGAGATAGAAGCAGATAACCGAATGGTGAGATTAGATGACACTTGGTGATCTACAATGCGAATGCGAGTTGACAAGGAATATCTGAAATACGTTTATCTTCTGAATAATCTTGGTCGAATGTGTTCAATAGGCCAGATCACGAAAAACTGGATTGGAGGGGCGAGTCAATGACCGGGATATAAATGGTTCTAATTATTATTTGGTACTCTCAATATAAATTTTGCAGTCTGTAAATGGACAAGCAGTGACAAACAGGATAGGATATTCCTACAATGTGGTATGAGAATTGGAGGGCTAAAACGGACTGGAGCAAAATGAACAATCAACATCGATGATGAATGGGAAGGTTACATGAAGTAAAAACCATTTCTCCGATCGATGGGAGAGAAAAGGATGTAATTCCCGTGGAAGACACAACCAAACCCCGATTGAGAAAAGGAAAGAAAGGGAATATATGGAATTGAGTAGAGCAGAGGAAGACTAGACAGGCAGAAGAGAAGGAATACTGTATGTATGACAATCAATGAGAAATAAGGCTATAAATACATGTACAATTATTATATTACACCAATTGAGGTGAATCCCAATAAACAGAAAGGGAAGAGGGGAGGGGAAGGGGGGGGGGGGGGGGTGAAATAGAAATAGTTTAGGGTTCAACCATAACTTCCTCACAGGCTTCAATGGCATGTGATGGAGTGGGAGAGATGGAGGGAGGGGAGGGAGGGGAGGGAGGGGAGGGAGGAGAGGGGGTGGGGGTTCCTCTATCTCTACTCATCCTTTCCTTCCCTTCTTCTTCTCCTCCTCGACTCCGCATTGAGATGACGTCACCTTCCGACTCCTCATTGCAATCCTGTACAGAATGGACACATAATCACGTCAATTGACTCTTTATCACAATCTATCAGATTCCACTCTTTCGAATACGCATTAAATCATCTTTGATTGAGACCGTTCCTCATCTTTCCTCTGACCTGTAATGCAGCACAGTAGTGTAGCATGAGTACAGCGAGGGCCTGCATTCTTTGTTCGAGTGCATCGAATGAGAGGGAAGAGAGAGGGGAGGAGGAGAGGGAGGAGAGGGAGGGAGTGGACGGAGTCGATTGCATAACACACAGACGAATGGTCTTAGTCTCTGTGATGGCATCTCGAATCCGATCAATCTACAATGAAACCATCCATCTATACTCACTCATCTCTACCAATCTCAACCTTTCCCTTATCCTACCTGTTCATTAATCTTGACTCTTCTTTCTCCTGGTTCAACTCCGCCAAATATTGTCTTTCCTAGCATTTTCGCATTCGCAATTGTTTCTTCGTTGTATGCATTCCCAGGTTGGAAGTACACCTGCACACAATAGTTACCTCAATTATTCATAAAAAAAAATTACTCGAACGTTACATAAGCATTACATAAAATTTTGATTTCAAAGCTATAAAAAGTGTTCAAATAGTTGATAGTGTACCTCATTGATATGGGGTGAACCCTCTATGGATGGGAGTAGATCACTCAATTCAACCTCGATGGGAAGGGCTGAGATAATAGAATCAGTGATGGATGACTTAGAGTGACGGGCTGAGGCATCTGCAACCAAATCACTGCCATTCAAACCACTAAATTGGAATCATTGATCACGTTAAAAATGAATTGGAGAAAGGTTGCATACCGTGTTCCTCATTCTTCTCATCTTCTCCTTTCTCATTTTTTCTCTTCCTCCAATGACTCCATTTCTCAGTCACTCCACTCATCTTACTACGCAGTTTCGCCCTTCGGGACACTACTTCCGAATCTCCTTAACATTAACAATTGAATTTTGCTTCCTCTTCACCACATATTTATGAGTTATTTTTTAATGGTAACAATGGTAACTTGTAACACAACACACGCCAAGAGAAATGTTGGTTTTAATAGTTACTTTATGCTCTAAAATTATACACCCCACCATTCGACACCTCAATAACTTCTGACCTCTATAATGCAAGGGTGGGGCAATTTTCTCTCCGATTGGAATACTGCTCACACTCTCTGTATCATCACGAGGTGACTCCTGCAATATTTATAGTTATATTATTGCAATTGAAATACATCCAAAGCCTGATAGCTAGAATCGAACAGAACACAGTGATCCAATTAATTAATCAGACAAACACGCGGTCCACATTATCATTTCGTTCGCTTGACAAATATATTTGTGCTCGACCACTCCCTCCTCAATATCAAATATCTCTGACCTTGTGTGATATCCCATCGCTTGCAGTGGGACTTCCCTTCTTCTCCCTATCTCCTTCTCTAGACGTCGAGGGCTCACCGAAGAGTTCCCTTCGCATCTCGAATCATCTCCAGTCAATCTCTCCCCCCCTCCCCCTTCCCCCTCCTTCCTACCGTACCTCTTCATCTTCACCACTCGATCTTGGTGTGGGAGTGCAACAAATGGCCGAGTTGGCCTTCATCGCACACTTGTGATGACACACCACCAGACATTTCTGACAGCACATTCCTGCGAGGAGAGACTTCACGCATCCATAACAATAGACCATCTCACAGAGATACTGTATCCATAGACTACGGTAGTTTTCTCCCCCTAACCCGCCCCTCTCTCTCCCTCTCCCTCCTCGCCCCTCTCCCTCACTCACCAGCCTTAGTCCATATTTTCCCCCTGCAGAAAGCACAGATGGCAGAATCTGAAATGCCAAACATTTACATTGGTCACCCCCCCCCCTCCCTTCTTCGAAGCAGTATTTGTGAATTAATCAAAAGAGGCTATCAAACTACTATTTTTATGATAAGCAATGGTATATTCCCTCGATCAGTCCCTCACTGACTTCTGTTGCATGATATGGCCTTCCATGGATGTCCAATGGGAAGATTGGGAGGGGGAGTGCCATTCCTCGTCCCTTCTCCCTCCTTCCTCTGCCCTTCTTCTTCCCCTTGATCACACGACGGATTGATACCACTGCCCTGCAATCAATTGTCTATTACTGGAGGATGAAGGGGGGAGGGGGAAGGGAGGGGGGAGGGGGGAGGGGGGGGGGAGAAGGTATCTGACCTTGGGTAGTCCATGGGGGAAGTATCTGAATCGGAGAGTGACATCTCCATAGCAGAGTCGTGGGTCGAATCCAGTGTGTTGGCCGAATGAAGCGAGAGAGGCGAGAGAGGCGAGAGAGGGAGAGGAAGTAGTGGCATCCAGGGGAGAAGAAGTAGGGGGTTTCAGATGGAACACCTCACGATGAGCATTGGAGAGAGTCAATTGACAGTCGTCTACTATCTGAGGAAGGAAGAGGGACGTCTGAAAGCAGCAAACAATTAGTAAAGTGGTGAAAATAGTGATAAACTGACATATCCGAGTAGGATTGGCTTGGCTGGTTCAACTCCCTCTCTCGTTCTTATCTCCCTTGCATGGATAGTCACATTGAGGAATCGAGGAGGCTGCAATCATCAACATTGGTATTAGAGTACTAAGAGGAATTCCATTTGGATAGTGGATGGAATAGATATTCTTCCATTAGTCCTTCACCTTGACAGTGGTGGGAAGTGGCGGTTGATTGGTGTTGTTGAGTGAGAAATGGAGAGATTGACCCCATATGACATCTGGAGTGAGATGTACTGGACGAGTAGAGAGAGATGAAGGAAGACGAGAAGGAAAAGGAGAAGGAGAGGGAGATGGAGGAGAAGAGAGACAATGATCCTTTGATGAAGGAGCTGATGATTCACTGTCAACATATACCTTTATTATAATAGTAATTGAATTAAGATGAAAAGTCAGATAATCTGATACTTTTTATTCCTCTCGTTCCTCTTGGCCTTATCACTTCCAGGAGGAGTTTCTCTCTTACTAGATCCATTCCCAGATGGAGAAGAATGACGAGACTGAAATGACTACTTGAGGCATCCATTCACACAATTAGTGCAATAATGAACATAAATTGAAGAGAACATACGATATCATTGGATCCATCAGGAGGTTGAAGGAGTGAATCAATGAGTGCATCAACTCCCACATCATCCACTACCATCGACATATTCGATCGTCGTTTAGATGCTGATGGCATCAGATCGAACACCTTCAATTACATATTCATTCCACGCATCCCCTATCAATAGGAAAATCAATCTCATTAAATAATCGCTTCTCACTCTTTTCTTCCCAGCATTTATCGTGTCTCTCAGTCTCTGCCGCTTCGATCCATTACGATTTCTGAAGAAAAAGTTCTCATTTATTGATAATACGCTAAGTGAAATATGAATAAGGAATAACGGGAACTGAATCATTGCGAGATATATTTACAAGAAAAAATATCGTCGAAAAAGAAAGTGATTGGTTGTGAAAAGTTGCCGAAGTGTGTCTCACCTCGAGAATCGACTGCTACTTTCACTCTGATTCGCACTGTCCTCATCTATTTTATTAGAAGAGGCGATAGAAGCAGAACTACTTCCAGCCTCCAGACTCTTCCCTGCAACTCATCATCCATACGTTGAGAGTATTCACATGAGAAGAGAAGAGAAGGGCACAACATTTATTTGAAGAAATAATTGACCTGGTGTGAGTGTACTTTCGTCTCTTCCATTCGTCTCTCCTCCATCAATTAATCTCTCATGATAACTCCTTAACAATTCATTCTCCATTTCATCCAATCTCATATCAGTGGTAGTTGAACTTCTTTCCATCGGATTCTCAACTCTCTTCTCCAACATCTCTTCCATCATCTGAAATTAAAATTTACTCGCTATAAATTAATTATATCACGTTCAGTTTGAGGAGCTCGACTTACAATGTACATTTCTCAAATGTAGACTATCAGTTTTTTTCTGACATGAAAGTATACCTTACCTCATCAGATATCTTGCTCTCGCTAGTACTCGTGTGTAATTCACTTTCTGATCTCGTCCTTCGTATTTCCACTGAGGGATGAGAGACAAGCACATGAGGAACACGAGCAGACTCTGCAATACAATCATTATATCACAGCCTAGTTTCAGGTCCGATTATTTCCGTCTTGTCTCCATTTCAGACCGACTTGTCATTTTTATAATAGAGATATCTATGAGAAAGAATGGATGGATAATATGTTGAAGAGACCAGCTCTCTGGACGATTCCTCCATTCTTCGATGTATCCGCAATGGTGGAGATATCATGGAGAGACGAGCAGACAGAATCAGCCATCATCGACCATGTCTACATCATTCATCCATTAATAAACATCATCCATCTCCTCTTTAACCACCTCAGTTTCTTCGGCTAGAGAAGAGGGAAGTTGTGATAACGAGTGATGACGGCGAAGAGCTCAAAATGAAGACTTTCATCTTCTATTCCCATATCTTATCTATCTTTCTGGTCATATCTCACTTCATTCTACTTGCACTAATCCCCCTCAGACTCTCTACACTTCTTTGATGTCTTCGTGAACAGAAGAGTAAAACGTGCTTCATTCTCCTTCTCGTCTCACTCACTTCCCTCTTTCCAGTTATACTAACGTCATTATAAACAAGTCAGACCCGATCACAAAATCTATTAAAATAAGTGCTCAACAAGCAACTCATAATAATAGGAAGAAACAAATAATCCCTAAATTAAAAGAAAGATTTCCACTATATTATTTCGGTATGTGTAGAGACCGCAGAGGAGTATCTTCAGAAAAATATTAGGATCATTCCGTCCAATTTTCTCTATGGATTCGTTGCTGCTGAATCGAATACGAACAAAAATATATTTTAAAATTATTAAATAAACAAACTAAGGCAATTAATATAAATTGCGGCTTGAACGGACCCACAGTAATATAGGGGTGTCCCATAAGTCTTGATTTTTTTAAAAATTTCTTCAACAGTTTACAATAATCAATAATCAATGTATGCCCCCCTTCGAACCCTCGACCTGTCTCCATCTTTCGGGCAGGGTGTTAACACCTCTCTTCCAAAACTCGGGAGGCCATTCGGTGAATGCCCGAACGAGTGAGTCTCGGCCCTTGAACTTCCTTCCCCTGCAGAAGTCAGACAGTGAGCGGAAACAGTGGTAGTCGCAAGGGCTAATGTCAGAGGAATATGGTGGATGGGGAAGTCATTCCATATCAAGCTCGTCCAGTTTGGTTTGGGTGATTTTCGCGTGATGGGGGAGCGCATTGTCCATCAACATCAGGATTTTTCCCTCGCTCATGAGTTCGGGAGGGACCCTGATGGCGACCTCTTCCAGTTGTTTAGTGAAGAGGTCGGCAGTGACCGAGGTGTTAGGGGCGAGGATCTCCCAATAGAGGGGACCGAGGGAGCAGAAGAAGAAACACAGCATTTCCCTCTTTTCGTGTTGTTCTTTCTTCGGGGTGGGCTTTTCATCCACGTCGCACCACTGCAGTCTCCTCTCCGGATTATCATAGGTGATCCACTTCTCATCTGCTGCGATGATGGAATTTACCCATCGCAGATTCGATCTACGAGAGAGCAATTCCCAGCACACCTCAACTCGCTTTTTGAGTTGTGCCTGGGAGAGGTCATGGGGAATGACTTGGGGGAGCTTCGCTGTCTTTCCCGCCCGATGGAGGGTCCGACACACGGTGGTCTTGGGAGTGCTAGTCTCTGCCGCCAACATGCGCACACTCTTCTTCGGATCCTTCTTCAGCGCAGTGAGAACTCGAGTGGGTTTGCGAGAAATTGGGCGACCGGATCGGGGTTTGTCATCGAGGTTATAATCTCCTTTCTTGAAGCGGGTGTACCAACGATGGCATGTAGCAAGGGAAGGGGCATCCTCTCCATCCGTAAGCACCAGGTCCGCATGAGCTTCTTTGGATGTACGACCAAGGCGGAAGGAATGAAGTAAGACAGCGCGTTTATCGTGATAAGTCTCCATCACTAGAATGACTGTGGCAAATTCTAAACTGATGCAATGCCAATACCCCTTCGACGTCAGCATGATGCAATAGTTTGTTTACAATTTGCATTTCGAAATCGGGGCATTCGATTGCGCAACAATGATTTACGAGACAATTCTCAAGACTTATGGGACACCCCTATACTTTCTTGTGTAGAGTCGTGTCAAAGTTATAACCAACAACGTTTCCTTTGTTTTAAAAATTATTCTCAGCGTTTTACACCGATTGTATTTGATTGGCAGTGTAATAAGTTATACTATTATGTATAAGAGAGTAGGCATGAGAGAAGTTTGCCAGCAAGCTCACTGTATATTCCAGAAAATGATGAATTATGAAATTTTAGATTTGCTGAAGCTATAAAACTTTCTTCCGACTAAATATCCAGAATCGTGTTCAGCATCAAAACAACCGTGAGGATCCCTAGAATAATAGGAGAAATAAACTTAAGCGGCGGCATTTGATATAAAGAAATCTCGGTCAAAGTAGATCAAAATAACGCGTTTTCGACCATTTTTGCCCTATTAATCTGTTCCGACTCAACTACTAGAGCCGTGCTTAGTATCGAAAGTATCGCGCGTGTATTCAGAATAATTGTGAATATAAACCTAAGCGGCGGCATTCCATATAAGCAACTTGTAGGTCAAAATGCAGATTCCAATTTTGAGCTGCATTTGCGAGCACTGCGAGCGCATCTGAAGCAAACAAAGTATCGCGCCGTGCTAACAGAAATCTGAAGTATGCATTGCAATCATTGAAAAATATTTTAAAACTGAATAAAGATGCGAAAAATCGATAAAACTGAAGCGCGTTTTTGAGGTGGTGTGGTTGGGCGACTTTTTCGAATACGCAGCACAAAATCCCTCAACGCCCGCACTCCGCGGTCTCTAGGTATGTGTAGACTTTTCAGTGAAGAAGAAGCATTCTCCCCCCCCCCCCCCCCCCCTCCCTCCTTCCCTCGACTCGACTTACAATCAGAATGGTTGCTTCCACTCCTTTGTTTCCTTCTTCTCTCCACATTCACCATCACTGCTTCCTCTTCTCTTCCTCTCTTTTCATCACCGAGAACAACGAATTCAGAATCAGTTCCTCCCCCAGAAGTCCCTCTGGAACAGACAGTGTAAGAAATTGGAAAGAGATTATTCATAAGTCAATAGTTGGATATTATTTAAATGTTATTATGCAACAATTGTCACTCGATCCGTTCTCGACAACCATCACTACTCAAAACACTTCACTTTACGAATCCTCTACATTATTTTCTCTCAACGAAGCCGGAACTGCATTCGTACAAAATCATATAGATATAAAAATAAGAGATTGCCGAGTTGGTGATATTTGATATGAATAATTGTAGGTACCGTATGATGACTTCATCCTCATCGATTCCTCTCTCATCATCTCCATCCTCTAACAATCTCTCCACCAGAATCATCAGATCGCCAATTGTGCCCATCAATCGAACAACCTATAAAAATCCCATTGCCCTTCCAGATTGGTTGCTTTCTTCCATTATTTCCTTTTAAATAAGGCAAATACGAATTAAATAGAAACCTGTCTCTCATGTCTGACTGGGACGTTATTAATTGCCACCAGTGTGTCTCCTGAATATATTCACATTATTTATTAAATACTATACCTCATTTCTCCCATACAAGACTATGAATACTTAAAAATGGTAGAGAGGGTGAGACCTGGTCTGAATCGTGCCTTATCAGCAAGTGATCCCTCTGTCACATCTGACACTTTCACTGATCGAAGACCCAGATTGAACGCATTCTGAGAAGAAGAAGAACGAGTAAGTGAATGATGGAAATGTTAATATATAATTGCTGCTTATAGTATTATATACAGTAGATTTTTAACACAAATTCTTTGAAATAAAGGTCACTTAATCATAGTAAATATTATTTACTCAGTATACCTTATCGAATGATAGTCCAATGGGCGCATTCGGATCGTATCGAGAATAATGGAGAATACAAGTGAAAGAGTGAGAAGCACAAGAGGAAGAAGACTGAAGGAACGGACGATGAGCTGCAATTTGAATTAATCCATCATCAGGGTTACAGTAACCATAGATTATGCCAATATCCTCCCTTCTACAATATTCGCTTCTGACTTACCCATGGCAACAGTTGCATACACTTCGTGTTGTATCTCAGTGGTGGAAGCAGTGGAAGGAGAGAGAATCGCAGTATTCAGTCTAGTACACTGTAGTACTGTCACCTCCAATCCTCCTTCCATCTTGATGTGAGAGAACGCTCCTCAAGTAGAGACAAGGGTTTCTTCCATTCTCATCGAATAGTCGTTCATAGTTCGTAATTTAACATTGAGTATAAACTGACCAGGAGGTGGAGATGGCTGAAGAAGGGGATGAGGGAAGAGAGGACGATAGCGAATCTTGTAGTTTGGAGAAACAAATTTACGACGCATCGTATGTCTGAAAGAATGATAGCTATTTGAGAGAACGAATCGATCGGGATAGGATCATAAGTGCATTCCAGAGATGTATCATACAAGGAATACTAGTACCTGATAGACTGAGTAATCACTGGAATAAGTCGTCTCAGAGAATGACCGTTTAATTGAGAGGTTACCTGAGAACAAACTATTCCTCAAATAATAATAACTATATAGCTCACATCGAAATCGAAGAGTGGTTCGGCTACAAAACAGAATGACCAGTGATTATACGGCTTGCGTGATAGACAGAGACGAACTAGACCAGCTAGTCGAGTTACCTGTAGATAGGAGTATGTACACCGATAATTCATTCAATAGTGTACCTTTAGTGATAAATGGCCTTCTTTGCCTAGGAACCAGACGCCGATCGAAGTTTCGAAGTTACCAGTGTATTCCAAATCGATGACAAAGTGAATTTTCTCTATAAAACCTCGATGACACCATTATTTTGAAAGAAGACAGACTAATAAAATTAACGAACCGAAATTTTCCCGATCTTCGCTCATCTCCACCTTCTCTACTCGTATATTGTTGACTACAGGAAATTTGGTGCCTAATGATAAATCCAGAATGCGGATATCCTGAACAAAACAAATTGTAATAAAAACTAAGCAAAATTTATATTCTTAAAATTACCTGTACAAATCGACCCATAGGTGTTCTCGTGATTACATCGTTCAGCTCCACTTGCAACCGCTTGTAGAGCCATCTCCAATATTAATATGAAATATGACCAATAATATAAGATATAGACAGACCTTCTCAGTCCTCTTGAGTCCTTATGCTCTTGATAAAGCATATGAAGTAGTAGAGAAAGACTGGAGCATGATTCCCATCTGGAGACTCCTTGCCCATCCTCGCCTGTTCGAAGAAACCGCTTGAGTTCCTGCAGGGAATATGATTAGACACAATAGAAGTTGATTGGATTCAACTCTCTTGAGCCGCACATATATTATTTCGTTTCATAGAAGAGGATATATAGATTCGTTTATCTAAGAATTCATTTCCACATTAGGAGGACAGAAAATACGTATCCATGGAGCGAATGACGACTACGAAAAGAAACAAAGAAGAATGACTCACCGGAGGGATTTGGATGGGAGGAAACTGGTCGATAAACCGATGTGGAGGTGCGGGAGGTCCCCATGGATCGAAGAAGATTACATATAGAACGAAGAGAACGACGGCAATGCCGAGAATGAATCCCAGAAGGAAGGACAACATGCCAGACCTTACTTCATCTCGATACTGACCCAATTTATCTTATATTAATTCATTCTACGAAGTTATCTGCAACGAATAAAATCATTTCCAACAACAAACAAACGACCAAAAAGCGAAAAACATATACACAGCCCGAGGCATAAGGACCACCGAACCGGGAAATTCAAACTGGGAGCCGTCGAATTCCCAGCTATGCTCCTTTTGTAGCGTGTAAATTTTCATACGGTATTTGCCCGGGAATTTCAAATTTTAATTTTCAACTTAGCATAAATTCGAAGTTTATTGATTTTATTGTGTTTCTGCGCTCGATTCCGTTATCATAAGTTGCTCTCGTTAGCCCAGGCTAATTGCACACCGATTATGGTTCGATTCTCTTGAGGCCGTTTTTGATCTACCTTCTCATTTTGAACCACCGTCCATAGGTTCGGCACTATCTACCTATCATTTATACATTCCCCACTGTCTAAACTATAAACTGACTAAGATTGGTTCATATTGGCTGTTACGGCATTGCGCAGTGACGATTTTTCTGTTCGCTCCATCATGTTTTTTGATCTACCTTCTCATTTTAAACCACCTTCCATAGGTTCGGCAGCACTATTCTCTCCATCATTTTTATATTCCCCAATGCCTAAACTATCCACTCAAGAAGTTTAATCCAAATTGGCTGTTGCGGCATTGCATAGTGATGATTGATCTCTAAGCGTCAATGTCCCGGTGATAAATTCGTTCAGGAATCGCTCCCAATCCGACTAACGACCATCACTGAGATGAGAGCCTGAAGAATGGATGTTCTATTTACTATCTTTTGTCTTAAATTGTGTGTGTGTTTCAAATTGAAGGAAATAAATTGGTCCTTCTTACAAGTGGTTTACTGTATACAGATGCAGACGACGTGATGATCTCGAAATATTGCACAAATACCTTCGGATGTGGGATAGGCATTCAGAGAGAGATAATAGAGATTGACAGCCAACAGGAATCGCCATGTTGAATTTAAATTTATTTGCTTCCATTTTTATACTGTATCATGTGATTGATAATACACTCAGCACTCTATGTTGGTGAACCATAATGTTTTAGCTAAATTATTTCAATTAAAATAATTAAAATCGAAATTATCGTCTAAAATTATGACACATGGAATATTATTGACACCCCGAACAGTGACCGCGACGCGTGAAAAGACGCGTGCGTACGCTCACAGAAAGTGCTTCCAGTGAAGCTAACAAAAACCGTTTTGTTCACGCTAAAACCGCAATGATGGTATATTTTAAGCATTGTATCGAGATTCTGCATACCCAATTGTCCCAAAGAGAAGAAAAATGGAATTTTAGAAGGAGTTTGAAATTTTCCGTGGTGGTCCCTACCCGAGGCAATCAGCTCCGCAATATTTCGTTCCGCGCATTAGGCGTACTGCCAAGTAAAAGTAGGAAAAAATCACGTTACAGTATAGTCTTTAACGATATAGTAATCAGTAGACAAATATTTAGTAGAAATTATTTTGAAGGGAATTTTAAATTGTTATTACTAGCGTCTTTAAAACTGAGATCAATTCTTTGGTATTGCAACGGCCTTCTTTTTTTTTCTTCAGTTTCATACGTAATACCAAACAACGAGAGAATGCAATTGTCCTCTATCTCCCTTCCCTCGTCTCTCCTCCTCCCTCCATTCACTTCTATCCCTCTCGTTTCGACTGGTCGCCTTCTCCCACTATGTTGCCACTCCTTCTCGTCCCACTCATATCTACCGCACTCTTGGTCAGTTACCGTATCCCTCCCCGCTCCTCCTACAATATCCTCTACCTACCGTAACCTTCTCCCTCATCAGATCGCCGTATGCGGCAAAAAGAAGGCTCCTCCTCCTGGAAGACTGGAACGTGCTCCTGGTGAACCTCCAGCAGCGGGTGGTCCGGCACCTCCGGGAGGTCCCAAACAACCATCTGCCCCCGCATCGGACAAGAACAAAGACGCACCCCCAGAGAAGAAAGAGGAGAAGAAGGAAGAAGAGAAGAAGGAGGGAGACGAACCCGCAAAGGATGCAGAGAAGTCCAAACAAGGAACTCCTTCCAAGGTTCCGTACCCCTATCCCCCTACCGTAACCATTTCGATACCGTATCCCTACCGTACTGTTCAGAATGGTGGGAACCGAGGGAGATGACAAGGGTCCTGCCTCTCAGACTGGAGCGACGGGAGCTGGCACTATTGCAGCATGAAGATCTCCTCCCTTTCCCCTTCTAATCAACGAGATCCAATTAATCATTATGCTCATTAGTGATTAATTGCTGACCCCAACACATCGCCTCGAGAGATTTTGGCGAAGATAAAACGGTTTTGTTCCGTTTATGAGGAAAGAGTTGAACATCTGATCAGAGGAGTACTATAGAACTGGGTGGGTGCTGTAGGAGGAAAGAGTTGAACATCTGATCAGAGGAGTACTATAGAACTGGGCGGGTACTGTAGGAGGAAAGAGATGAACATCTGATCAGAGGAGTACTATAGAACTGGGCGGGTACTGTAGGAGGAAAGAGATGAACATCTGATCAGAGGAGTACTATAGAACTGGGCGGGTACTGTAGGAGGAAAGAGTTGAACATCTGATCAGAGGAGTACTGTAGAACTGGGCGGGTACTGTAGGAGGAAAGAGTTGAACATCTGATCAGAGGAGTGCTGTAGAACTGGGCGGGTACTGTAGGAGGAAAGAGTTGAACATCTGATCAGAGGAGTACTGTAGAACTGGGCGGGTACTGTAGGAGGAAAGAGTTGAACATCTGATCAGAGGAGTACTGTAGAACTGGGCGGGTACTGTAGGAGGAAAGAGTTGAACATCTGATCAGAGGAGTACTGTAGAACTGGGCGGGTACTGTAGGAGGAAAGAGATGAACATCTGATCAGAGGAGTACTATAGAACTGGGCGGGGTACTGTAGGAGGAAAGAGATGAACATCTGATCAGAGGAGTACTATAGAACTGGGCGGGTACTGTAGGAGGAAAGAGTTGACCATCTGATATGCCTATAGGATTTTCTGGTTATTTTTAGCGCGCTGATTCCGAATTTCCATATAAGAACTCACGAAAACATGAATGAAAAAAATTATGCTTGAAAAACCTCGAAAAACTGCAAAAATCGCATGTTTTTCGGACAAAAGGCCGTGCCCATTTTTTTCCCATCCTCCGATTTTTCTGATTTTTGGATTGTAGGTAGGTGAGAGGAAGTTCTCCAATCACTTTTCGGCGCTTATGGGACAAATCGGTATTTTCAAAGTTACATTATTTTTTTTGAAAAAACGACCACCCCGCACCAGCGCATGGACATGGAATGATTTCTCCAACATACGAAATGTTACACTCTGCCTCCTCATTCGAACCCTTTCTGGAATTGTCTCTAGCACAATTTTAAAGCGAGTTATGCCTGTTTTCCTGAACCAAATTTGGTAGATAATTTCATAGTGTCCCTACTTTGATGAAACAATACTCGAAGAGAAGACCTGATATCAAAAATCGGCAAACGCAGTTTGAACGAGCGTCATTCAAAGTACTTAAGTTTCACTTTTTATCGGAATCGGTGAAACTATTTCCTAAGTCCGCTAACACCCCCAAAACTCTCGAATCTCTCGCGATTCCTCTCATATGAGCTCGTTCGCCTAAGATTCGGACAAGCCGGAGAACAGGCAAAAATAATGTATGCTCAAAAGTTGATCCTAGGTGTAACTTTCGATTCTGAATCGAATGGCTGATTTCATTTTTCGATCAGAGCCTTCTGAATCCCGGTACGGCACGATGTCAATTTGGCCAAAATCTGTTTCTGCGATAAAAACAGGTCCGGAAAAGGCAAAAATCGGCCAACATCTCACATACCCGACCAGAATTTAATTATCTACAAACTGAAAAAAAAATATCGAGGCTCTATCTTTTTTCGTTTTCGAGAAAAGGTAGATATTTGATCTACCTGCGGCGCACCATAAATACCTACAGATTAGAAAGAGCATGTTTTCCTGATCATTTTGGTATATGGGGTCATGGCATTTTCAGTGCGCAAAGTTGTTTTATGAAGGATTTTCCGAGGCCAACACGCTGTTTTTGAGGTTTTTTGATTGTATCTTTTTTATTCCGTGGTTTCATGATCTCTAACATAGAAATTCGGTTTATACGTGCAAAAAAACACCAGAAACCCGTATAGCATTGTGAATTTTGAAAATATGACTTTTTCGACCCTGACGTCGTCGTCGATGTCGATTTTTGGGTCAAAAAAGCCATTTTCTCAAATTCACCTTAGGAGTTTCTGGCGTATTTTTGCACGTAAAACCCGAATTTCTATGTTTGAGGTCATGAAACGACGAAATAAGAAAGATACAATCATAAAAACTCAAAATCATCGAGTTAGCCTCGGAAAATCCTTCATAAAACAACTTTGCGCACTGAAAATGCCATGACCCCATATACCAAAATGATCAGGAAAACATGCTCTTTCTAATCTATAAGTATTTATGATGCGCCGCAGGTAGATAAAAAATCGACCTTTTCTCGAAAACGAAAAAAGATAGAGCCTCGATATTTTTTTCAGTTTGTAGATAATTAAATTCTGGTCGGGTACGTGAGATGTTGGCCGTTTTCCGGTCCTGTTTTTATCGCAGAAACAGATTTTAGCCAAATTTAAGTACCGGGATTCAGAAGGCTCAGATCGAAAAAACGGAATCAGCCATTCGATTCAGAATCGAAAGTTACCCCTAGGCTCAACTTTTGAGCATATCTACATTGTTTTTTGCCTGTTCTCCGGCTCGTTGAACTTTTTCTGACTCTTAGGCGAACGGGCTTATATGTGAATTAGGATCTTACTTGTCCCGGAATACTGTATCCGTCTTTCCGTTCTCGATCAATTACGCTAAGAGTAACGAATCGGTAACTCGTCTGTCAATTGATTGGATGAGTTCCAAGAATTACTGTATTCATTATTCTATCACCGATCAATTAGTTGAATTCTTATAGAATAGTTATTTATTTGGATATAGTGACAATAGCGATCTTTAACTAATCATTCATTTCCCCCTCTTGGTGCGACTGGGAGTGGTTGACTCGAGTGATGTCCCCTCTTCTATTCTTCTTTCTCCTTCTGAGTGAGGGCCAATCAGTCTCAGGGGAGGTCATCCTCCCTCCACCTCTCCATCCATCAATTGATCTCTTCCTTGGTCGATGTAGAGGAGGCAATCTTCAATCCTTCGTCGATGAAGCCTCCTACAATTCCGCGTGCGTCATAATGACAGAACGTGTGGCCAAGATACGAATACGGTCAGTGTTTTCCTTCTGGATACTGTATTTTATGGAGACAAGAC